>PGGA01000005.1:2362065-2419792 GCA_004380915.1 Calonectria pseudonaviculata
GAAAGAACTATAGATATTATAAGGTTTATTAAGAATTATAATAATAAAAGTAAAGCTAAAAAGAAATATAGAGATTATTAATAAATATTATATAAGATAGTCTAAAAAGTTAAGGAAAATTAGTAGTTAAGGCTAGATTTTAAATATCTAGGAAATTAAAATTATATTTATTTATAATTATTAAATTTAGCTTATAATTAATAAAATTAGTTTATAATTATATATAGAAAATATAAATAATAAGGTGGTATAGTACAGTGGTTAGTATACTATGTTTTTTATAGAGACTAGGGTTTAATTCCTTGTACTAGCCCCTAGCCTAGGAAATAGGTAAAAGAGTTATTTTAAGTAGTTATTTTTCCTTACTAGGGTTTTTATAGGTAAATAATTATAATTAGAATAATTATAATAAATAAACTCCTATTACTCCTTATAAATTATAACTAAATACTAAATAAGAAAGTATTCTATTTATATATATAGGTTAAGTTAAGTAATTAAAAAGGGTTTTTATTTATTTTTAAAAAAAATAAAAACCCTATTTTATAAATAATAATAATAAATAGCTTAATAATTTAATATAAATAATTAAATTTAAAAAAGAAAAGAAACTAAAAATAAATAAAAAAGAAAGTTTATTTATTAAAATCTATAAATTATAAATAAAATTATAATATAATAAAAATAAAATAAGTTTTAAATTATATATATAATTATTTTACCTATTAAATAAGTATATATAATTTATATTTAATTAAAATATAAGTAGGAGGCTTAACTAAGCATTTCTAGGAATAAATATAATTAATATTTAAATAATTATAATATTAGTCTTTTTTTACTTTAATTAATAGAATAATTAACTTTATATATTTTATAATCTTAATACCCTTTTAATATTAAAAATAATAAACTTTATTAAATCTATTTTAATATTTAAAATAGCTTTTTATATTAAGATTAATATATTTTAGCTTACTTTTAATATTATCAAAAATAAATATATTTAAATTATATTTTAAATATTATATTCTTTATAATTTATTATATTCTTTTACTTTAAAATATATTAATAATAAACTTTATAGTAGTATAGTACAGTGGTTAGTATACTGTGTTTTTTACAGAGACCAGGGTTTAATTCCCTACACTAGCCCCCGGCCCAGGGAAATAGGTAAAAAAGAGTTATTATAACTAGTTATTTTTCCCTACTAGGGTTTTTATAGGTAATAATTATAACTAGAATAATTATAATAAAAGCTCTTATTACTCCTTATTAAATCTAACTAAATACTAAATAAGAAAACATCCTATTTTATATAGGTTAAGTTAAGTAATTAGAAAAGGGGGGTTTTTTTTAAAAAAAAAAAAAGAAAAAAAAACTTTATATTAAATATCTATCTAATTTTATTAAACCCTTTAAATTAAAGCTTAGGAAAAAAAGACTTCTTTAATTATTTAAAATCTTTATTATTAACCTTAAATTATTCTAAAAAAAATATTTTTATTAAATTTAAAATTTATATACTTAAAAAAAATAATCTTAATATTAATAATAAAGATTTATATAAAAAAAATATAAGAAATATAATATTATTATAAAATAATTAAATAAAGTAATATTTAAAAAAATAATTAAAGTAAAAATAGCTTTTCTTAGAAGAATTAATAATAATAAATATAATAAGTAATTAGAAAGAATAATAGGTACTATTAAAATATAAAAGTAATTTATATCCTTCTAAGAAGAGGGATAGGTTAATAAAGTAATAATACTAAGAAGTATATTAAACCTTTAGACTTTTAAATGCTATAATATAATTACTCTTATACTTATAATTACCTTAGAAGCTTAAAGGTAATAAAAATAAAAACTAGAAAGCTTTCTCTAATAGAAATAAAATAAATAATAGGTATTATAATTTATATTTAAAAGTATAATAAAAATAGGTTTAAAAGTAAGTATAAAGATTACTAAAAAGTTATAAAAAATTAATAGTTTATACTAGAGATTAAATATCTAGGAAATTAAAAGTATATTTATTTATAATTATTAAATCTAGTTTATAATTAATTAAGTATATATAATAATAGCTATAATAGCTTAAAATCTATTTAGAATTTAAACTATAATAAAATTAAAATATAATTAATATATAGATTTAATTTAAGCTAATTTAAACCTTAAATAGTAAAATTATAATATAGTATTATTAAAAAATTAGAATATACTAATTTTAAAGATATAAGTTATATTATTATTTCTTTAAAAAAGAGATAAAAGCTTAAATAGCCTTAGTATAATAGTTACTTAATTAACTTAGTAAGTATATATATATACCTACTTAGAGGGGCTAGTAGTATACTAACTATACTACTAATATAGTTAAATCAGCAACTAAGATTAGGAACCTTAGTTAGAAATAAACTAAATCAATTCAAATCCAATAGCACCTAAAGCCAAATTTTAGCTAGCCATATTAAATACTAACCCTAGCAACTTACTCTACATTAGAGAGCAGATATAACTTAGGGATATAGATCTTCTAGAGGTTTTAATACTAATAGTAATCTAAGTATAAGGTTTTTCCTTTAATAGATTATTATATTATAGCTAGATAGTAGATAGAATAATACAAAGAAATCGAAAAAAAAAATACTTACTTAGTAGGATATTTATATTACTAATTAAGTAACTTTTATTAAAATAGTATAATACTCTCTAAAAATAAGAAAAAAATATATTAATAATTAAAATAATTAGTAAGTTAATATAAACTATAAAAAATAGTAAGATTTAAATTTCTAGTATAAAGAAGGAAAAATACTATAGTATTTATAAATTAATTGTGCTATATATAGGACATTCTACCTAAGGTGCTAAGGCTAGCTAAGTTATTATTTACCACAAGTCTGCTCTCTGTCTAAGCCACTTCTAGCCACATGTACAATTTGCTGATTCAGCAATACACACCACATCGTGCAAACTCCTGCAGAGCACAAAGTTCAGGAAGATAGCCCCTTGAGACACTAAACTATTAATGGCCTAGCGCCATGAGACAGTCGCGCGTCTGGATTACTACTGGCGCTCAAGTCTTCATCAAAGTATTTCGAAGCAAACAACTCCATCGACACACACTTGACACAGCCTTTGCGCATCCCACGACCCTGCTCCGTCTTTCTCCTAGGGTCACACCCCCCCTGTTGAAGCTATTGGCAGATGCTCACGGGGTGCTTCAGGCGCCAGGTCCCTTACTGACCGCCTGGTCTTCGCTGCTCCAGCTCTGCTTTGGACCTCGAGACAATCGTTGCTCAAACCGAGTTGCCTTCGCCGATCCTATTCCGAACACCATTTACTTGCGATAGCACTTTGTAGTACGATCCTAATATCTGGCCTGCCTAAATCAACATCATGGCCGACTACGAGGAAGATTCCGACTACGATAACTATGGCGAGGACGAGGAGGGCATTACCCCCGAGGACTGCTGGACCGTCATCTCATCCTTTTTTGAGACCAAGGGTCTCGCTTCGCAACAGACCGACTCTTTTGATGAGTTCACGCAAACAACTATCCAGGACCTTGTCAATGAGTACTCGGTCATTTCTCTGGATCAGCCCAACCCCCCTTCCCCTCCTGGTCAAACGATCGCATTGCGCCGATATGAAATCAAGTTCGGAAGTGTCATGGTCTCGCGACCGACCATCAGCGAAACGGATGGAACAGTGACATCACTGCTGCCTTACGAATGTCGTGACCGTAATCTTACCTACGCCAGCCCCCTCTACATCAAGATTACAAAGAAGGTCTCTGTCGCCGTGGAGAAGCAGGTGCCTTTGCACGAAATGGATGATAGCCAGCGCGATGAGTATGCAAAGACCGGCGAGAACCCTACAAAGTTAGTTTGGGAGCTGGAGGAGTCGGGTGATGATGATATAGGAAAGGCCGAAGATGACTGGAAAGACATGGTCTTCGTTGGTAAACTTCCCATCATGGTCAAGTCTAAGATTTGCCACTTGAGCCGTGAGCATGATGACAGCCTCTTCCTCGTCAACGAATGTCCCTACGATCAAGGTGGTTATTTTGTCATAAATGGCAGTGAAAAGGTCCTGATCGCTCAGGAACGCTCTGCTGCCAACATTGTCCAAGTTTTCAAAAAGGCTCAGCCCAGCCCTTACACATATACTGCTGAGATCAGAAGTGCCTTGGAGAAGGGTTCTCGTCTTATCTCGAGTATGATGCTGAAACTGTACGGCAAGGGTGACTCTGCTCGAGGTGGCTTTGGCCAGACTATTCACACCAGTCTCCCATTTGTCAAGTCCGATCTTCCCGTTGCTATTGTTTTCCGTGCCTTGGGAGTTGTCTCTGATGAAGATATTCTCAACCACATTTGTTACGATCGAAACGATAGCCAGATGCTGGAGATGCTGCGCCCTTGCATTGAGGAAGCCTTTTGTGTGCAAGACCGAGAGGTAGCACTGGATTTCATTGGCAAGCGAGGAAACCGAGATCAGGCAGGCCTTGGTCGTGAGAAACGTGTTCGTGTTGCCAAGGACATTCTCCAAAAGGAGACCTTGCCGCATATTTCTCAGTCCGAAGGCAGCGAAACCCGCAAGGCTTTCTTCCTCGGCTATATGGTGCACAAGCTTCTCCAGTGCGCTCTTGGACGACGAGAACCCGATGACCGTGATCACTTTGGTAAGAAGCGCCTGGATCTTGCTGGGCCTCTTTTAGCGAAGCTTTTCCGTGGAATCATGCGCAGGATGAACACTGAGCTTTCCAACTACCTGAAGCGATGTGTTGAGGGTAATCGCCATTTCAACCTGGCGGTCGGCATCAAGCCGGGTACCTTATCTAACGGTTTGAAGTATTCCCTGGCAACAGGAAACTGGGGAGACCAGAAAAAGGCCGCAAGCTCCACTGCTGGTGTGTCCCAAGTGCTGAACCGATACACGTTTTCCTCCACCTTATCCCATCTCCGAAGAACAAACACGCCTATTGGGCGAGATGGAAAGTTGGCCAAGCCTCGACAGCTGCACAACACCCATTGGGGTCTGGTTTGCCCTGCAGAGACACCTGAAGGTCAAGCTTGTGGTCTGGTCAAGAACCTGTCATTGATGTGTTATGTTAGTGTTGGTTCTCCCTCAGAACCATTGATTGAATTCATGATCAACCGAGGTATGGAAGTGGTTGAGGAATATGAACCACTAAGATATCCCCATGCCACCAAGATTTTCGTTAATGGTGTATGGGTTGGTGTTCATCAGGACCCCAAGCATCTTGTCAGCCAAGTTCTGGATACCCGAAGAAAATCTTACTTGCAGTTTGAGGTGTCGCTAGTACGAGACATCCGTGATCGAGAGTTCAAAGTCTTCTCTGATGCTGGTCGAGTCATGAGACCAGTGTTTACCGTTCAGCAAGAAGATGATCACGAGACAGGCATTCCCAAAGGAGCATTAGTGCTGACCAAAGACCTCGTCAATAAGCTAGCCAAGGAGCAGGCTGAGCCACCAGAGGACCCCTCGATGAGAATTGGCTGGGAGGGGTTGATCCGTGCCGGAGCGATTGAATATCTCGACGCTGAAGAAGAGGAAACAGCAATGATCTGCATGACACCTGAAGATCTTGATCTCTACCGTCTGCAGAAGGCCGGTATCGCAATCGAGGATGATTCGGCAGACGATCCAAATAGGCGACTGAAGACGAAGACGAACCCGACCACTCACATGTACACACACTGTGAAATCCACCCTAGCATGATTCTCGGTATCTGCGCTAGTATCATTCCCTTCCCCGATCATAACCAGGTATGTCGTTGATTTTTTGACCTTGTTTTTTTTATTTACCTAACAAGAAGCTAGTCCCCTCGTAACACATACCAATCTGCCATGGGTAAACAAGCCATGGGATTCTTCTTGACTAACTATTCCCGGCGTATGGACACAATGGCCAACATTCTATACTATCCTCAAAAGCCGTTGGCCACGACCCGATCCATGGAGTTCCTTAAATTCCGTGAACTCCCTGCTGGCCAAAATGCCGTTGTCGCCATTGCTTGTTACTCTGGCTACAACCAGGAAGATTCCGTCATCATGAACCAGAGCAGTATTGACCGTGGACTATTCAGAAGTCTGTTCTTCCGATCATACTCGGACCAGGAGAAGAAGGTTGGTCTAAATTACACCGAAGTGTTTGAGAAGCCATTCCAGCAGTCGACGCTCCGCATGAAACATGGAACGTACGACAAACTCGATGAAGATGGTATTGTCGCGCCAGGCGTACGTGTCTCTGGTGAGGATATCATTATTGGAAAGACTGCACCGATCGATCAAGAAACCCAGGATCTGGGTACGCGAACTACAATACACCAACGACGAGACATTTCAACCCCACTGAGGAGTACCGAGAATGGTATCGTGGACCAGGTCATCTTGACAGTCAACGCTGACAACGTCAAGTATGTCAAAGTCCGTGTGAGGACCACTAAGATTCCGCAGATTGGCGACAAGTTCGCCTCTCGTCATGGACAGAAAGGTACTATTGGTGTAACGTACCGACAAGAAGACATGCCATTCTCGCGAGAGGGTGTAACGCCCGACATCATCATCAACCCCCACGCCATTCCCTCTCGAATGACCATTGCCCATTTAATCGAGTGCTTGCTGAGCAAGGTTTCAACTCTTGAAGGCATGGAGGGTGACGCAACTCCTTTCACTGATGTCACAGTTGATTCCGTTTCGGAGCTACTCAGGAAGCACGGATACCAGTCGAGGGGATTCGAAATCATGTACAACGGACACACTGGTCGCAAGCTTAGGGCTCAAGTTTTCTTTGGCCCTACCTACTACCAGCGACTCCGTCACATGGTGGACGACAAAATCCACGCGCGAGCACGAGGACCGGTGCAGATTATGACGCGACAACCTGTCGAAGGTCGTGCTCGAGATGGTGGTCTTCGATTCGGAGAAATGGAACGAGATTGTATGATTGCCCACGGAGCTGCGGCATTCTTGAAAGAGCGTCTATTTGAAGTTTCTGATGCTTTCCGAGTTCACGTCTGCGAAATTTGTGGGCTCATGACCCCCATTGCGTAAGTACTCTTCATTTATTCCCACAACCCATGTTATTCAGTTAATACTAACAAACAAAAACAGAAACCTGTCCAAGCAGTCATTCGAATGTAGACCCTGCAAGAACAAGACCAAGATTGCACAGATCCACATTCCCTACGCTGCCAAACTCCTGTTCCAAGAGTTGCAAGCCATGAACATCGCGGCAAGGATGTTCACCAATCGGTCTGGTGTTTCCATTCGATAGATAGACTTGAGCTGGAAGTTGGGATGGATGGCGTTAAATCAACCAAGGTTACTCAGCAGGAAATGGTTCGACTTGGAGAATTTGCAAAATCACACAGAATGGAAGTCACCAGCAGCCGACGGGGTATGGTGCTTGTAATGTAAAGCTGGGAGGAAATGTATAAAATCGGCACAGCGGCAGAACTAAAATAGTAGAACATGAAACACATTGATGAAATTGAAGTGGTGGTTGAGAGCGGTATCTTGCCTTACATCCTTGACAACATTGTGCGATGTACCTTATCCGTCATCAAACAAGCCCCAGGCGGTCAAGTCTCAACAATGTGTTATCTATTTGGTGTTGCTTTGTCGGCCGCAGCTATAGAGTCATGAACGGACTGCTCGCGTTTGTATTCCTCCTCGAGAGCTTTTTGCATTTCAAAGTCGAGTTGTCGCTCGCGCTTGATTCGTTGCTGCTCCATGTCACGGACAACACCTTCATGCATAGCCTATAGTTGCAAGTTTATGATCAGCAACAGAACTCATTTTAAAGGCTTAAATACCAGCTCCACTGGCTGACATTCTATTCAAAGCTGTGGGAACCACGTTATTACCTCCTTCTCGAATTTTTGTTGGAAATGAACCATAATGACGGTGCTAACGGCCAGGAGGGATGTCCCCGCCAAAGTGAACTTGGAGGCGCGGGACATGGCGCCTGGTATTGGGCCTTTATGGCGTGGACTGGGGGCTTGGGGCAGATCGTATGGTGCTACTGGAGGCACAGTTCGTCAGCGTGATTGCTGTGTGGACGAATTGGTCCGATCGGTGTAGGTTGGGTGCCCGTTTAGAGAAGTGTCAGAAAGAATGTGAAGCAAGAGAATCGAGTCATGATGTGAAAACGACGGTCCACCACGGAGAAATGAGTGGCGGCTGAGCAGCCCGGGCATTGAGCAGCTCTGACCGAACAATAACAGGGGTCTCAGTTGTCCAGGAGTGCTGTAGGATTAGCACCAAGAATCCACTGAAAGGTACGCTCAGCGCTGGGGATGCGGCTTTTAGTGGAGATGGTCAGTGTATATGCCAGATGTCGATGTACCTTTTGGAGAAGGCAAGCCAGAGTGACTTTATCCCGTGCCGTATTGATGCAGGTGCCACCCCCAGCCTTGCAGCACAGCGCAATCGCCAATCAATGGCCCTCTCCCTCCAGCCCGCATCCCCGGTACGTACTGCAGAGCTTGGAGCTAGCAAGGCACTTACCTCATACCTAAACCCCAACCCGCTGCCTCAAACCTCGACCTTAAGCATCACCAACTAAGTCAACGCCTTGTTTCTCGGTCGTCTCGTTCCATCGGAACTCGCCATATTTTTGATCGCTGTTCTATTTTGCCCTTCGATTCTACAACCCTTGACCAATCCCACATTCCATTTTCCTCAGTCAAGCCTTCTTGAACCGCCACGATGGTTCGCAACCAGGTTCCATCTCCTTTGCCAGCCAACCAACTGACGCGCCTATCTTCCAGTCCGCCCAGAACTCAGCCGGTATCCAGACTCTTCTGGATGTACGCTTTCACGACTCCACATACGACACATCTGAGGCTAACAAGGCAATAGGCTGAGCGAGAAGCTTCTAAGATCGTCCAGAAGGGTGAGTGTTGTTGTGTCCCATGTATTCGTGTATTTGCGCCACGTGCTAACTCAAGCCATCCCCACAGCTCGAGAGTGTAAGCATTTATTCCCAACACAAAGTCACTACCGTAGACGTCGCCCGTTAACGATAGGTACCATCAGTCCGCACCAAGCGTATTAAGGAGGCCCGCGATGAAGCCAAGCGAGAGATAACCGAATACAAGACGTCCAAGGAGAACGAGTTCAAGAAATTTGAGGCTGAGGTATGCAACCTGTTTTTGTCTACCCTCAGCTTAAGCCCCTCTTTCCTATTATCACTAACCCGAGCATTTCCAACTTGGCAGCACAGCAAGGGCAACGAGCAAGCCGAAGATGAGGCCAACAAAGAGGCCGAACAACAAATCAAGAAGATCCAGGAATCTGGAAAGAAGGGACAGGCCGACGTTGTTAAGAACTTGCTCAATGCTGTCTTTGATGTCAAGCCCGTCCCCCCCACTGCCGCTTAAGTGCAACTCCGTATCGAACTCCCCATCGAGCACAGCCTTCACCCAACCTTCTGTCAAGATCGGGCCCCTATGAGTCGAATAAAAAGGATCAACAGGAAAGCGCACTTTACAGAGGAGGAATGTCACAGAAATCCCTGCGCGCCTGAACCATGATCAAACCAAATGCATCCAATCCCAGACGCCGCTTCTCTTAATACAATCTACTGAACAAACTCGACCAGAGTACCCAACATGTCTCTCATATCCTGGTTCTCCGTCGTGTCTATGCCATCTAGCTGCTCCTTCAGAGTGGCTCCAATAATCCTCAGCGTCTCATCACGCTCTGCCAAAAGTTGCTTGATCTTACTCTTAGCACCGGTGTCTTCAGCCACAAGCCATGCCAATACCTGGTCAATCGTCTGTAGTGTAAAGAGGCCGGCATCAATCCTCCGGGAAAGCCATTCCAATTCCAACTCGTCTCGGTCATTTTGTAACAAGTCCTTCCCCTCTGCCTCGATCTGTTTTTCTGCTCCCGCGACCCGCCCACCATAGTCTCTGCGGATCTTTACAAGCTTCGAAATCTTCTCGTAATCTTTCTCCACAAACTTGGCCAGCGTTCGTATCCTTTCTGCAGAGTTGGCGGGTAGAAGCCGGAGCATTACGGCAAAAATGCTCACCAGATGCTCCAATAGACGGTGATCTTGAGTCTTCATGAACAATGTGAAGAGAGTCTTTAGGCCGCCTGCCTCGACTACCTTGTGACACATCACGATGCCCGAATTGCCTGAAGTCGCATGGTCCACCAGGCGTAATGATGGGGGCTTGCTCTTCTTGCCTTCCTTCAACATAATCAGGCATAATTCCATGCCTTCGGCCTCAATAAACTTGGACTTTCCCAATGCCTCATCTACAAGACATGTCAGGCACTCAAAGATATTTTCCATAAACTCTTCCTCTTCGCCACCCCTTTCAGGATCGCGTCTTCGATATGGGGCCACTAGTTGGAGAAGGAGATCGACAGTGTCTAAACGAATAAGTTGGGTGCGATTGGAAGCAGATGCCTGTGAGAGAATGGCTAGCATTTCCGCCGAATATTGCTTGTTTTGTGAGATGGGGTCCTCCTTGCTTTGGATTCGCTGCAGGAGCCACTGGAGGAGCTTCTCATCTTCCCCGACTCGTTCAGCTACGGACGGCCGGGAACAGAGGTTTTCTATCACCACTAGAGCATGATAAACGCCGTTTCGATCTGATTCGTCGTCTTCGTTAAGGCGAGAAAAGTTGGAGACCAAAAGGCCAAGGACATCTGAGTCCATCAAAGCGTCAACTAGTTCGTTCCATTGTGTTTCTCCCGCAGGAACATCTTCATCTGTCAACTCGCCAATAATCTCAATTGCATCGATGGCGATGTCTGTATTCTCATGTGCAAGAAGGCTAACCAAGCTTGCTACACATCCCGTCTTGACAAAATCCGGGTACAACCCTGGGTGTTGCGAGAGAAGCGAAAGGCTTTTGATATCCGCGTCCAAGTCTGCCTCACTACCAATAAACTTCTGTGGATCGTTTTCGAACCTGGCACGGAGTTCGGCGTTTTTAGTGATGCGTTTTTCAAAGTTGAGTGCAGTTTTGCGCAGCCAGGTCGCATCGATATTTTCTGGGACGATGCCAGCGTCGGCTTCGTTGACATAATCAAGAATCTCAGACTCCTGTTTGGAGATGCCTCCGCCAAAGAAGCGGCCTTCATCATCTTCCGGGGGGAAATCGGGGCCAAAATCTCTATCATCGTTATCATCCGGTGGTGGTGCTGGACCAGCTTCGGTATCGTCATCGCCTGGTATTTCATCGTTGACTCGCGCGTGCCGGTTATGGTCGTTTGCGCTCAGCTTGGATGACTTGTAAATCTCATCTGTAGTCGATTCTGGTCAGCAAAAAGCAGGCAAGATGGCGTAGATATCGGATTATGACATACTTGGATCTCGGACTGGGTCAAGCTTGCGCTTGGATGAGATGCCAGAGTTCTGTAAAGCTTGTCGTCAGGCTAGCGACTCATGGCGCATGTGGGAATCGGAGAGAGAGGATGCACAAACCTTGAAAATTTCATCAACGCTTGCCATGTTTGCAATACACGTCGTGTCTTGTCTAGAGACTGAAAAGGTGTTGGTTTGGCGCAGGTGCCGGGTGTAGAGGGCTCAAGGCGCTCAAGAGACGACCAGTCGATGCGATCACAAGGCTTGCATCCCGTCAGGTACCTGGGGCAACCTGGATTGCTGAACTAAATTTTGTCCAATTAACTTCTTGTTAGTATGCAAGGCTGACATGAAGACCTTGGCGCCCCGATTGATGCATAGCGCCCCTGCACTATAACAGAGGTGGTTCGATGCAATGTCAGCACAAAGTTCAAACTCAACACAACGGACCAGCCCAGAACAGAACGGAAGTGGAATGGAGGCACTGTGCGCCCCGTAAAGACTTTACGGTACTTGTGGTACGTGCGCGGACCTGGGGTGCTCCACATCAAGTACTCTCCCCATATGACACCACTGATAGCCCGACCAAGTATTAGTCCAGCCTAACACCTAGCACCTAGCACAGTGACCACCTGAGCTCCTAGCCACCTGGCCAAGGTATCAAAGCCCGTGCCCTTATCCACCACGGCCTGCTAAGCGCCTACTGTTGTCTGGGCCATGGACACCCGCTGGAGCTCGTTGCAGGTCCGTGATGGGCCATAGTCTTTCTGTGATACTGGGAAACCCTCACACCCGGCTATAGCCCCAACCGGGATAAAATGAGGTTCTAAATCTACATCGGGCAAGTGGGAATACAAGGGAAGGCACGTTTCCGTCCGAGTATGTACCTCGCTCTCTCTCTCTTAACTGAAACTCGACTGTGCCTCAATGGGAGAGTTGCCAACCAACTACTCGGGACCAACCAAAGATGCAGGTACGTCTTCGCCATGTCCCCTGACATGGGCCATCCTACTCCGAACATACTGCCACTGCACACCTGCTTCGCTCTGCCAGCAGACTGGAGCCATTGGAAGGGGCCAACTCGTCTCGGATCCTATGCCCATCTATTTCAACACTGAGCCACAGACTCGTCATCCTCAACCACATTTTCTCACTCACCAGTCTCAATCCTCAAGCATAAAATAAAATATCGTCTGTATATTCCCACGCCAACCAAATCATCAAACGAGCGGCGCGTCCCGTAATGCGCTGCGCACAACCACTGCACCTAACGTGCCACTCTCCGCAAGCGCTGTATCTCCTGGTACTGTGTGCAATTAGTGACCTTGCGGAAAGCGGGCCTTTAGTCCACATTCGGCACGACCCAAACTACACGAGACTCCAGTGACCACCGCTAGCAGCGACCAGCCAACCCAGCGACCACACCAAGCTTGGCCCGATTTGACGCTGTCCTGTTGACTGGAAAGGGGGGAATTGTCCACTTTAGCATGGTTTGGATCGACTCGACGCCGCACTGCATTGCACCACACCGTACCACACCAGATCCGACTCGACTCGATTCGGCTGGACGCTCCTTGCGGCGTCGATAGAGAATGCCCGAGGCTGCGGGCTCATCCCATACCTCTCACTCTCACACCTCTGGCACCTCTCACTTCCCGCACGTCTCTCACGACCGAACCGCGTCCTCTCCCTCCAACCTTGGTGTTGGAGTCGCTGTTGAGCTTCCTCTGGACCTTTCTGCCTCTGCGCCGACTGACTCGCGACTCCATAACCACCACTACCACCAAGGGCATACACATCCTGGTCCGCCAAAACCCACTCATGGTCATTCGTCCTCCCTATCCTTCTCCCAGACAAGTTCAATAAACCCAAACTCCTTTGCTGGTCGCGCTGCTACTCGCCCCCCTCGAACGTCCTCGTTGCTACCACCGCCGCATATCGAACCCGCCTCGCATACCAGCCATCCTGACATTCCATGTCGCCAACCGTCTCCTGGTGCTGACCACTGGAAGCATCCTCAAACTCCTCCACGAACATCCCACAGGGCCACATCCCGTTCACCTAACAACAACCCCGCCGAGGTATCGTGGCTCTTGAACCGCTGGTCCACATCCACCAACGGATCTAGCCGTACCTCTTTGATAGCTCAACGCGCGACTCATTCCCGATTTGGTTCTCGTGGAAGCGTCGATGCGACCAGCATTGTTAACAAATCTCCGCCAACCGCGAGACCATCGCCCCGGAAACTTCAGAAGAATCGACGGCCAAGCCTTTCATCGCGGGGAGAAGACGTCACAGTCTCTGCAACGTCAGAGGACAATCAGACCCCGCAGACATTGCCCCCGATAGCCTCCTTGTCCCCATTGGAGCCCCCCAACTTCAGCGAATATCTCCGGGTCATAATAGAAGGGGCTGGCCCTGGCCCATCCGAACGCCGGCTACCGAGTGTCGCCGGCCAGGAGAGTCAGTCCCCCATTCCACCAGGCACTGCGAAGTCGACAGATCAAGTCAGCATCGGAACATCGTCAAGCCATAACCCCACCATCACTCGACCCAGAATGCCGCACGATTACGAAGGGGAGGCATATATGCCTCGGGGTCACTCTCGAAGCCGCTCTGCAAAAGGCAGCAATGACAAAGGTCGTAGCCACAAACCCCCATCGCAAAAGGCAATGCTCTCCAGGGCCTTGCAAAAGGCAAATACGGCCGTCCAGCTTGATAATGCGCAAAATTTTGAGGGCGCGCGAGAAGCATATGCTGAGGCTTGCGAGCTTCTCCGACAAGTCCTTCACAAGACTACAGGTGATGAGGATAAGCGAAAACTAGAAGCAATTGTATGTTGGAACTTTAATCTAACTCAGATACTGCCACTAATCCTCTTGGCAGCGACGAACATATACTAGCCGAATTGACGAGCTGGATCAAATAACACCCTGGGTGGATGAGGACACAAAGGCACTCCCTGCCCGTCCTGATAGTATTCCTCAACCTCCGGATTCGTTGATTTTGCACCCAGACGAGAATGAAGATCCTGAAGATGGCCATGTCTTTGAAACGGCTACCATAACTCGAGTGATCGGAGATGGCAGTCGCAGCCCTCAGCCTACTCTTACATCTCGACGAGCTAATAAGCCAAAACCCATCATTACAACCCTTAATCCAGAACCTGGCCTTCTCCAGTCTTCCTTCTCACGTTCACCTATACACCTGGGACCTCCCAGCCCTTTTCTCTTACAACGACCAGACCAACACTACATCCCAGCACCCCTCTCGCCACGACGGCTTCCATCACCACCAAAAGGACAAGAGGACCCAATGGATGAACCAATAGGAGTTGAATTCGCCGTAGCCACCGCCCATCCAGTCCAGCCTACAGATACACCCAGCCATGGTAGAGAGGATAGCTTAAATTCCTGGCTGGACCCTATTGATGAATCTGGAGGTTCCAGCTCCTCTTCCGTCCACTCACGCACTTCATCGCTTGGCGGATTCAGACGAAAGCACATCCGGGCTGCCAGCGGCAACACGGAAGCTGAGTTTGATACGGCACTAGATGCTGCGATTGAGGCAGCATACGATGAGGGTTATGAGCCAATGAGTCCGACGGATTATGACGCCAACGATATGGATTATTCTGGTGAGGCGGTCGTCTCAAATGCTCTCCGAAAAGTTGAATTAGCCCGCGAAAGAGTGAGGCAAATTGAGCGCGAAACCCCAGATATTACGACGGACGTTGAGCGGCAACTGCAGCCTCATCAGTCATTTGATGACGAATCCCATCCGATGGGAGAGGACTTCTTCGACGATAACTCCTCAGAGGAGGAAGAAAGGATTCTCGAGGAAATGGCCCGTGATTACGGTATTGAGGAGTTTACAGTCGAGCATTCAAGGAAGCCTTCAAATGCACGCGAATCGGATGCAAGTGGCCGAAACACTCGAGCATGGCACAACCCATCTGGCTCAAATCCTCCCACAATATCAACCTCGCTTTCCACCGTAAAAGAAATGCCACCCCCTTACGCAGGTACTCCCAGTGGCCCAGCTGCACCTCCTCCCAACACGTCTCTTCCTGAACTCCCTCCGCATCGACCATCCTCATCTTCACAGTCCGTACGCAATCGCAGAATGTCAGGACAAAATCCCAAGCAGCTCAAGATTGAAACAGCTAAGCTCGGCCCTTCTCTGCCTCCGCCTTTGGAGGATATCACTCCAGCAAAATCAGCTACGACGGATGGACAGAAAACCGGGATTTCGGTCACATCAACAACTGGTTCAAGATCGATGGCGGGCTTCCGCAGACCATCGTCGCCTCCTCTCTGGGAGGCAAGCCCAACTGATGAGAATCCCGGTCCAGCTTCACCATTCAGACATCTTGGCCCAGTTGATGAAGACGAACGTGTTGTGGCGCAGTCCACGTCGCCAAATGTGACGAGGCTTAGAAAAAACTTCTCGTCATCCAGCTTGAGGAGCATGAAGAGCCGAAACATGTCTATCTCGAATGTCGACGAGAACTCGGACATGTCACCAGGGACTCCAGCAAGCAATACTCCATTTGGAGGTTCAC
Source organism: Calonectria pseudonaviculata (assembly GCA_004380915.1). NCBI lineage: Eukaryota > Fungi > Ascomycota > Sordariomycetes > Hypocreales > Nectriaceae > Calonectria > Calonectria pseudonaviculata. The sequence continues at coordinate 2,377,999 of PGGA01000005.1, forward strand.
GAGCACACGTCGTTCCATCTCTTCCAACTCCACTCGCAGCAGCCTTCCGAGACCGGCTTGACACAGCTGGTCTATCTCTCTTCGACGATAATTTCCACTCCCCTACTAGTCCCGGCTCTCCTCACTCCATCGCGCCGGATGTCCCAGTACCTCTTGAACCTTGTCCCACCGACTTTATGCTGCGACCATTTTGGCTGATGAGGTGTTTGTACCAAACCCTCGCACATCCTCGGGGAGGTTATTTGAGTGGCAAGCTTTTTGTCCCGAGAGAAGTGTGGAGGGTGAAAGGAGTCAAGCTTAAGAATATTGAGGACAAGGTCGCCAATTGCGACTTCTTGACTGCTGCCTTGCTCAAAATAGCCAAGGTAGATACTTGCGATGCCGATGCGGTATTGGAGGAGATGCAATCCCTGGAAGGCGTCTTAGAGCAAGTGCAGTCGGCTCTGAGCCGTAAACTAGGTAACGAAGTGGGAGTTCAGAGTTCTGGAACACTGTTCAAGGATGCATCAATGGGGACGGATGTTGATGCAACTACTGGTATGCCACGATCTTTAAGTGTGTCAGGCAAATCTACATTTTCATGGAGACGCCTGCGTTCTAAGAACTCTGCTGTGGGTCTAGGGGGAGCGTACACGAGCCGGGTCGTAGGCACAGATGCCGTCAAGGAAATCCCAAGCCTTTCTAGTCTGCCCATGACAGGACACCCGACAAGCAGGCCTCCAAAGCGAGATCTGACTCAAGTACACTTTACAGGTCCAAATGCGATGTATATGAGTTCACTTGCACGCTTGTTTGATGCCGCCCAGGCCATTGGTAAGTGGATTCAAGGCAACACTGCCCGGAGGGTTTCAAATCATGCTGACACTATTTGTTTTCAGATCAAATCGCGAGACAGGTGGAAGATCCTGGTTTACGGCATGCCGACAAGACACAAGTGGGACTGGAACTTTGCACACGTCACGCCGCTGAGTTTTTCGGGTTTTATGTGTGCCGGTTCGTATTGGCAGACTTGGGGTTACTTCTGGACAAGTTCATCAAGCGTGGAAGTGAGTGGGTTCTAACATGATTCAAATGAGACGGATAGGCAAGGTGTAAATGATATACGACGGGCGGCGGATTGATTATCGGCATTTCTTGGGTCAAGTGTCATGAGAGAGGCGCCTTATATATCTCCAGCTTGGGAGAGAGTCGATACCCTAGTGACCTTTTTTTGTTATGTTTCTGATACCTCGAGGTCTAAGGCACAGCCAGCCTCCCTACAGGACACTAGGTCCAAATTCAACATGTGTTTTGTGAAGGCACCTCTGACTACTGATTATTTGCATTGGCAATTGCAATCTGTGTTGGACTTTGATTATCAGCTTAACCACGACAGAAATCCCAATTCCCAATTCAGAATTGCCTACCACTTCATGAAAACCCATGCATACGCTAACCATGGCTAGACAAGCTTCAGGGATAGTGGGGCCCTAACATCCTCACATCCGGGGGGTGCGATCTTGGCGTGATCGGTGAGGTAAGAAGGTACCTCAGGGTACTCCGTACAGTCCCAGACAAATGGGTACGTACTTATGCAGTCTTTCCAGTTTGGGTTTGCCAACACAGAATTTCGAAGCCTCGCATCATCCGTTAGCTGAGATTTCCGCAACTTACAATCCGCCACCTGGATACCCAACACCCAGTTCTTCCTGGGTCAACTTCTCATGCGCTTCCAAATGCACTTCCCCAACAACTTCTAGGTGCCAATGAGCCTGGCCTGGAGTGCTGGGCGAGCCTGGAAGCGGCAATGCCTCTCGCAACCTCGCCAATGGCCGGGCTGCTTGAAAAGCACCGCTCTACTTGCCCCTCCCTCGCGATTCACATCGCACTACACATCCTCCTCCAAAGTAGTTCCGAAGGTGACGCCCTCTGAGCTCGAATCCCGAATTTCTGCGATCCCAATTGAGAGGTACAGAAACTTTTGCATCGTTGCACATATCGATCATGGCAAGAGCACTCTAAGCGACCGTCTGCTCGAGCACACAGGTACAATCTCAGCCAGCGATAGCAACAAACAAATATTGGTACATATTATTCAAGGCAGTCCCGCCTTTCGCTCTTTGTAAAAGCACTTGAAGGACAATATCCGAAACTAACATAGCATCGCAGGACAAGCTCGACGTCGAGAGAGAGCGTGGCATCACCGTCAAAGCCCAGACATGCACCATGATTCACAATCATAACGGACAAGATTACCTTCTTCACCTCGTCGATACACCAGGCCATGTTGACTTTCGCGCCGAAGTGACTCGTTCCTATGCCAGCTGCGGTGGCGCCCTCCTCCTTGTTGACGCTACCCAGGGCATTCAGGCGCAAACCGTGTCCAACTTCCACCTTGCCTTCGCCCAGGACCTCGCCCTTGTTCCCGTTGTTAATAAAATTGATATGCCTGCCGCCGATGTACCCCGAGTCCTCGACCAAATGAAAAACTCATTTGAGCTGGATCCCAAGGATGCTATTCTCCTCAGTGCAAAAACTGGCAAAGGTGTTCCGGCCGTCCTGCCTGCTGTTATCGATCGCATGCCCCCTCCGGAGGGTGACGAAAAGAAACCTCTCAAAATGTTATTAGTGGACTCCTGGTACGACAACTTCCGTGGCGTGGTGCTTCTTATCAGGGTGTTTGACGGTGTAGTCAGAGCCGGCGACAACGTTGTATCGTTAGGGACGGGGATGAAGTATACCGTCGGTCAAGTTGGTATTCAGTATCCACATGCTACACCTCAGCAAGTCCTACGTGCTGGGCAAGTCGGCTATGTCTATTTCAACCCAGGAATGAAGAGGATTCAGGACGCTAAGCTCGGTGATACGTTTACATTTGTCAATGCTGAACACGATATCGAACCATGTCCGGGCTTTGAGGAGCCCAAGCCCATGGTCTTTGTTGCTGCATTCCCTACCGACCAGAGTGACTACGGTCGACTGGCTGACAGCATCACTCAGCTCGTCCTCAACGACCGTAGTGTTACCCTTCAAAAAGATCACTCGGAGGCTCTTGGCGCAGGCTGGAGACTCGGATTTCTTGGCAGTTTGCACTGCTCTGTCTTTCAAGATCGCCTCAGGCAGGAACACGGACGAAGTGTTATTCTCACAGAGCCAACTGTACCTACTAAAATTGTTTGGGCCGATGGCTCTGAAGAGGTTGTTCAGAACCCAGCCTTGTTCCCGGACCAAAGTCACCCTCGCATTCGCGGGGCTCAACTTTATGAGCCGTAAGTTTCTAGCAACTGCTTCGCCGCCATGATTTAGGTGGCATTAATTGACCGCCATCTTAGGTATGTGAAATGCACAATTACATTGCCAGAAGAGTACATTGGACGAGTGATTGAGTTGTGTGAAGCCAATCGAGGAGAACAAAAGAGCATCGAGTTCTTCCACACAACTCAGGTCATTTTGATATATGACATCCCTGCAGCTCAGTTGGTTGATGATCTCTTTGGAAAACTAAAGAGCGCGACGTATGTCTCTCAATCTCCCTCTCCTGCAACCATCTGCGTCTCACACAATTGACAGTAAAGGATACGCAACATTGGATTATGAAGATGCAGGGTGGCGTGAAAGCCACCTCGTTAAACTTCAACTACTGGTCAATCGCCAGCCAGTCGACGCCATCTGTCGTGTTGTACACAGCACACAAGTTGACCGACTTGGCAGACAATGGGTGGCCAAGTTCAAGGAGCACGTTGACCGCCAGATGTTTGGTACGTTGATATTTTTGGTTCCCAAAGGGAGAAGAAACTCGGACAATATAGCTAATAATTATTCAGAGGTTGTGATTCAAGCATCGGTGGGGAGCCGCATCGTCGCCCGTGAAACCATCAAGCCGTTCCGAAAGGACGTCCTTGCTAAGCTCCATGCTGCAGACGTATCTAGACGCAGAAAGCTTCTAGAAAAGCAAAAAGAAGGGAGGAAGAGACTAAGGGCAGTTGGAAATGTAATCATCGATCAATCTGCCTTCCAGAGCTTCTTGTCCAAGTAGTAGGGACAACCTTCGCAACACTTGATGTCGCCCAGCACAACCATCTCACGAAAACCACATCAAGTGTTAAATAGCAGCAGAGCATTTAAAAGTAATGGATACCCATTTCAGTGTCTTGTTCCGACGTTCTATCACTCTCGCTTGCAAATATCTAGCACTACCAGCCCTCAATAGTATCACAAAATCTTGACCCCATGTGAAAATCACAGATTTGGTAAATCCGTACCTAGAGCAACGGGTTCCGTGATAGATAGGCCCATGCCTCCTGAAGTGGTGCTCTCATACTGTTTGAGGCCATTGACGCCCCCACCTGACGGGTCAAAATCGAAGATGCGGTAGTCACCGTTGAAAAACCAGTAGCCAACAACACCTAGCCGCAAGAAGCCCGAGTGAGATACCACAAATATAAGTCTTTCAGGCCTCTTTTGTATCGCATCGAGGGCACGCCGACCACGAGTGAGGACGTCACGCTTCGTGTGTGCAAAGTGTTGTGCCACCGGCGACGTCTTATCCGGCCAAACTGGATCAATGTTACTGAAGTTGACGCAGGGGAAATCACCTAACAAGGTTGAGACTGGACTACCCGTATCGCAAGGCTTCTCTGAGTTTTCTATTCAAATTGAAGGGGTTAGAGAACTCTCCTCGCATTCATTCACTCGACATACCTTGCCAGTCAGCGGTTGATCAACCAGCCTAGTGACAACATGGCGGTCTGCATTGTGCGCCGCATTGGACTCACAACGACTGCGACATCATCGAGGTTTGAAGTAGCAGCAACATAGTCTGCCTGGAGCTTACTCCAGAGGGCGGCGCATTGCTCGATTCCTAACTCTGACAACGGGGGATCATGGAGAGAGTAGTCTCGTAAATATGGGACAGACGTCCATGTTAGTCCAATTTAACCAGAATCGGATGCAGGGGATACTTATTTTCAACGTTGTGAAGAGCCTGAGCATGGCGGATAAGGATGATTGTCGGTGCCATTCTGAGAGATCAAACAGTGATGTTGAGAATCTAAAAATGAGGATATCTACAGTAAACAACAGGCCACCACCTCTAACGACAAGTAGGTCTTGAGATCGTCAATCTACACAGTCGATATTGTGCTTATTTGGCAGTAAACTGTCGCCTCACTCACAGCTTGCGACCTTCTGAATAAAATAGTATAGGTCGCGGATTATCAATGTTGCGGATGGCGTGAATCGATGCCATTCCACACACTGCGTCGCTTCCACTTGGATGTCGTTCACCTATGGCAGAATGCGTTGAGCAGGCTTTTCGCGTCAAGTGCTCTCCCTCAGAGATGAAAATATATATATGGGTGGCACCAGGCTGGCAATACGACCACAGTTCCATCCCCAACCCCAATAGCACATGAACGGTGATAGGAACTCTACAACCTTGGCATCCTTTTGCTTCCGTCAGCTTCCACCAACTTGTCTGGTCATGTTCCCCGTTCGCGGGAATTCACACCACTGCCTTCAAACCCCTGCGTATGAATATAGGGTAGTTTGTTCTGCTGATAGGTACTGGTTCCTTTAGTTCATTTTTTAAAATATGCCTTGTACAGCGGTCGGCAAACAGGTATGTATCCTAATACAGATCATTGTAACAGCAATCTCGGCAGCAGTTCAAACAGCCAGGCCAACAGTCTCCTCTAACAACACAAGTTTCATAGTTGTTAGTACTATATGTAAGGAAGCAAATCGGGGGGGCGTACTGAGATAGTCCCATTTTACCATGTCAGGCTTTTTTGTTTTACGCATGAAGCCACAGGCTCCGGCACTGTTGCACATATATCAAGGTATAAAAGTGATTTGTGTCCCCCTGAGGAGAGGGACGGCTCAACAAGGTAGCAACACCAAGGAGCACGTCAAACCTTTAGACTTTCAAATCCTGGTTGCACATATATTATGAGCAAAGGAACCCCTCCGTCAAAGACAAAACCACCAACATGGCTCACATTATACCATGACTCATACTCGCCAAAATAGTAACCTTCTCCCTTTGTTTCATTTGTAGCCTCCGAATAAATATCCACGGAAATATCGCGAAGAAGATATCAACCACAATGCAGGAAACTATCAGCCCAATGTCTCATTAGTATTTAAAATGAGATTATGTATTCAAAATAACAAAAAACATTAGTGAATAAAAATAGGAATCACGTTAACCTCAAACTTACTTCCCAGTAGGAGACCGAGTGGTAATGGGCTCAAATTGAACTTGCCACCTTCAATTGAGCGATTCCAGAGGTATGGGATAGGGTCACACTGGAACCAAGTGCTAATTATAGACGAAACCGAAATGACCAGAAGAATCAGCATGGTTGACCAAATTACAACTGAGTGCCAGGTCTTTTGCACAAGTCAAATGAGAAAGAGACCAAGGGAGCATATTACTATGGCCATGCCCAGCATACCAAAAGTCTGGGCAACATATTCGAAAAGGAGAGCTTTGGAAGCGTTGTCTGGATCGACTTCAAGTAGGCTCCTACCAAATCCGTAGGCGGCAGAAACGTGGAGGAGCATGGTATAGAGAAGAAATTTTCCCTGAGGTTGATGTTATACATCAGCCAAGGTGAGCTTTGTTTGGCTAAGCAACCATCAGAAACGCAGGCTGAGCTGATTGAATGAAAGTTGGATTCTCAGTTCCGGGCCAACATACAAATACAAGGACATATATATGGTCATCCGAGCCATAACTGTCGACGACGAAAGCCCGGGTGTAGACTCGAAGAATGACAAAAATAAGGAGCACGCAGGTAATAGGTTATTGTCCACAAAACAGCTACGACCCAGGTGCTGTCACTCCTCATGGCCGGGCATGGATCAGCCTCACACAGGCCTTGTCCTGCGCCAGAAGTATATTTCACCTTTCTATCCGTACCCCTGCCTCATTTGCGAAATTCCCTCGCCACCGCTTTCTCTGGAAGAGACAATTTTCTATTTTCTCCCTTGCTTCCTTAGTTACGTGCACCAGGTCAAGTTCGGGCTGGCTTGCGACGCTTTCAGGACACTTCGGTACATTCCGTGACAATAAACTACAACAGTCGGCTTGCCGTTTATTCCAACTCTCCATGAAACTTGAAGAAATAATTTCGGTCACAGGTGTCATTAATTAGACTTCACTTTTTGACGTATAACTTACGATGTGGAATCCAAAATACATCAACCTGCGACAGCTACAGCTACAGGAGGGCTATCGAACCTAAAAAACTATAACTCTTGTCATTTGGGTCGTAATAAGCAGCCACATGCAAGCCACAACAACTAGTCATCAGACGTATCTATGATAAAGCGGATAGCCAACACTTGAAACTAGGTCTTGAAACGAATCATCGTCCGCTCTACATGTTTATGCTACATGATAGCAAAGTTGAGAAGAGGCTGAATCTAATGAGTGCCCGGTTCCTTAATCGGGCTAAGTCATAGCCGGCTTAACATCTCAAAACTAAATCTCTTATTCAGCTATATTTAGATTACTATGACAAAGGATCAACAGCTTATTAAGCAAAGCTATTAAAAGATAAAGAATATAGAGTAAGTACCTCATTATATTTTTATTATATTATAATCCCATAGTAATTTGTAGATTCTAGTAGGGTACTAGCCTAGATTCCCTAGACCTTCCTTTCTTCTTTAGTTCCTTTTTTTTATATTTATTTTATTCTAAATTTAATTATTTATATTAAATTATTAAACTATTTATTATTATTATTTATATTCTTTATAAATCTTTTTTAAGAGTTATTTAAGCTAAATCTTTTTTTTATATATAATTAATATTTTAATTTTAATTTTAATATATTTTATTATTAAATAATAAATTTAATATTATTATTATTAAGGCTTTTTCTCTTAAGTAGCTTATACTTTTAAAGGATAAGCTTAATCTTAGCCTTAGGATATATAATATTTTAATTAATAATTATAAATAAACACACTTTTAATTTCCTAGATATTTAAAATCTAGCCTAAACTACTAATTTTCCTTAACTTTTTAGACTATCTTGCGTAGTATCTATATATATAGTGCTAAAACTAATTTTATGGATTAAATAACTAACTATCTATTAATTAATACCTATTAACATTATAGGGCTTAACTACCTACTAACCTCTCTAAGTTTATTATAAAACCCTAATATAGCTATAAAACTCTAATATAATAAATTACATATTAACCTTACTAATTATACTATAAAAACCATACCTAAATTAAGAAATTTTAAATAAAGCCTATATAATAATAAGATACCTTATATCTAATATAATTCTAAGTATTATTTAAAAGTAAAAAATATATTAGTAAAAGCTTAGACTAAATTAGTATAAAATATAATTATAATATAATATCTAAATATACCTTATTATATATAAAGCAAGGCAAAAGCTATTAAAATACTATCTTTATATAAAGCTTTAATAGTCTAATTTAATATAATTAAATTAATAGTTTAATATATTATTACTTTTTCTTTATTATCTACTATTCCTAGGTACTCTAATAATTACCCTATATATTTATTAGCTAATAAAGATATTACTCTTACTATTTATATTATATAATTAGAAAGATCTAGCTTTCTAGCTAAAAAATACTAAATTAAAAAGATTATAAAGAATCTTTTTTATTTATATTTAGTTAAAATATAAGCAGGAGGCTTAACTAGATAATTCTAGGAGTAGATATAATTAGTATTTAAATAACTATAGTATTAGTCTCTTTTTGCCCTAACTAATAAAATAATTAACTTTATATATTTTATAATCTTAATATCCTTTTAATATTAAAAATAATAAACTTTATTAGACCTATCCTAATATTTAAAATAGCTTTCTTATTATACTAAGATTAATATATTTTAATTTACTTCTAATATTATTAAAAATAGCTAAATTTAAATTATATTTTAAATATTATATTCTTTATAATCCCTTATACCTATTTACTATAAAATATATTAATAATAAGCTTTATATTAAATATCCTTCTAATTTAGTTAAATATTTTAAATAGATCTTCTTTTAATATAGGCTATTTATATTATTTAAAATTAAAATTATTAATTTTATATTATTTTAAAAGATAAAAATTATTAATTTTAAGTTTTAATTATTTTAAAAGAATAATATTAATATTAATAATAAAGATTTTATTTAAAAGAAGTATATAAAGATTAATAAAATAATAAATAAATATATTTTAAGTAAATTTAAGAATATAAAGCTAAAAGAAAAAAGGTTCTTAGAAGATATTAATAATAGCTAGTATAATTAGTAGCTAAAGAGGACTATAGATATTATAAGGTTTATTAAGAATTATAATAATAAAAGTAAGGCTAAAAAGAAATATAAAGGTTATTATTAAAAAGTTAAGGAAAATTAGTAGTCTAGGCTAGATTTTAAATATCTAGGAAATTAAAAGTATGTTTATTTATAATTATTAGAATCTTTTTTATTAAAAAATCTTATTTATTAAAAATATAATATTTTTATTTTTATAAATACTATTTAAAACTTTAAAAGACTTTTCTTAAGGCTATAAATAAGATATATAAATTATTTAAGTTATTTAATATAAAAGATATTAATATCTTCTTTTTTAATTTTTAGAATATTATTTCTAAGTATAATATTAGTATCTTAAAGTATTAAAATAAGGATAAATATAGTATTTAAATTAGTAATTTATAAGAATAAATTAAGGTTGTAATAATATATATAATATAAATAAGCTATCCTAAAATTACTAATCTAGCTAATTATAAGTTTTATACCTAAATAGGTATAGAAAATACTATTAAAGATAATATCCCTTTATAACTAATATTTCAAGTATTATTAATCAAATCCTAGAGTAATATTAAGAATATTCTAAGTATATAATTTATATAATTAGATACTAGCTTTAGTAATTAGTATATTATATTTAAATAGCTTTATAAGTTTAATATATATTCCTAGAGAGCCTCTATTAAAATATAGTAAAAAAGTATATTATTTATAAAGTAATTTAGTTATAATAAGTAATTTAATAATCCCTTATTATTTAATATTAAATATAAAGCTTTTTCTATTATTTAGGATAAAAAGAATAAAATATATTATCTTTTAATAATAAATAGCTTTTTTAGTTATTTATTATATAAATTTATTTACTATTATATTTATTTTAATATTATTATTTATATTTTTCCTTTATATTTTATATATCTTATTTAGCCTATTAATATTAATATATTTTAGCCTTTTAAGAATATATATTAAAAGGAGCTTTAAAAATTAATAAGGAAAAGTAACCTATTATTTACCTACTAATAATTTACTATTACTTTTCTAACTATCTATAAAATAAGCTTTAAAAGATATAATATTATATTACAAATTTTTAAAAAAAATATTTAATTAGTTAATATAATACTTATAATTAATTATATTATTACTAAGTAAAAATAGGGGTTTTATTTTATTTTTAAAAACCCCTTTTTAATTGCTTAATTTAATCTATATATATATAAATAGGATACTTTCTTATTTAGCATTTAGTTAGATTTTATAAGGAGCAGTAGGAGGTTTTTTTTTATTATAATTATTCTAGTTATAATTATTTGCCTATAAAAACCCCAGTAGGGAAAAATAACTAGTTATAATAACTCTTTTACCTATTTCCTGGGCCGGGGGCTGGTGCAGAGAATCGAACCCTGGTCTCTATGAAAAACACAGCGCGCTAACCACTGCACTATACCACCACTAAGTAATAATAATAATAATAAAATTATCTACCTATCTATTTTAAAGAGGCTATCCTTAGAAACTTACTTTAAAAATACTTAAATATAAATTAATTATATTTATTAGAAATACTAATATATAATAAGCTTATTTACTTTAAAAACTATTACTAATATTAATAAGGTTATTATAAAAGCTATAATAATATATTAATAATATAAAGTATTTTTAGAAGATTAGCTTAATTAAATAAAAAATATAAATAAAAAAAAGGTCTAGTTAGTATATAAGGCCTATAGGTAAGTTTATTATAAATATAAGCCTTCCTAATATTTAGTCTTAATAAAAAGCTTTTTCAGAGATAATAATAAAAAAGGAGTAATATATATAGCTATAATTAATTAAAAGTCTTATTTTAAAGGAAATAAATAACTTTAAGATAGTATAAAAAGTAATAAAAGCACTCTTAAAAGATATATTATTATTTAGGCTAATCTTTAATTAATAACTTATTAAAAGTAATAATAGAAACTAATATTTATTTCTAAAGATAACTTAAAAGAAGTATAATAATTATCTTAGCTAAAAACTTATTTTATTTTTTTATAAAACTTAAAAATAAGCTATAAAAGCCCTAAAATTAATTATTATAATAAATTAAAGTACCTAGCTTAATAATAATAATAAGATTTAATTTATAAATGTAAAGATCTTCTAAGATAATAATAATAATATTAATATTAAGCTTTATAAACTTAAGGAACTTAATTATAAGGCAATTTTTACCCTAGAAATATTACTAAGGATAATATTATTACTATCTATATTATCCCTTAAACCCCCTAATAATATAAATAATAATAATACTATAATATTATACTTACCTACTAAAAGACTAAAAAAGAGTAATTATAAAAGAATTATAAGAGCTACAAAGTAAATATATAATTAATAGGTAAGAGGGGAGGTTAGTAAGAATATATAATTAATAAGATTAAATATAATAACTAAAAGTAAGCCCTTTAACCTAGGTAGCTTAATTAAGCCTAGGAATATAATTTTTATAGTTTTTATTAATATATTTATTTTTAGTAATTTCTTAGCTTTTAAAATATAGTATTTTTATATTTTAGGACTAATAAATAATTATAGATAGGAGTCTAAAAGCTTATAATTAAAAAATAGTTTATTTTATAGCTTATTTAAGCCTTAGTTTATTATATTAGATTAATATAGCTATATTAGGGTTTTATAACTAACCTTAGAAAGGTTAGTAGGCAGTTAAGCCTTATAATACTAACGGGTAATAACCTCTATATTTCTTTTTAGCCCTACTTCTATTATTACAGTTCTTAATAAACCTTATAATATCTATAGTTTTTTCTAGCTACTAATTATACTAGCTATTATTAATATCTTCTAACAACCTCTTTTTTTTCTAGCTTTATATCCTTAAATTTACCTAAAATATACTTATTTATAGTAGTATAGTATAATAGTTAGCACACTGTGTTTTTTCACAGAGACCAGGGTTTAATTCCCTGCACTAGCCCCTAGCCCAGGGAATAGGTAAAAGAGTTATTATAATTAGTTATTTTTCCCTATTAGGGTTTTTATAGATAAATAATTATAACTAGAATAATTATAATAAAAAGCTTCTACTGCTCCTTATAAAATAAGCCAAAAAAAACATTTGCTATATAAAGAGATATCCTATTTATAGGTTAAGTTAAGCAGTTTAAAAGGGTTTTTTTTTAACAAAAAAAGCAATTTTTAATTTTATACTTATTTATTATTTTATTAATCTTTATATACTTTTTTTAAATAAAATCTTTATTATTAATATTAATATTATTTTTTTAAAATAGGTAAAATATAAAATTAATAATTTTTATTTTTTAAAATAATATAAGATTAATAATTTTAATCTTAAATAATATAAATAATCTATTTTTTTTAAAAAAAAACCCCCCTTTTTAAATTACTTAACTTAACCTATAAGTATGATATATCTTTATATAGTATTTTTTGCAACTTAATTTTTACAAGGAGTAATAGGAGCTTTTTATTATAATTATTCTAGTTATAATTATTACCTATAAAAACCCTAGTAGGGAAAAATAACTAGTTATAATAACCCTTTTTCCTATTTCCTAGGCTAGGGGCTAGTACAGGGAATTAAACCTTGGTTTCTATGAAAAAATATAGCGCGCTAACTATTACACTATACTACCTAGATTTAATTATTTTTAATAATATTAAAAGTAAATTAGAATATATTAATTTTAATAATAATTATAAATAAATATACTTATAATTTCCTAGATATTTAAAATCTAGCCTAGACTATTAATTTTCTTTAACTTTTTAGATTATTTTATATAATATCTATTAATAACCTTTATATTTCTTTTTAGCCTTATTTTTATTATTATAATTCTTAATAAACCTTATAATATTTATATTCCTTTCTAGCTACTAATTATATTAGCTATTATTAATATTTTCTAAGACTCTTTTTTTTAAAGCTTTATATTCTTAAATTTACCTAAAATATAATTATTTATTATTTTATTAATCTTAATATATTTCTTTTAAATAAAATCTTTATTATTAATATTAATATTATTTTTTTAAAGTAATTAAAAGCTTAAATTTAATAAAAAATTTTTTTTTAAAATAATATAAGATTAGTAATTTTAATCTTAGATAATATAAATAGCTTATATTAAGGGAAGATCTATTTAAATTATTTAATTAGAGTAGAAAGATATTTAATATAAAGCTTATTATTAGTATATTTATATTTAGTTAAAATACAAGTAGGAGGCTTAACCAGGCAATTCTAGTAGTAGATATAATTAGTATTTAAACAACTATATTATTAGTCTCTTTTTGCCCTAACCAATAGAATAATCAACTTTATATATTTTATAACCTTGATATCATTAGTATATTATATAGTAAATAAGTATAGGGGGTTATAAAGAATATAATATTTAAAATATAATTTAAATTTAGTTATTTTTAATAATATTAGAGGTAAACTAGAATATATTAAACCTATTCTAATATTTAAATATCTTTTTATATTAAGATTAATATATTCTAATTACTTCTAATATTATATAAAATAATTAAATTTAAACTTAAATTTAAATAATATATTATTTATAATCTACCTAGTAAGTTAACGAAGCTAGCTCTACTATAAGCTTAAGCTCCTACCTCTCCTCTAGAGAGGTAGTTATATAACCTATTTCTTTAATATTAGTATATCCCTCTTTTAGAGCTTTAAAGGTTATTTATAAATAGAATAAAAAATAAAAAAGTTATAAGAAAATTATATATATATATTTATTATTTTAAATAAAAATAAGTTTTAATTTATATATATATATATTAGATTCCAAAGGGAATAAATAAGTAATATTATATTAGTATAAAGTTAATTATTCTATTAGTTAGGGCAAAAAGAGATTAATACTATAGTTATCTAAATACTAATTATATCTGCTCCTAGAATTGCCTAGTTAAGCCTTCTACTTATATTTTAACTAAATATAAATACTAATACTTAAAGTTAATTATTTTATTAGTTAGGGCAAAAAAAGACTAACACTATAATTATCTAAATATCAATTATATTTACTCTTAGAATTACCTAGTTAAGCCTTTTGCTTATATTTTAATGAAATATATATTATATTAGTATTATTATAGGGGGTTAGGTTAGTATATTTAATAATACTTAATTCTCTATTTAATCCTGCTATTATAAATTATATTAGTAGTTTTCTTAGATTATATAATTAAATAGCTTATTATCTAAGATAGCTAATCCTATAGTTAATAGCATTATAATATTACTATTTATAATATTAGGACTTTTTTTTTAAATATTAAATAATATACTTATATATATAGTATTTAAATATATCTATTAAATAATAAAAAGGTAATATATATTATTATTATTAAATATATATATCTAAGTAATATAAAGAGAAATATATATATTTACTTTTAGCTATATTATATAAGCGTAATTATATATATTACTCTTTATTACTTATATTTAACCTATTCTTTAATATAAATTATACCTTTATTTATATTAATAAGTTATCTTAGTACTTTATTTAAATTTACCTTAATTATTATATTTATAGAATTATTATTATTATTATTCTATTTAATTTTATAGATTTTATATGTTTTATATAATTAATATAAAGCTATATTATTAATTATTAAATATTTATTTCTTATTATACTTATTTTAATAAGGGACTAATAAAATAAATATAAATTTATATAAATAATTATTAGAATAAATAATATATTTATTTAATTAATAATTAATTTAAGTATTATTCTAAGAATATATTTAATATTAATATTTTAAATTATTTTATATAGTTCTAAGGTAAATATACTTTAGATTATATATTAGCTCTTTATTAAGCTATATTTAATAATATTACTTCTTATTATAAATTCTATATTACCTATTTTTTTATTACTAATTATAATAATATAACTAATTTATAAACTAAGGTCTTTATTATTAGTAAATAATTTATTAATAAATATAAAGAGCTTTATTATTATTAGATTAAGTAAAATATACTTAAATTCTTAATCCTAATTATTTATTTATTATTCTAATTAGTTATTTAATACTTTAATCTTTTTATTTAATAAGTCTTAGTATTATATTATAATAGAAAAATTAAGTAATACTTTTAGTTAGTATATTATTATAATATATATACTTTATACTTATTACTTAATATATTTCCCTTTAGTAGTCTTCTCTTTTCGGTTAATTATTCTTAATATTAATACTTATTCTTTTTATTTCAGCTATAAATATAACTTTTCTCTTAAGGTTAGTTTTAGGGTTATAATTTAAGTAACTAATACTAATACTAATACTAAAAGCTTTGGTATTTAGTATATTAATACTAAAATTTTAGTATTAATATTAGTATTAATATTTAATTTTAGTATTAGTATTAGTATTAATATTTAGTTAAAATATAAGTAAGAGGCTTAACTAGGCAATTCTAGGAATAAATATAATTAATATTTAAATAACTATAATATTAGTCTCTTTTTACTCTAACCAATAGAATAATCAACTTATATATTTTACAATCTTAATACCCTTTTATTATTAAAGATAATAAACTCTATTAAACCTATCCTAATATTTAAAGTAGCTTTCCTATTATACTAAGATTAATATATTCTAGCCTACTTCTAATATTATTAAAAATAATTAAATCTAAATTATATTTTAAATATTATATTTTTATAATCTTTTATATTTATTTATTATAAAATAGACTAATAATAAGCTTTATATTAAATATCCTTCTAATTTAATTAAATTATTTAAATAGATCTTCTTTTAATATAAGCTATTTATATTATCTAAGGTTAAAATTATTAAATTTATATTATTTTAAAAAATAAAAATTATTAATATTAAGCTTTAATTACTTTAAAAGAATAATATTAATATTAATAATAAAGATTTTATTTAAAAATAATATATAAAAATTAATAAAATAATAAATAAGTATATTTGAAGTAAATTTAAGGATATAAAGCTAAAAAAAAAAGAGGTTCTTAGAAAATATTAATAATAAATAATAAATTTAATAGCTAAAAAGGATTATAAATATTATAAGGTTTATTAAGAACTATAATATTAAATATAAGGCTAAAAAGAAATATAAAGATTATTAAAAAAGTAAGGAAAATTAATAATCTAAGCTAAATTTTAAATATCTAGGAAATTAAAAGTATATTTATTTATAATTATTATTAGTATTAGTATTAGTATTTAATTTTAGTATTAGTATTAGTATTAGTATTTTCTTTTAATATTAGTATTAGTATTAATATTTACTTTTAGTATTAGTATTAGTATTAGTATTTATTTTAGTTTGTTTTAGTATAAGAAAATAAAACAAAATAATTATATAAAATAATATTTCGATTTCTTTGTATTATTTCTATCTACTATCTAGATATAATATAATGATCTTTTTAGAGGAAAAACCTCGTGCTTAGGTTGCTATAAAATAATATTATATAATAATAAAATAATATAGTAAAATAAAATAAAATGATATAATATATTAAATAATGATAAAAAATAATATATATATTAAGTAAAATAAATATGATAATAAAATAAAATAAATAATATATAAAATATAATTTATTCTAATTTATCCTTATTATATAATTTATAATCCAAAGTATTAATATTACTATAATCCTAACTTTTTAATAAAATAAGCTTTCTAACTATTTCTTTAGAAAGCTTATTTCTATTTTTAGTAAAAATATTATTACTAATAGAAATAATAGCTAATATAGTAATAAAAGTAGTAAAAATAGCTAAATAATACCTAGCTAATATACTTAAAATAGGAAATCTAGTAGAATTAATTTCCTAATATTTAATTATATTAATCTAAAAAAATATTAATATTAAAATTTATATAAAATAAAAGATTATATAATTCTTACTTTAAAATTTAAAGGTTTTTTATTTAAATATATAATATACTCTTTATTAAGGTCTAGATTTCCTATATATAATTCTTTTTTAGAACTAGAATTAGACCCTAATTTAGTATTTGTTTTATAAATATCCTTATTTAATTTATTAAAAGATAAATTTAAATTAGAATTTTTATAATTCTTTTCTAATCTTAATCTAATAAAAATAAGCTTTAAATATATAAGTTTAAATTAGAAATACTAACTAATTAAACTTTTATTTAAATAAAAATAAAATATCGTTATTTATATCTAAATAATAATATAATAATCCTTTTTCTAATAATCATAAATAAATATACTCTTAATTTCCTAGATATCTAAAATCTAGCCTAGACTACTAATTTTCTTTGACTTTTTAGTAATCTTTATATTTCTTTTTAGCCTTATTTTTATTATTATAATTCTTAATAAATCTTGTAATATCTATAATCCTTTTTAGCTACTAATTATATTAACTATTATTAATATCTTTAAGAACCTTTTTTTTTTTAGTTTTATATCCTTAAATTTACTTAAAATATACTTATTTATTATCTTATTAATTTTTATATATTCCTTTTAAATAAAATCTTTATTATTAATATTAATATTATTCTTTTAAAATAATATAAAAGTAATAATTTTAGTCCTAGATAATATAAATAGTCTATATTAAAAAAGGATCTATTTAAAGTATTTAATTAAATTAGAAAGATGATTAGTATAAAGCTTACTATTAGTATATTTTATAGTAAATAGATATAAAAGGTTATAAAGAATATAATATTTAAAATTTAATTTAAATTTAATTATTTTTAATAGCATTAAAACTAAACTAAAATATATTAATCTTTATTTATTATAAATAAACACACTTTTAATTTCCTAGATAATTAAAATCCAGCCTAAACTACTAATTTTCTATAACTTTTTAATAACCTTTATACTTACTCTTAGACCTATTTTTATTATAATTTTTAATATAAATTATAATACTTATTATCCTTTCTAGTTACTTATTATATTTATTACTATTAATTTCTCTAAAAAAAGCTTTTTTTGCTTTAGTTATTTCCTTAAATACTATTTTATCTAATTTCTTTATAATAATATTAAATTTCTTATACTCTTTTTAGATAAACCTTTTATTATTAATATTAAGATTATTCTTTTTAAGTATATAAAACTTAAATTTAATAAGTTATATCTTTTAAAATAATTTATAGTTAATAATAAAGATTCTAAATAGCCTAAAAAGCTTTTTCTTTTTAATCTTTAATTTAAAGATCTTAATAAGATTAGGTAAATATTTAATATAAAGTTTACTATTAATATATTTTAAGGTAAAAAAGTATAATAGATTATAAAGAATATAATATTTAAAATATAATTTAAATTTAGCTATTTTTAATAATATTAGAAGTAGGCTAAAATATATTAATTTTAGTATAAAAAGCTATCTTAAATATTAGATTAGGTTTAATAGAGTTTACTATTTTTAATATTAAAAGGGTATTAAGATTATAATATTAAATAAAGTTAATTGTTTTATTAGTTAAGGTAAAAAGAGACTAATACTATAGTTATTTAAATACTAATTATATCTGCTCTTAGAATTGCCTAGTTAAGCCTCTTGCTTATATTTTAATTAAATATAAATATATTAGTCTTAGTATAATAAGAAAGCTATTTTAAATATTAAAATAGATCTAATAAAGTTTACTATCTTTAATATTAAAAGGGTATTAAGATTATAAAGTATATAAATTTATTATTTTATTAATTAGAGTAAAAAGAAACTAATACTATATTTATTATAATACTAATTATATTTACTCTTAGAAATGCGTAGTTAAGCCTTCTACTTATATTTTAACTACATATAAATAAAACTTTTTCTTAAAAGTAAATCAATTTAAATCTAGGATCTAGTATAATAGCTAAAATAAAAGGCTTATATTTTCTTCTAGCTAGAAAATCTAGCTCTTTAGGAAAATATTTTTCTAATTTCTTTAAACCTTTTATAATATAATTATAATAAATCTTATAAAAACTCTATTAATTAATTGATAAATATATATATATATATATATTACTAAATTAGGTTGTTTGGACTTTTCTAAAAAGTCTTCTTTTAAGTGATTTAAATTTTTATATATTTAATAAATATATAAAAGACCTTTAGGTAAAGTTATATAAACTTGCCATTATAATTAAATAAAAGGTTTTAGAAAAACCTTAAAATTTAATTCTAATTCTTTAAAAGCTAGCTAATCTAAATTAGAAAGAGCTAGATTTTTAAAATCTAAATTAAAAGTATTTTTTATAATATAATTAATTAGCTCTTTTAATAAAAGAGCTATATTAATTATATTATAACTTAAATTCTATTTAGTAGTATTATATAATTCTATTAGTTATTTTATATATAAGAACTATATTTGATTTTTATATTAAATTTATGTAAAGAAATAGTTTTTTTTATTTAAAAGAAGGATTATCAAGTTCTTCTTTTTTAAATATTTAATTTCTTCTTCTAATAGCTTTTTTCCTTCTTATATATATTTAGTTATACTAGCTAATCTTCTTATTTAACTAATTATACCTCAATTAAATTATAAATTAATATTTCTTTTTTTTTAAAATAAATATATAAATAAACTTACTATTAATATTTATTTTTTCTATTTCTTTTAATTTATTATTTTCTACAGAGATTAAATTTATATAATTAGATAATTTAATTTCTATAAAAGTAGATAAAATCAATTCTTTTAATATATCTTAAGCTATAATATTTAAAATATAACTAATATAATATATATTATCTTATTATATTTTTATTCTATTATAATCCTATAATATTTTATAGATTCTAATAAAACCTCCCTTCCTTCTTTAGTTTTTTTAATTATATTTTTTTTATTTTAAATTTAATTACTTATATTAAATTATTAAACTATCTATTCTTATTATTTATATTCTCTATAAATCTCTTTTTAAAGTTATTCAAGTTAAATATTTTTTCTATAAATAACTAATAATTTGAAATTAGCTTTAATATATCATATTATTTAATAATAGATTTAATATTATTATTATTAAGGCCTTTTATTTTAAGTAGCTTATACTTTTAAAGGTAATAATTATAAATAAACACACTTTTAATTTCCTAGATATTTAAAATCTAGCCTAGACCACCAATTTTCCTTGACTTTTTAGACCATCTTACGTAATATCTATTAACCTCTGTGTTTCTTTTTAGCCCCACTTCTATTATTATAGTTCTTAATAAACCTTATAATATCTATAGTTCTTTCTAGCTACTAATTATATTAGCTATTATTAATATCTTCTAAGAACCTATTTTCTTTTAGCTTTATATTTTTAAATTTACCTAAAATATATTTATTTATTATCTTATTAATCTTTATATATACCTTTTAAATAAAATCTTTATTATTAATATTAATATTATTCTTTTAGAATAATTAGAACTTAAAATTAATAATCTTTATCTTTTAAAATAATATAAAATTAATAATTTTAGTTTTAAATAATATAAATAGCCTATATTAAAAGAAGATTTATTTAAAATATTTAACTAAATTAGGAAAGTATTTAATATATAGCTTATTATTAGTATATTTTATAATAAATAAATATAAGGGGTTATAAAGAATATAATATTTAAAATATAATTTAGATTTAGCTATTTTAATAATATTAGAAATAGGCTAGAATATATTAGTCTTAGTATAATAGGGAAGCTATCTTAAATATTAGGATAGATCTAATAGAGTTTACTATCTCTAATATTAAAAGAGTATTAAGATTATAAAATATATAAAGTTAATTATTTTATTAATTAGGGCAAAAAGAGATTAATATTATAGTTATTTAATTACTAATTATATCTACTCCTAGAATTGCCTAGTCAAGCCTTTTACTTATATTTTAACTAAATATAAATACTTTTAAAGAATAAGCTTAATCTTAGCCTTAGGATATATAATATTTTAATAATATAATAAAGGCTTAATTTTCTTATTATAAAAATATTTATTTATTATAATAAATTAGATATTAATAGCTTAGATCTTTTAATATATATATCTATATTTATATTTAGTTAAAATATAAGTAGAAGGCTTAACCAGGTAATTCTAAGAGTAAATATAATTAGTATTTAAATAACTATAGTATTAGTCTCTTTTTACCCTAACCAATAGAATAATTAACTTTATATATTTTATAATCTTAATATCCTTTTAATATTAAAGATAGTAAACTCTATTAGACCTATCCTAATATTTAAGATAGCTTTCTATACTAAGACTAATATATTCTAGCCTACTTCTAATATTATTAAAAATAGCTAAATTTAAATTATATTTTAAATATTATATTCTTTATAATCCCTTATATTTATTTACTATAAAATATATTAATAATAAGCTTTATATTAAGTATCCTTCTAATTTAATTAATTACTTTAAATAAATCCTTTTTTAATATAAATTATTTATATTATTTAAGATTAAAATTATTAATTTTATATTATTTTAAAAAATATAAATTATTAATTTTAAGCTTTAATTATTTTTAAAAAAAAAATATTAATATTAATAATAAAAATATTATTTAAAAAGAGTATATAAAAATTAATTAAATAATAAATAAATATATTTTAAGTAAATTTAAGGATATAAAGCTAGAAATAGAGAGATTCTTAGAAGATATTAATAATAATTAGTATAATTAATAGCTAGAAAGGACTATAGATATTATAAGATTTATTAAGAATTATAATAATAAAAGTAAGGCTAAAAAGAAATATAGAGGTTATTACTAAAAAGTTAAGGAAAATTAGTAATCTAGGCTAGATTTTAAATATCTAGGAAATTAAAAGTATATTTATTTATAATTATTAATATATATCTATATATAATGTTAAATTTAGAAGGGATGTTATTTTTATAAATAAGATAGTATTAAAATATAGATATTTTAATTAATATTATATATAGGTATATTTATAGGTATATTAAAATATATTAATTTTAGCTATTAAAAAAGCTAATTATTTATTATATTTTATTTTTATTAGAGAAAGTTTTATAGTTTTTATTTTATATTATCTTTAGGCTTCTAAGATAGTTATAAGTATAAGAATAATTATCTTATAGGATTTAAAAGTCTAAGAATTTAATATATTTCTTCGTATTATTATCTTATTAAATTATTTTTATACTTTAATTATATATAAAATAAAATAAAATAAATATTTATTAACTTATATTATAATTTAATTTATTTAGATATATAAGCTAATATAATACCTATGTAGGTATTTTTATTATTAGTAGTCTAAATATTAAATACTAAGGAAAAAGATCCTTAAGTATTTATATTAGCTATTAAATTAGAATTTAGCTTAATTAAGCTATTTTTATAATTTTTAATTCAAATATCTATTAATAATAGGTAAACATCTATTAAACTTAATTATATATATTTATTAAGATATAGAAGTAATTTATATTCCCCTAAGAAAAGAAATACTTTAATAAGATAATAAATAATACTGAGAAAAATATTAAATCTTATAATATAAATATCTTTATATTTATATTTACCTTAAAAGCCTAAAGATAATATAAACTAAAAATTATAAAGCTTTCTTTAATAAAAATAAATTATAATATAAAAATAGCTAATAATTATAAATACATACACTTTTAATTTCCAAGATATTTAAAATCTAGCCTAGATTATCAATTTTCCCTAACTTTTTAGTAACCTCTCTACATTTCGTTTTAGCCCTACTTTTATTATTATAGTTTCTAGTAAACCTTATAGTGTCTATAGTCCTTTCTAGCTACTAATTATACTAGCTATTATTAATATCTTCTAAGAATTTATTTTCTTTTAGCTTTATATCCTTAAACTTACCTAAAATATATTTATTTATAGGGGCTAGTAGTATATTAACTATACTACTAGTACAGTTAAGTCAACAACCAAGATTAGGAACCTTAGTTAAGAACAAACTAAGTCAATTTAAATCCAGTGATACCTAAAGCCAATTTAGCTAGCTATATTGAATACTAACCCTAGTAGCTTACTTTGTATTTAAAAGTAAATATAACTTAAGGATATAGATCTCCTAGAGGTTTTGATATTAATAGTAATCTAAGTATAAGGTTTTTCCTTTAAAAGATTATTATATTATAGCTAAATAGTAAATAGAAATAATACAAAGAAATTAAAATATATTTATTTATTATTTTATTAATATTTATATATTTCTTTTAAATAAAATCTTTATTATTAATATTAATATTATTCTTTTAAAGTAATTAAAGCTTAAAATTAATAATTTTTATTTTTCAAAATAATATAAGATTAATAATTTTAGTTTTAGATAGTATAAATAGCCTATATTAAGGAAGGATCTATTTAAAGTATTTAACTAGGTTAGGAGGGTATTTAGTATAGAGCTTATTATTAGTATATTTTATAGTAAATAGGTATAAGGGATTATAAAGAATATAGCTTTTAAAATATAATTTAGATTTAGCTATTTTTAATAATATTAGAAGTAGGCTGGAATATATTAGTCTTAATATAGTAAGGAAGCTATTTTAAATATTAGAATAGGTCTAATAGAGTTTATTATCTTTAATATTAAAAGGGTATTAAGATTATAAAATATATAAAGTTAATTATTCTATTGGTTAGGGTAAAAAGAGACTAATATTATAGTTATTTAAATACTAATTATATTTGCTCTTAGAATTGCCTCGTTAAGCATTCTACTTATATTTTAATTAAATATTAATATAAAAATAGCTTTTCTAATAACTAAAATTAGTATATATTAATATACCTATAAATATATATATAAATAATATTAATAGTAGTATAGTAAAGTGGTTAGTGTACTATGTTTTTTATAGAGACTAGGGTTTAATTCCCTGCACCAGCCCCCAGCCCAGGGAATAGGTAAAAGGGTTATTATAATTAGTTATTTTTCCCTACTAGGGTTTTTATAGGCAATAATTAGAATTAGAATAATTGTAATAAAAAGAAGCTCCTACTACTCCTTGTAAAATTTAACTAGTAATATATCCTACTTATAGGTTAAGTTAAGTAATTTAAAAAGGTTTTTTTTTTAAAAAAAATAATATTAATTAAAATATTTATATTTTAATATTATCTTATTTATAAAGGTAATATCCCTTCTAAATCCAATTTTAGATATATATATATATTAAGAGATCTAAGCTATTAATATTTAGCCTAAAAGGTCTAAAAATAAATTTATTAATAAAATAAAAGATAAATTATATCTAAATAATAATCTAATTATTAGGATTAAAATTAAGCTTATTTTATAAAAGCTTAAATTACTCTAAAGAAAAGATCTTAATTATAATAATATTAATCTTATTTAATAATAATAATAGCTAATAAAGCTAATATTAAAATATCTTAATATATAATCTAGAATTAGTCTAAGTTTTTATAAAAAGAGGTTCTTGGAGGATATGAAAATATATAAAGGTTAGCTTAATAATATAAAATAATATATAAGGAAATAATGATTTTTAATAAAGTAATCTACTGAAAATAAAGGAACTAAAGAAAGAAGGAAAGTCCTATTAGAATCTATAAATTATAGGATTATAAAATGATAAAAATATAATAAGGTTATAATATTTTTATATAATATAATAAATAAATTACTTACTTATTATAATAAGATAGTTCAAGGTTATAATATTAAATAAAGTTAATTGTTCTGCTAATTAGGGCAAAAAAAAGACTAATACCATAGTTATTTAAATACTAATTGTATCCGCTCCTAGAATTGCCTGGTCAAGGCTCCTGCTTGTATTTTAACTAAACATAAATAGTAAATTTTAAAAACGCTTTAAAGTTAAAAGCCTAAAGAATAAATTAATTTTATAAGAAAATATAAAATACTATTTAAAGCTTCTTTTTCTTTAAATTTATCTTTTTTTCTTTGGTTTTTTAATTAAAGAGATAAACTCATTTAAATTAGAAATAGTATTAAATTTTAGTAAACATTATATTAATTTAATTTAAATATAATAAATATTATATTAAACCTCACTTCTTTTTTAGTTTTTTTTTAGCTTTTTTACTAATTATAACATTTAGATATTTAGTATAATAATACTTTATTGAAATAGAAGATTAAAATCATTTTATAGTTATAATTATACTATATTTATAACTATAATAAATATAATTAGCTTTTTTTTAAAAAAGAACTTAAAAAATATATATACCTAGTATTTTGATTTCTTTGTATTATTTCTATCTACTATTTAGCTATAATATAATAATCTTTTAAAGGAAAAACCTTATACTTAGGTTACTATTGGTATTAAAACCTCTAGAAGATCTATATCCCTAAGGTATATCTACTCTCTAATATAGAGTAAGCTACTAGGGTTAATATTTAATATAGCTAGCTATAATTTAGCTTTAGGTACTACTGGATTTAAATTAACTTAGTTTGTCCCTAACTAAGGTTCCTAATCTTAGTTACTAACTTAACTATATTAGTAGTATAGCTAATATATTACTAGCCCCTAGCTAAATTAGTTTTAGAGAAACTATTATCTATAAAGTTATTTTTAGATTTATTATAACTAAAAGAAGTTATTTTTAAAGAATAAAAAAATATTTTTAAAGAATAGAAATAGATTTTTAAAAGTATAAAATTAGATTTTAAAGATTTAAAATATTAAAATATATCTAAAGATTTTAATAAAAGGATATAAATAAAGGAACTTATTATATTTTTATTATATTATAATCCTATAATAATTTATAGATTCTAGAATCTCTATTTCCTTATATATTATTTTATATTATTAAGCTAACTTTTATATATTTTTAAAGCCTCTAAGAACCTCTTTTTATAAAAATTTAGGCTAATTCTAAATTATATATTAAAATACTTTAATATTAGCTTTATTAGCCTTTATTATTATTTAATAAAATTAATATTATTATAATTAAGATCCTTTCTTTAGAGTAACTTAAGCTCCTATAAAATAAACTTAATTTTAGTTCTAATAGCTAGATTATTACTTAAGTATAGTTTATTTTTTATTTTGTTAATAGATTTATTATTAGATCTTTTAGGCTAGATATTAATAGCCTAGATCTCTTAATATATATATTTATATATAGAGTTAGATTAAAAAGGGGCATTATCTTTATAAATAAGATAATATTAAAATATAGATATTTTAACTAATATTATTTATAGGTATATTTATAGGTATATTAAAATATACTAATTCTAGCTATTAGGAAAGCTATTATTTTATTATATTTTATCTTTATTAGAGAAAGCTTTATAGTTTTTATTTTATATTGCCTTTAGGCTTCTAAGGTAATTATAGGTATAAGGGTAATTATATTATAGGATTTAAAAGTCTAAAGATTTAATATATTCCTTAGTATTACTACTTTATTAAGCTATTCCCTTTCTTAGGAGGATATAAATCACTTTTATATCTTAATATAGATAAAGGAAAGCTAGTTCTTTTATAAAAGTCAAATTATTAATTTAAAATTGAATTATAATATAATATTTATTTAGCCTATATATTAAGGTATAAAATTTATTTAGCCTTTTTTAGGGGAATAACTAGATTTAAGGAATTTTTATATTTAGGCTATTTTAGGGAAATAATTAGATTTAAGGAATTTTTTAATTTTAGCTATTTTAGGAAATAACTAGATTTTAGAAATCTTTCTATTTAAATTATTTTATAATTTTATTTATTATATTAATTATATTTAATTAATATATAAATAGGAGGCTTAACTAGGCAATTCTTAACGTAAATATAATTAATGTTTTAATAATTATAATATTAGTCTTTTTTTGCTCTAATTAATAAAGTAATTAACTTTATTTAATATTATAATCTTAATATCCTTTCAATACTAAAAATATTAAACTCTATTAAATCTAATCTAATATTTAGAATCTCTTTTTATACTAAGATTAATATATTTTAGCTTATTTCTAATATTATTAAAAATAACTAAATCTAAATTATATTTTAAATATTATATTCTTTATAATCTATTAAATCTTTTTACCTTAAAATATATTAATAATAAACTTTATATTAAATATTTACCTAATCTTATTAAAACCTTTAAATTAAAGATTAAAAAAAAAGGCTTCTTAGGTTATTTAAAAACCTTTATTATTAATCTTAAATTATTTTAAAAAATATAATTTATTAAATTTAAATTTTATATATTTAAAAAGAATAATCTTAATATTACTAATAAAAGATTTGGTGGTGTGGTGCAGTGGTTAGCGCGCTGTGTTTTTCACAGAGCCTGAGGTTCTATTCCCCGCATTAGCCCCCAGCCCAGGGAATAGGTTAAAAAGGGTTATTGTAACTAGTCATTTTTCCCCACTGGGGTTTTTATAGGTGATAATTATAACTAGAATAATTATAATAAAAAGCTCCTACTGCTCCTTGTAAAATCTAACTAAATGCTAAATAAGAAAGCATTCTATTTATATATATAGGTTAAGTTAAGCAATTAAAAAGGGGTTTTGTTTTGAAAAAAAAAAATTCTTTATTTAAAAAAAAATAAGAAATTTAAAATTATTATAAAATAATTAAATATAATAATATTTAAGGAGATAATTAAAATAAAAAAAGCTTTTCTTAGAAAAATTGATAATAATAAATATAATAAATAGCTAGAAAGGATAATAGGTATTATAATTTATATTAAAAATTATAATAAAAATAGGTTTAAGAGTAAGTATAAAGGTTACTAAAAAGTTATAGAAAATTAGTACTTTAGGCTAGATTTTAAATATCTAGGAAATTAAAGGTATATCTATTTATAATTAATATTATTATATTAGTTAAATATTATATTATTTATATTCATTATATTATTTGATTATTCTATTTTAATTTACTATATAATTATATAATCATAATATTTTATTTAATTACTTAATAATACTATTTTAATTTATTATATAATTATATTATTCTATTATTTTATTTTATTATTAAATTATATTATTTAATTATATATACTAAAATATACTAAAATAAAGACTAATACTAATACTAATACTACATATAAATACTAATACTTATACTAATACTAATAGTAAATACTAATACTAATACTAATACTAAAAGATAATAATAATACTAATACTAATATATAATTATAAACCGATTTTATTAATTATAAACTAGATTTAATAATTATAAATAAACACACTATTGATTTCCTAGATATTTAAAATCTAGCCTAATCTACCAATTTTCCCTGATATTTTAGTAACCTTTATATTTCTTTTTAGCCTTGCTTTTATTATTATAGTTCTTAATAAATCTTATAATATCTATAGTCCTTTCTAATTACTAATTATACTACCTATTATTAATATCTTCTAAGAACCTCTTTTCTTCTAGCTCTATATCCTTAAATTTACCTAAAATATACTTATTTATTATTTTATTAATCTTTATATATTTTTTTTAAATAAAATCTTTATTATTAATATTAATATTATTCTTTTAAAGTAATTAAAGCTTAAAATTAATAATTTTAATTTTTTAAAATAATATAAAATTAGTAATTTTAATTTTAAATAATATAAATAATTTATATTAAGGAAAGATTTATTTAAAATATTTAATTAGATTAAGAGAATATTTAGTATAAAGCTTATTATTAATATATTATATAGTAAATAAGTATAAAAGATTATAAAGAATATAATATTTATAATATAGTTTAGATTTAGTTATTTTTAATAATATTAAAAGTAAGCTAAAATATATTAATCTTAGTATAATAGGGAAGCTCTTTTAAATATTAGGATAGATTTAATAGAGTTTATTATTTTTAATATTAAAAGGGTATTAAAATTATAAAATATATAAAATTAATTATTTTGTTAATTAGGGTAAAAAAAGATTAATATAATAATTATTTAAATATGAATTATATCTACTCCTAGAATTGCTAAGTTAAGCCTCCTACTTGTATTTTAACTAAATATAAATACTAATACTAAATAATGAATACTAAAATTATAACCCTAGTGAGTTTATATCTATTAAAGAGAAGGAGTTATTATTATATTAATATCTATTTACATTTTACTATAAACTTTGCTTTATAGAGTATTTTCTATTTTAAGTTATATAATAACGAACTATATAGTCTAAGTATATTGTCCATTTATATTCTAATAATACTAAATTACTTTTTTAATTTAAAGATAAGTAAATAAGGATTTTAAGTTAAGATTATTATATTATGCTTATTTTAATAGTAATTATAATATATTATCTCTTAGTATCTTATTATATTTTAATTATATTATAATCCTATAGTAATTTATATATTCTAATAAAACCTTCTTTCCTTCTTTAATTCCTTTATTTTTAGAATCTCTATTTCTTTATATATCAAGGTATAAAAGTAATTTATACCCCCCTAAGGAGAGGGATAGCTTAATAAGATAATAACACTGAAAAGCATATTAAACCTTTAGACTTTTAAATCCTATTATATAATTATCCTTATACCTATAATTACCTTAAAAGCCTAAAGATAATATAAAATAAAAATTATAAAACTTTTTCTACTAAAAATAAAATATAATAAAATAATAGCTTTTGTAATAGCTAGAATTAGTATATTTTAATATACCTATAAATATACCTATAAATAATAATAATTAAAATATCTATATTTTAATACTATTTTATCTATAAATATAATACCCCTCCTAAATCTAATTCTATATATAGATATATATATTAAAAGATCTAAGCTATTAGTATTTAGCCTAAGAGATTTAATAATAAATTTATTAATAAAATAAAAAATAAATTATACCTAAGTAATAATTTAGCTATTAGGACTAAAATTAAGCTTATTCTATAGAAGCTTAAGCTATTCATTATATTATTAAGCTAATTATTATATATTTTTATAATCTCTAAAAACCTCTTTTTATAAGAACTTAGGCTAGTTTTAAATTATATATTAAAATATATTAATATTAATTTTATTAGCCTTTAATATTATTATTAAAATTAAAATTATTATAATTAAGATTTTTTCTTTACAGTAATTTAAAATTTAATAAAATAAGCTTAATTTTAATTTTAATAGCTAATTTATTACTTAGATATAATTTATCTTATATTTATATTTGGTTAAAATACAAGCAGGAGGCTCGACCAGGCAATTCTGGGAGCGGATATAATTAGTGTTTAAATAACTATGGTATTAGTCTCTTTTCACCCTGACCAATAGAATAATCAACTTTATCTTTTATTTTATTAATAAATTTATTATTAGATCTCTTAAGCTAGATATTCGTAGCCTAGATCTGTTAATATATATATCTATATAAAACATTAGATTTAGGAAGAATATTATCTTTATAAATAAGGTAATAGTTCAATTTCTTGATATTATTTCTATCTACTATTTAGCTATAATATAACAATTTTTAGAGAAAAAATCTTATACTTAGGTTACTATTAGTATTAAAACCTATAGAAGATCTATATCCCTAAGTTATATTTACTCTTTAATATAAAGTAAGCTACTAAGGTTAATATTTAATATAGCTAGCTAAATTAGCTTTAGGTACTACCGGATTTAAACTAACTTAGTTTGTCCTTAACTAAGGTTCCTAATCTTAGTTACTAGCTTAACTATACTAGTAGTACAGCTAATATATTACCAGCCCCTAGATAAGGTAATATTAGAATAATATTTTAATTAATATTATTTATAGGTATATTTATAGGTATATTAAAATATACTAATTCTAGTTATTAGGAAAGCTATCATTTTATTATATTTTATTTTATATTATCTTTAGGCTTCTAAGGTAATTATAAGTATAGAGGTAATTAATTATATTATAAGATTTAAATGTCTAAAGATTTAATATACTCCTTAGTATTATTATCTTATTAAGCTATTCCTCTTATAAGGAGGATATAAATTACTTTTATACCTTAATATATATATATTTATATTTAGTAAAAATATAAGTAAGAGGCTTAACTAGGCAATTCTAGGATTAGATATAATAATATTAATTACTTTCTATTCTAATTAATAAAATAATTAACTTTATATATTTTTTTATCTTAATACTCTTTTAATATTAAGAATAGTAAACTCTATTAGACCTATCCTAATATTTAAAATGGTTTTTTATACTAAGATTAATATATTCTAGCCTACTTTTAATATTATTAAAAGTAATTAAATTTAAATTAAATTTTAATTATTATATTCTTTATAATCTCTTATATTTATTTAATATAAAATATATCAATAATATACTTTATACTAAGTACCCTTTTAATTTAATTAAGTAAATCCTCCCTTAATATAGCCTATTTATACTATCTAAGATTAAAATTATTAATTTCATATTATTTTAAAAAATAAGAATTATTAATATTAAGTTTTAATTACTTTAAAAAATAATATTAATATTATTAATAAAGATATTATTTATTAATTATAAACTAGATTTAATAATTATAAATAAACACACTTTTGATTTCCTAGATATTTAAAATCTAGCCTAGACTACTAATTTTCCTTTACTTTTTAGTAACCTTTATATTTCTTTTTAGCCTTACTTTTATTATTATAGTTCTTAATAAATCTTATAATATCTATAGTCCTTTCTAGCTATTAATTATAATAATTATTATTAATACTTTCTAAGACTCTATCTTCTTTTAGCTTTATATCCTTATATTTACTTAAAATATACTTATTTATTATCTTATTAACCTTTATATATTCCTTTTAAATAAGATCTTTAGTATTAATATTAATATTACTTTTTTAAAGTAATTAAAGCTTAAAATTAATAATTTTTATTTTTTAAAATAATATAAGATTAATAATTTTAATCTTAGATAATATAAATAATTTATACTAAGAAAAGATTTATTTAAAAGATTTAATTAGGTTTAAAGGGTATTTAATATAGAGCTTATTATTAGTATATTTTGTGGTAAATAAATATAAAAGGTTATAAAGAATATAATATTTAAAATATAGTTTAGATTTAGTTATTTTTAATAATATTAGAAGTAGGCTAGAATATATTAGTCTTAGTATAATAAGGAAGCTAATTTAAATATTAGGATAGGTTTAATAGAGTTTATTATTTTTAATATTAAAAGGGTATTTAGGTTATAAAATATATAAAGTTAATTATTTTATTAATTAGGGAAAAAAGAGATTAATACTATAGTTATTTAAATACTAATTGTATTTACTCTTAGAATTGCCTAGTTAAGCCTTTTGCTTATATTTTAATTAACTATAAATAAAGATTTTATTTAAAAAGAATACATAAAGATAAATAAAATAATAAATAAATATATTTCAAGTAAATCTAAGAATATAAAATTAGAAATAAAAAGGTTCTTAGAAGATATTAATAATAATAACTAATATAATTAATAGTAAGAAAGAACTATAAATATTATAAGGTTTATTAAAACCTATAATAATAAAAGTAAAATTAAAAAGAAACATAAAGATTATTAATAGATATTATATAAAATACTTCTTATTATATTTTTATTATATTATAATCTTATAATAATGTATATATTCTAATAAGACCTTTTTTCCTTTATTAGTTCCTTTTTTTTATATTTATTTTATTCTAAATTTCATTATCTATATTAAATTATTAAATTACTTATTATTATTATTTATATTTTCTATAAATCTCTTTTAAGAATTATTTAGACTAAGTATTTTCTTTTAATAATTAATAATTTAATATTAACTTTAGTATATCTTATTATTAAGTAATAAATTTAATATTATTATTATTAAGGCCTTTTCTCTTAAATAGTTTATACTCCTAAAGAATAAGCTTAATCTTATCCTTAGGATATATAATACTTTAATATTATAAAAAGTAGATTTTCTTATTAAGATAATATTTATTTACTATAGTAAATTAGATATTAATAGCCTAAATCTATTAATATATATATCTATATATAAAATTAGATTTAGAAGGGGTATTGCCTTTCTAAATAAGGTAATATTAAAATATAGATATTTTAATAAATATTATTTATAGGTATATTTATAGGTATATTAAAATATACTAATTCTAGCTATTAGTTATCTTTTTTTTATATTTTATTTCTATTAGAAAAAGCTTTATAGCTTTTATATTATATTGCCTTTAGGCTTCTAAGGTAATTATAAGTATAAGGGCAATTATACTATAGGATTTAAAAGTCTAATAGTTTAATATATTCCTTAGTATTATTATCTTACTAAGCTATCCCTCTCCTTAGGGGGATATAAATTACTTTTATATCTTAATATTTAAAAAAAAAATTTTAATAAAGGGTTTATTTAAAAAAAAATATAAAATATTTAATATTATTATAAAATAATTAAATAAAATAATATTTAAGAAAATAATTAAAGCAAAAAAAGCTTTTTTTAGAGAAATTAATAGTAATAAATATAATAAATAATTAAAAAGGATAATAAGTATTATAATCTATATTAAAAATTATAAAAAAGATAGGTCTAAGAGTAAGTATAAAGATTATTAAAAAGTTATAAAAATTTAATAGTTTAGGCTAGATTTTAAATATCTAGGAAATTAAAAGTATATTGATTTATAATTAATATCTCTAATATTGAAAGGATATTAAGATTATAATATTAAATAAAATTAATTATTCTATTAATTAGGGTAAAAATAGACTAATACTATAGTTATTTAAATACTAAATGTATCTACTCCTAGAATTGCCTGGTCAAGCCTCCTAATTATATTTTAACTAAATATAAATAATAAATTAAGTATTAATAACTTAGATCTCTAAATATATATATCTATATGAAAAATTAGAATTAAAAGAGGTATTATCTTTATAAATAAAGTCATATTAAAATATACATATTTTAATTAATATTATTTATAGGTATATTTATAGGTGTATTAAAATATACTAATGTTAGCTATTACTATTAGCTATCTTTTTATTATAGTTTATTTCTATTAGAAAAAGCTTTATACCTGCTAAGTTAACTAAGTAGCTACTATACTAGGGCTACTTAACCCCCTGCCTCTCCTCTACAGAGATAGTAATATAGCTGATATATTTAATATTAGTATAATCTTTTTTTTAGTCTTTAAAGGTAGTTTAAAAACATATATAAGTTATTATAAAGTATATATTTATATTTATATAATATTATAAGCTTTACATATTAATATAATATAATTATTATATTTGTATATATTTCATTTCATTTATATTATTAAATATATAATATTAGAATTTTACTAAGAAAATTAGGAAACTTAAGTATATTAAATAAATTAAATATAAATATATAAAATATTTAAAATATAATTTAAATTATATATATATTTATATTTAGTTAAAATATAAGCAGAAGGCTTAACTAGACAATTCTAAGAGCAAATATAATTAGTATTTAAATAACTATAGTATTAATCTCTTTTTACCCTAATTAATAAAAATATTAATTTTATATATTTTATAATCTTAATACCCTTTTAATATTAGAGATAGTAAATAATATTAGGCCTATTTTAATATTTAAGATAGCTTTCCTATTATATT
This sequence comes from Calonectria pseudonaviculata, assembly GCA_004380915.1. Classification (NCBI taxonomy): domain Eukaryota; kingdom Fungi; phylum Ascomycota; class Sordariomycetes; order Hypocreales; family Nectriaceae; genus Calonectria; species Calonectria pseudonaviculata. Next base: position 2,413,062 of record PGGA01000005.1, read on the forward strand.
AGGATTAATATATTCTAGCTTACTTTTAATATTATTAAAAATAGCTAAATCTAAATTATATTTTAAATATTATATTCTTTATAATCCCTTATATTTATTTACTATAAAATATACTAATAATAAGCTTTATATTAAATATCTTTCTAATCTAATTAAATACTTTAAATAGATCTTTTCTTAATATAGGCTATTTATATTATCTAAAACTAAAATTATTAATCTTATATTATTTTAAAAAATATAAATTAATAATTTTAAATTTTAATTATTTTAAAAGAATAATATTAATATTAATAATAGAGATTTTATTCAAAAGAAATATATAAAGATTAATAAGATAATAAATAAATATATTTTAGGTAAATTTAAGAATATAAAGCTAGAAAAAGAAAGGTTCTTAGAAGATATTAATAATAGTTAATATAATTAGTAGCTAAAAAGGACTATAGATATTATAAGGTTTATTTAGAATTATAATAATAGAAGTAGGGCTAAAAAGAAATATAGAGGTTATTAATAGATCTTATATAAGATAGTCTAAAAAGTTAAGGAAAATTAGTAGTCTAAGCTAGATTATTAATTTTATATAACTTTTTAAACTATTTTATATAATATCTATTAATCTTTATACTTACTTTTAAATCTATTTTTAATATAAATTATAATACTTATTATTCTTTCTAATTACTTATTATATATTAATTATAAACTAGATTTATTAATTATAAATAAACACACTTTTAATTTCCTAGATATTTAAAATCTAGCTTAGAATACCAATTTTCTATAACTTTTTAAACTATATTATATCAAGATATAAAAGTGATTTATATCCCCTTAAGGAAAAGGATAGCTTAATAAGATAGTAATACTAAGGAGCATATTAAACTATTAGACTTTTAAATCCTATAGTATAATTGCCCTTATGCCTATAATTACCTTAGAAGCCTAAAGGTAATATAAAATAAAAACTATAAAGCTTTCTCTAATTAAAGTAAAATATAATAAAAATATAGCTAATACCTAGAATTAGTACATTTTAATATACCCACAAGCACACCCATAAACAACATTAGTCAAAATATTATTCCAATACTGCCTCATCAAGAAAGGCAATATCCCTCCTAAATCCGACTTTGTATATAGATATATATATCAAGAGATCTAGGCTACTAATATCTAGCCCAAGAGGTCTAATGATACATTTATTAATAAAATAAAAGATAAACTATACCTAAGCAAAAGTTTAGCTATTAGGACCAAAATTAAGCTTATTCTATGGGGGCTTAATTTACTCTAAAGAAAGGATCTTAATTATAATAATATTGATTTTATTAAATAACAATAAAGGCTAATAAAGCTAATGTTAAAGTATTTTGATATATAATTTAGAGCCAGCCTAAGTTCTTATAAAGAGAGGTTTTTAGAGGATCTAAAAATGCATAAAAGTTGGCTTAATAATATAAAATAATATATAAGGAAATAGAGATCCTAGAATCTATAAATTACTATGGGATCATAATATAATAAAAATACAATAAGTTAAACTATCTTATATAGTATCTATTAATAATTTTTGTACTTGCTCTTAGACCTATTTTTATTATAATACTTAATATAGTTTATACTACCTATTATCCTTTCCAGTCACTTATTATATCTATTGCTATTAATTTCTCTAAGAAAAGCTTTTTTTACTTTGATTATCTTTTTAAATACTATTCTATCTAATTTGTTTATAATAATATTAAATTTGTTATACTCTTTTTAGATACACCCTTTATCATTATATTAATATTAAGATTATTCTTTTTAAGCATATAAAACTCAAATTCAATAAAATATATCTTTTGGAATAATTTAAGGTTAATAATAGAAATTCCAAATAGCCTAAGAAGCCCTTCCTTTCTAAGTATTAATTTAAAGATCTTAATAAGACTAGGTAAGTATTTAATATAAAGTTTACTATTAATATATTTTAAGGTAAAAGGATATAATAAATTATAAAGAATATAATATTTAAAATATAATTTAAATTTAGCTATTTTTAATAATATTAGAAGTAGGCTAAAATATATTAGTCTTATTATAATAGGAAAGCTATTTTAGATATTGGGCTAGGTCTAATAAAGTTTATTATTTTTAATATTAAAAGAGTAATAAGATTATAATATTAAATAAAATTAATTATTTTATTAATTAAGATAAAAAGAGACTAATATTATAATTATTTAAATATTAATTATATTTACTCCTAGAATTACCTAGTTAAGACTTCTACTTATATTTTAACTAAATATAAATTACTTATTATACTTATTATTATTAAATTTTCTAAGAAAAGCTTCTTTTATTTTAGTTATTTCTTTAAATATTATTTTATTTAATATTTTTATAATAATATTATTTTTTTATACTTTTTTTAAATAAACGTTTTATATTAATATTAAGATTTATATTTAGATAAAATATAAGTAGGAGGCTTAATTAGGTTATTCTATAAATAAATATAATTAATATTTAAATTATTATAATATAAGTTTCTTTTTAGTTTAATTAATAAAATAATTAATTTTATTTAATATTATAATCTTAATATTCTTTTAATATTAAAAATACTAAACTTTTTAGTATTTTTTATTTATATTTAATTAAAATATAAGCAAGAGGCTTAACTAGGTAATTCTAGGAGTAAATATAATTAGTATTTAAATAATTATAATATTAGTCTCTTTTTACTTTAACCAATAGAATAATTTATTTTATATATTTTATAATCTTAATACCCTTTTAATATTAAAGATAGTAAATATTATTAGACCTATCCTAATATTTAAAATAGCTTCCTATATTAAGACTAATATATTTTAGCCTATATCTAATATTATTAAAAATAGCTAAATCTAAACTATATTTTAAATATTATATTCTTTATAATCCCTTATACCTATTTACTATAAAATATACTAATAGTAAGCTTTATATTAAATACCCTTTTAACCTAATTAAATACTTTAAATAGATTTTCCTTTAATATAGGCTATTTATACTATTTAAGACTAATATTACTAATTTTATATTATTTTAAAAGATACAAATTATTAATTTTAAGCTTTAATTACTCTAAAAGAATAATATTAATATTAATAATAAAGATATTTTTTAAAATAGATATATAAAGATTAATAAGATAGTAAATAAGTATATTTTAAGTAAATTTAAGGATATAGAGCTAGAAGAAAAGAGGTTTTTAGGAGATATTAATAATAACTAGTATAATTAATAGCTAAAAATGACTATAGAGATTATAAGATTTATTAAGAATTATAATAATAGAAGTAAGGCTAAAAAGAAATATAGAGGTTATTAATAGATATTATATAAGATAGTCTAAAAAGTTAAGGAAAATTGGTAGTATAGGCTAGATTTTAAATATCTAGGAAATTAAAAGTGTATTTTTTATAATTATTAATAGTAAACTTTATTATACTTAATCTAGTATTTAAAATAGCTATTTATACTAGAATTAATATATTTTAACTCATTTCTAATATTATTAAAAATAGCTAAATCTAAATTATATTTTAAATATTATATTTTTTATAATTTATTATTCCTTTCTACCTTAAAATATATTTATAATAAACTTAATATTAAATATATACTTAATCTTATTAAAACCTTTAAATTAAAACCTAAAATATAAAGCTTCTTAGGCTATTTAAAATCTTTATTATTAATCTTAAACTTATTTAAAAAATATAATTTATTAAATTTAAATTTTATATATTTTAAAAATAAATTTTAATATTAATAATAAAAAGTTTATTTAAAAAGAATATAAAAAATTTATATTATTATAAAATAATTAAATAAAATAATATTTAGAAAAATAATTAAAATAAAAAAAGCTTTTTTAGAGAAATTAATAATAATAAATATAATAAATAACTAATAAGGATAATAAGTATTATAATTTATATTAAAAAATATAATAAGAATAGGGTTAAGAGTAAGTATAAAGATTAATAGATATTATATAAGATAATTTATTAAATTATAGAAAATTAGTAATTTCGGCTAGATTTTAAATATCTAGGAGATTAAAAGTATATTTGTTTATAATTAATATTAATATTAAGATTATTCTTTTTAAGTATATAGAACTTAAATTTAATAAATTATAAATTTTAGAATAATTTAAGATTAATAATAAAATTTATAAATAATCCAAGGAGCTCTTTCCTTGTAAGCTTTAATTTAAAAGTTTTAATATAATTAAGTAGATATATAATATAAGGTTTATTATTAATATATTTAAAGGTAAAAGGATATAATGGATTATAAAGAATATAATATTTAAAATATAATTTAAATCTAGCTATTCTTAATAATATTAAAAATAGGCTTGAATATATTAGTCTTAGTATAAAAAAGCTATCTTAAATATTAAATTAGATTTTATAAAAAAAATTATTTTTAATATTAAAAGGATATTAAGATTATAATATTAAATAAAATTGATTATTTTATTAGTTAAGGTAAAAAGAGAGTAATATTATAATTATTTAAATACTAATTATATCTACTCTTAGAATTACCTAGTTAAGCCTCCTACTTATATTTGAATTAAATATAAATAAATATATATATAATTCTTAAAATAAATTAAAATATATATTATATTTAATTTTATTTAATTAAATAAAATATTTAAATTAATTATATAAATTTATATATTAAATAATTAATTTTAAGTTTTAAGAATTATAGTTTATTATAAATAGAAAAGTAGAATATATTATGATTTCTAAAATTTATAATATAATTCATTTTAAGATTTAAGAATTATAGTTTATTATAAATAGAAAAGTATAATATATTATGATTTCTAAAACTTATAATATAATTAATTTTATATAATATTTTTAATATTAATTCTATATAATATTTTCAATATTAATTTATAAATAATATTAAATATATACATTTTTATATTATAATCCTAATATAATTTATAGATTCTAGTAAAATACTAGTCTAGATTTCCTAGACCTTCCTTCCTTTATTAGTTTCTTTTTTTTTTTTTTATTCTAAATTTAATTATCTATATTAAATAATTAAACTACTTATTACTATTATTTATATTTTCTATAAATCTCTTCTAAGAGTTATTTAAGTTAAATCTTTTTTTTATTAATAATTAATAATTTATAATTAATTTTAATATATCTTATTATTAAATAATAAATTTAATATTATTACTATTAAGGCCTTTTCTCTTTAATAGCTTATACCATTAAAGAATAAGCTTAATCTTAGTCTTAGGATATATAATATTTTAATATTATAAAGACTAGATGTTCTTATTAAAATAGTATTTATTTACTATAGTAAATTAGATACTAATAGCCTAAATCTCTTAATATATATATTAAGGTATGAAAGTAATTTATATCCTCCTAAGAAAAGGGATAGCTTAATAAGATAATAATACTAAGAAGTATATTAACCGTTTAGACTTTTATATCCTATAATATAATTATTCGTATACTTATAATTACCTTAGAAGCCTAAAGATAATATAAAATAAAAACTATAAAGCTTTCTTTAATAAAAATAAAATATAATAAAAAGATAATTTTCTTAATAAGTAAATTTAATATATTTTAATATACCTATAAATATATTTATAAATAGTATTAATCTTAATTTTTATATTTTTATATTATATTATTTATAAAGATAATATTCCTTTTAAATATAATTTTATATATAGATATATTAAGGTATAAAAGTAATTTATGTCGTCCAAAGAAGAGGGATATCTTAATAAAATAATAATACTAAGAAATATATAAAATCTTTAGACTTTTAAATCCAATAATATAATTATCCTTATACTTATAATTACTTTAGAAGGCTAAAGATAATGTAAAATAAATATTATAAAGCTTTCTTTAATAGAAATAAAATATAATATAAAGATAATTAATAGTTAGAATTAGTATATTTTAATATACTTATAATTATACCTATAAATAATATTAATCTAAATATTATTTTAATATTATTCTATCTATAAAGATAATACTCCTTCTAAATCTAAGTTAATATATAGATATATATTAAGAGATCTAAGCTATTAGTATTTAGCTTAAAAGATCTAATAATAAATTTATTAATAAAATAAAAGATAAATTATACCTAAATAATAATCTAACTATTAAAACTAAAATTAAGCTTATTTTATAGGAGCTTAAGCTATATTAGAAAAAGAATAATAAAATTATAAATTAATTTTATTAATTATAAACTAGATTTATTAATTATAAATAAAAATACTTTTAATTTCCTAGATATTGAAAATCTAGCCTAGATTACTAATTTTCTATAACCTTTTAGCTAGTTATTATTATATTAATAATAACCTTTATATTTACTCTTAGATCTATTTTTATTATAATTTTTAATAATAATTATAATACTTATTATCCTTTTTATCTATTTATTATATTTATTATTATTAATTTCTCTAAAAAAAGCTTTTTTTATATTAATTATTTCCTTAAATATTATTTTATTTAATTTCTTTAAAATAATATTAAATATTTTATACTTTTTTTTAACTAAATCTTTTATTATTAATATTAAGATTATTCTTTTTAAGTATATAAAACTTAAATTTAATAAATTATATTTTTTAGAATAATTTAAGATTAATAATAAAG
>PGGA01000005.1:2422900-2486237 GCA_004380915.1 Calonectria pseudonaviculata
TTTTTTTTTTTTTTTAATTTAAAGGGTTTAATAAAATTAAGTAAATATTTAAGTTAAAGTTTATTATTAATATATTTTAAGATAAAAAAGTATAATAGATTATAAAGAATATAATATTTATAATATAGTTTAAATATAGTTATTTTAATAATATTAAAAGTAAATTAAAATATATTAATCTTAGTATAAAAAGTTATTTTAAATATTAGATTAAATTTAATATTTTTAATATTAAAAGAATATTAAGATTATAATATTAAATAAAGTTAATTATTTTATTAATTAAAATAAAAAAATATTAATACCATAATTATTTAAATACTAATTATATTTACTTCTAGAATTGCCTGGTTAAGCCTCCTACTTATATTGTAACTAAATATAAATACCTAAATTAAAAAATGAATTAATATTTCTTTTTTTTAAAAATAAATATATAAATAAACTTAATATTAACATTTATTTTTTCTATTTCTTCTAATTTATTATTTTCTATAGAAATTGAATTTATATAATTAGATAATTTAATTTCTATAGAATTAGAAGACATAAATTCTTTTAATATATCTTAAGTTATCATATTCAAAATATAACTAATATAGTATATATTATTTATAAAATCAACTTTAAAGTTACTTTTATAAAAAGCTTTAAATATATCTATAAATAGATTATTATTTGCTATATTATCTCTAGTAATATTAAAATATATAAATTAGTTATATATTTAAATTTAAATAAATAAATAAGTATATAAATAAAACTTACCTAAAGATATTTTTTATAATAATATTAGGATATATAATTAAAAAAATCTTTATATATATATATCCTACTATGATTTTCAGTTAATTTATTAAATCCTAAAAATATATTAATATTAATATATATTATATATAATATATAATAAAATAATTACCTATTAACTTATATTCTAATTTAAAAATTTTAGAAATATAAGCTAATATAATACCTAAATAGGCATTTTAATTATTAGTAATCTAAATATTAAACACTAAGGAAAAAGATCCTAATGTATTTATATTAGATGCTAAATTAGAATTTAGCTTAATTAAGCTATTTATATAATTTTTAGATAAAATGTCTTTTATTTTCTATTTATTAATAATAGGTGAATATCTATTAAAATTAGTTATATATATTTATATATAATATAATAAATAAATTACTTACTTATTATAATAAGATAATAAACTTTAAAAAGACTTTGAATTTAAAAGCCTAAAGAATAAATTATTTTCTATAAGAAAATATAAAATGTAATTTAAAGCTTCTTTTTCTTTAAAAGTATCTTTATTTTCTTTAGCTTTTTTAATTATAGAAAAAAACATATTTTGATTAGCAATAGTATTAATTTCTAATAACATTTAATTAATTTAAGTTATATTTAATAAAAAGTATATTAAAACTTACTTCTCTTTTTGGTTTTTTTAGCTTTTTTACTAGTTGTAATATTTAGTTGTTTAGTATAATAATGCTTTGTTAAATTAGAAGATCAAAATCCTTTTATAGTTATAATTATACTATATTTATAATTATAATAAATATAGTTAGCGTTCTTTCGAAAAAGAATTTAAAAAAAATATATACCTAGTATAATAAAGTTTTATTTCTCTCTCTTTAGAAATTTTAATAGGTAATAAATTCCTAGTAAATAAACCTTCCCTTATAATATAAATTTTAGAATTAATAGCTTCTTTAAATTTATATTTAGGTTAATTATAAATATTTGAGAATTAGAATTATTTTTAATATTAGAAGAAGCTAAATTAGTTTTAGAAAAACTATTATCTTTAAAATTGTTTTCAGATTTATTGTAACTAGAAGAAGTTATTTTTAAAGGATAAAAATAGATTTTACTATACAAATAGACTTTTAAAAGTATAAAATTGGATTTAAAATATTTAAATATATTTAAAGATTTTAATAAAAGGATTTTAATAAAAGAAAGCTAGTTCTTTTATAAAAGTTAAATTATTGATTTGAAATTAAATTATTAAATTGAAATCAAATTATTAATTTGAAATCAAATTATGATATGATTTTTATTCAGCCTATTTTAGGGAAATAACTAGATTTAAGGAATTTCGATATTTAGGCTGTTTTAGGGAAATAACTAGATTTAAGGAATATTTATATTTGGGCTATTTTAGGGAAATAATCAGATCTAAGGAATTGTTTTATTTTAGCTATTTTAGGAAATAACTAGATTTAAGAAATATTTCTATTTAAATTATTTTATTATTTTATTTTAGTATTAAGGTATAAAAGTGGTTTATATCCCCCTAAGGAGAGGGATAGCTTAATAAGGTAGTAATACCAAGGAGCATATTAAACCTTTAGACTTTCAAATCCTATAGTATAATTACCCTTATACCTACAATTACCTTAGAAGCCTAAAGGCAATATAAAATAAAAACTATAAAGCTTTCTCTAATAAAAATAAAATATAATAAAAAGATCGCTAATAGCTAGAATTAGTATATTTTAATATACCTATAAGTATACCTATAAATAATATTAGTTAAAATATCTATATTCTAATACTACCTTATCTATAAAGGTAATACCCCTCTTAAATCTAATTCTATATATAAATATATATATTAAGAGATTTAGGCTACTAGTATCTAGCCTAAGAGGTCTAATAATAAATTTAGTAATAAAATAAAAGATAAACTATACCTAAATAATAATTTAGCTATTAAGACTAAAATTAAGCTTATTCTATAGGAGCTTAAGTTATTCTAAAGAAAGGATCTTAATTATAATAATATTAATATTATTAAATAATAATAAGGGCTAATAAAATTAATATTAAAGTATTTTAATATATAATTTAGAACTAGCCTAAGTTCTTATAAAGAGAGATTCTTAGAGGATATAAAAATATATAAAAGTTAGCTTAATAATATAAAATAATATATAAGGAAATAGAGATCCCTACTAGAATCCACAAATTACTATGGGATTATAATATAATAAAAATATAATGAGATTTTATTTTATTATATTATTTAAATATTATATTATATACTTTTATTATATTACTTAAATATTTAGTTTTATTTTATTATATAATTATATAATTATAATTTTTATTTATTTACTTAATAGTATTATTTTAATTTATTATATAGTTATAAAATTATAGTGTTTTACTATTTTATTTTATTATTAAATTATATTATTTAATTATATATACTAAAATATACTAAAATAAATACTAATACTAATACTAATACTAATACTAATACTAATACTAATACTAATACTAAATACTAAATACTAAACTTATAACCCTAATCTTATATAGTATATATTAGCAACCTCTATATTTCTTTCTAGCCCTACTTTTATTATTATAGTTCTTAATAAACCTTATAATATCTATAGTTCTTTCTAATTACTAATTATATTAGCTATTATTAATATTTTCTAAGAATCTCTTTTCTTTTAACTTTATATCCTTAAATTTACCTAAAATATATTTATTTATTATCTTATTAATCTTTATATATTTCTTTTAAATAAATTCATTATTATTAATATTAATATTATTTTTTTTAAAGTAATTAAAGCTTAAAATTAATAATTATTATTTTTTAAAATAATATAAAATTAATAATTTTAATTTTAAATAATATAAATAGTTTATATTAAGAAAGAATTTATTTAAAGTATTTAATTAGATTCAAAGGATATTTAATATAAAGCTTATTACTAATATATTTTATAGTAAATAAATATAATAGATTATAGAGAATATAATATTTAAAATATAGTTTAGATTTAGCTATTTTTAATAATATTAGAAGTAGATTATAATGTATTAATCTTAGTATAGAAAGCTATCTTAAATATTAGGATAAATCTAATAAAGTTTATTATTTTTAATATTAAAAGGGTATTAAGATTATGAAATATATAAAATTAATTATTCTATTAATTAGGGTAAAAAGAGATTAATATTATAATTATTTAAATACTAATTATATTTGCTCTTAGATTTGCCTAGCTAAGCCTTCTGCTTATATTCTAACTAAATATAAATAAAGTAAGAATAGCTAGGTATATATTCTAATTCTAGTTTCTAATTTAAAATATAACTAAATTTTCTTTAATAAATAAGGATAAGGCTAATTACTATATAAGGGCTACTTAGTAATATTAATATTTTCCTATATATATAAAATACTTTTTTAATAATAAAAAAAGAGTAAAAAAGAAATATTAAAATATTATTTTAATATACTATAAAAATTAATTAATAAGATTAAGTTTAATAGTAATAGTATTCTATATATCTAATAAGATTATTTACTAATTAATAAATAGTCTAAGGTAATAGCTATTAGATTATATTATAATTATAATATATTATTTATTATAATATAAAAAAAGGCACTATATTTAACTTATAATATTACTACCTATATTATAAAAGCTAAAGATCCTACCTAGAAGTAAGTAATTACTATATAAGCTCTAATATAAGCTAATTATAATAATAATAATAATAATAATTAATAATTATAAATAAATACACTTTTAATTTCCTAGATATTTAAAATCTAGCCTAGACTACCAATTCTCCTTAACTTTTTAGTAACCTCTATATTTCTTTTTAGCCTTGCTTTTATTATTATAGTTCTTAATAAACCTTATAATATCTATACCTATTGGCATTATAGGGCTTGACCGCCCACCAAGCTCTACAAGGTTAGTCATAAAAATATAATATAGCCATATTAATCCAATATAATAGACCTAGCCTCATATAAGCTATAAAATTAACCATTTTTTAATTATAAGCTTTTAGACTCCTATCTATAATTATTTTTTAATCTAAAAACATATAAATAATAGATTTTAAAAGCTATAGAATAGCCAAAAATAAATATATTAATAAAAACTATAGAAATTATATTTTTTAGGCTTAATTAAGCTACCTAGCTCAAGGGGCCTACTTTTAGCTATTATATTTAACTCTATTAACTATATATTCCTTCTAATCCCTTCTTTACCTATTAATTATATATTTACTTTAGGGCCCTTATAATTCTCCTATAACTACTTTCCCTTAATATTATAATAAATAGATATAATATTATAATATTATTATTATTAGTATTATTAAAAAGCTTAAAAGGTAATATAAATAATAATAAGATTATCCCTAAAGGCATTTTTAATATAGGAATTACCTTATCCTTAAGTTTCTTAAGCCTAATAAGCTTTATATTATTATTATTATTATCCTAGAAAGCCTTTATACCTATAAAATAAATCTTATTATTATTATTAAGCTAGATACTCTAATCTATTATAATAATTAGTTTTAAGGCTTAAGTAGCTTATTCTTAGGCTTTATAAAAGGAAAAGGTAGATTTTTAGCTAAGGTAATTATTATATATCTTTTAATTTACCTTTAGAAATAAATATTAGTCTCTATTATTACTTTTAATAAGCTATTAATTAAAGATTAGCTTAAATAATAATATATCTTTTAAGAGTATTTTTATTATTTTTTATATTACCTTAAAAATATTTATTTCCTTTATAATAAGCTTTTTAGTTAATTATAATTATATATATTACTCCTTTTTTATTATTACCTTTAATAAAGCTTAATATTAAGTTTAAATATTAGAAAGGCTTATATTTATAATAAACTTACTAATAGGCCTTATATAATAACTAGATCTTTGCCTTTTATTATAATTCTTTATTCTACTAAGCTAATTTACTATAAATAATTAATATTATTAATATATTATTATAGCTTTTATAATAATTTTATTAATATTATTAATAGCTTCTAAGGTAAATAAGCTTATTATATATTAATATTTCTTATAAATATAATTAATTTATATTTAGGTATTCTTAAAGTAAGTTTCTAATAATAATAACTCTAAAATAAAAAAATAAATAGATTTTTACTATTATTATTATTTAGTAATATTATAATTAATTATAAGTATTATATTAATTAGCTAAATATTAGCTTTTTTAAATCCTAATATAATATTATACCTTTTAAAGCCTACTTTATAGATTATAGTAAAAGTAATAGTAAATTATTAGTAATTAAATACTAGGTTATCTTTCTATATTAATTTTTAAAGCTCCTTTTAATATATATTCTTAAGAGGCTAAAATATATTAATATTAAGAGGCTAAGTAAGATATATTAAATATAAGGATAAAATGTAAATAGTAATATTAAAGTAAATATAATAATAAATAAATTTATATAATAAATAGCTAAAAAAGCTATTAATAATAAAAAGGTAATAGATTTTATCCTTTTTATTATAAATAATAGAAGGAGCTTTATATTAAATATTAGGTAATAAAAGATTATTAAGCTATTTATTATAATTAAATTAGTCTATAAATAATACCTTCTTTTACTATGCTTTAGTAAAGGCTCTCTAGAAATATATATTAAACTTATAAAGCTATTCTAAGGTAATTTATTAATTACTAAAGCTAATATCTAATTATATAAATTATATACTTAGAATATTATTAATATTACTCTAGGATTTAATTAGTAATACCTTAAATATTAGCTATAAAGGGATATTATCCCTAATAATATTTTCTACTCCTATTTATATATTAGACTTATAATTAGCTAGGTTAAAGATATTAGGATAGCTTACCTATATTATATATACCATAAGAACCTTAATATATTCCTAGAAATAGCTAATTTAAATATTATATTTATTCTTATTTTAATATTCTAAGGGGCTAATATTATAATTAGAAATAATATTTTAAAGATTAAAAAAGAAAATATTAATATTTTCTATATTAAATAGCTTAAATAACTTATAAGCCTTATTTATAGCCTTAAGAAAGGTCTTTTAAAGTTCTAGGTAATATTTATAAAAGCAGATATACTATATCTTTAAGAAATAAAGCTTTTTATTATTTTTTTAATAAACTAAGTCTTTTATAATATTTTTAATTTAATATTTTTTAGCTAGAAAGTTAAATTTTCTAGGCTAAATAATATAGATAGTAAGGCTAGTATTTTTATTAGCTAATAAATAACTTAGGTAGCTATAAGGGTATATAAAAATAGCAAAAGTTAAAGAAAAGGCTATAATATATTAAATTATTAATTTAATTATATTAAATTAAATTACTAGAACCCTATATAAGGATAATATTTTAATAGCTTTTATTATACTTCTTATATTATAAGGCACATTTAGATACTATACTATAAGTATATTTTATACTAATTTAGCCTAAGCCTTTTCTAATATTTTCTTTGCCTTTATAGAATACTTAGAATTTTATTAGACATAAGGCATCTTATTATTATATAGGTTCTACTTAAAAATATTTTATTTTAGTATATTTTTACATAAGGTTTAGTAAGGCCAATATATAATCTGCTGTATTAGATTAATGTGGCTATATTATATTTTTATGACTAACCTTGTAGAGGTTAGTAGGCAGTCAAGCCCCACAATGCTAATAGGTAGTCCTTTCTAGCTACTAATTATACTAGCTATTATTAATATCTTCTAAGAACCTATTTTCTTTTAGCTTTATATCCTTAAATTTACCTAAAATATACTTATTTATTTATTATCTTATTAATCTTTATATACTCCTTTTAAATAAAATCTTTATTATTAATATTAATATTATTCTTTTAAAGTAATTAAAGCTTAAAATTAATAATTTTTATTTTTTAAAATAATATAAAATTAGTAATTTTAGTCTTAGATAATATAAATAGCTTATATTAAAGGAAAATTTATTTAAAGTATTTAATTAGATTAGGAGGGTATTTAGTATAAAGCTTATTATTAGTATATTTTATAGTAAATAGGTATAAGGGATTATAAAGAATATAATATTTAAAATATAATTTAGATTTAGTTATTTTTAATAATATTAAAAATAGGTTAGAATATATTAGTTTTAGTATAATAAGGAAGCTATCTTAAATATTAGGATAGATCTAATAGAGTTTATTATTTTTAATATTAAAAGGGTATTAAGATTATAAAATATATAAAGTTAATTATTCTATTGGTTAGGGCAAAAAGAGACTAATACTATAATTATTTAAATACTAATTATATCTGCTCCTAGAATTACCTAGTTAAGCCTCTTACTTATATTTTAACTAAATATAAATAATAATAATAATAATATAATATTTATATTAGAAAATATAAATTCTTATTTAAAAGAAATAATAAAGAATAAAATATATAAATTATTACTTAATATTGCTAATTAAGCTTATATAAACTAGCTATTATTATAGGTATATATTATATCTCTCTAATTAGGCTACTTAATAGAGTTTAGTAATACTATAGCTTAGATATTCTTAAATATATTCTTAATATATTAATAAGTATATAAATATTAGAGGAATTTATACTATAAAGGGGGCTTTAATAACTTGTATACTTTTACTACTAATAAGAGGGTATATATATATAAGGTAGGGCAATAAATTCCTATTATAAAGGGATATTTATATTAAGGTAAGGTTCTATATAGCTTATACCTTTATAATTATATATTACTTATATAAATAAAGGGTAAGAGCTCTAGTAAAGGTAGAGTAAAATAAGATTAAATTTCTTTTAATACTAATTATCTATATACTAAGAATTATATATAGGTACTTAGATAATTAGGTAAAAAGGTATTTATTTACTTTAATAGCTATTTAAGTATAAATATTAAAAAGAATAATAATAAAGGCTTTTAAAGGTATATTATATAATAACTTAGCCTATTTATATCTTAGGATTAGTTTATATTAAAATTATCTAGTAATATAAATAATATTTAGATATATAAAAAAATTAAACTCTTTAAAAGAATTTACTTTTATATAGATAATATTTAATTATTTTAATAATTTATAGAGGATATAGCTTATAATATTAAATAATAAGGTGCTTTTCTAGGTAATAATATTTATTTTACTAAGTATAATAGTTCTAATAATAAAGGGCCTTATAATAAAATTATAAGTCCTAGTTATAGATTAGATAATATAGGCTATATAGCCTAAGCCTGGTTAGTAGATATTATTTATAGTATAATAAAGGCTAGGTAGGTAATAAAGGCCTTACTAGTATTATTAGTATTATTATAGGAGATATATTAATTTTACTAAGTATCCCTTATAACTAAAGATAGCTTATAGTAGACTATAATACCTATACTAATTACTAGGTATATAGAAATACCTAGAAAGAAATATTCTAAATATAAAATTTTAAATTAAAAGTAATTACTAGGTATACTATTAATATAAAATACTAAGTTAAAAAAAAATAAAAGTATTATCTAAGGTATATAAAATTATAATAAAAATTTAATTTTTATAATAAATTATTATAATAGGATAATTAAAAATATTATAAGTAACTAAGGAAATAATAATGTATATTTTAGGGAGAATAATAATAGGGTATATTATTTACTAAGAATTTATATTTAATATAAGCCTTGAATATTCTTTCTTAAAGCTAGGCAAGAGCTTATAAAGGTATTTACTCTTAATAAGAGATAAGCTATTGCTTTTTTAATAATCTATTATTATTTAGATATTATTTAGTAAGATAAGGATAAGGCCCCTTAGCTTTGCTAATATATTAGTAGAGAAAGTAGTATTAGAACATTGTAGATTATTAAGGCTTTAGTTAAGTCATTTAAAAAGAAAGAGATCTCTAGTTATATAATTATAATAGTAATATCTAGAATTACTATAGCTTAGATTAATAGTATTATTATTTACTTTGCTTATAGTATTTTAATTAATGATTTTAAAGATAGCTTTATAATAATAATATATTATATTAATAATAATATAAAAATAATTTAATAGGAATAATAGCTTTTAATTATGAATAAGGTTAATATATTTATTACTTATATACTCTTTAGCCTAGATAAATAATTATACTTACTTTATAATTTCCCTAAGTAATTTAAGGGTATATTAATTATTCTTTTCTATAGGGACTTTTATTAATTTATACTAATATAAGGAAGATTAATTCTTCTCTTTTCTATAGATATAATATAGAATATAAATTAAAATAAGGCTACTAAAAAGCCCCCTAGAAAGAAAAGTAAAAAAAGCTATAAAAGTAAGTATATAAATAAATAGGGTTATAAGCTTTAGAAAAAGTTTACTATAATAATTATACTTAATAAACAAGGTTATATTACTAAAGATCCTAAGCTATAATAGCTATTAGGCTAAATATAACTTAGTAATAAGACTAATTAAATTTAGATCTCCTCAATTCTTATTACTATTACTAAAATATGAGGATTCTATAGAAAACTAATATAATAGTAATTATATTATTAAATAAGAACTAGTAAAATATAAATATAGAAACTTTAAAGATATTTAATTAAAATGACTAATTAACTATATATATATTCTTATTACTTATTATATATTTATTATATTATAATCCTATAATAATTTATAGATTCTAATAAAACCTCCTTTTCTTTATTAGTTCCTTTTTTTTATATTTATTTTATTCTAAATTTAATTATCTATATTAAATTATTAAGCTATTTATTATTATTATTTATATTCTTTATAAATCTCTTTTAAGAATTATTTAAGCTAAGTTTTTTTTTTATAAATAACTAATAATTTAATATTAATTTTAGTATATCTTATTATTAAATAATAAATTTAATATTATTACTATTAAAGCCTTTTCTTTTAAATAACTTATACTCCTAAAAAATAAGCTTAATCTTATTCTTAGGATATATAATACTTTAATATTATAAAGGGTAGATTTCCTTATTAAGGTAATATTTATTTATTATAATAAATTAGATATTAATAGCCTAAATCTCTTAATATATATATCTATATATAAAGTTAGACTTAGAAAAGATATTATCTTTATAAATAAGATAGTATTAGAATATAGATATTTTAATTAATATTATTTATAGATATATTTATAGGTATATTAAAATATATTAATTTTAATTATTAAAAAAGCTATCTTTTTATTATATTTTATTTTTATTAAAGAAAGCTTTATAGTATTTATTTTATATTACCTTTAGGCTTCTAAGGTAATTATAGGTATAAGGATAATTATACTATAGGATTTAAAAGTCTAAAGATTTAATATATTTCTTAGTATTATTATTATATTAAGCTATTCTTCTTTTTAGGAGGATATAAATTACTTTTATATCTTAATATATATTTATATTAAAATATAAATAATAAGGCAAATTAAAAATAATTAAAGAGGAAGCACTTAAGGCCTTTTCCTATAGTAATAATAATAATATTAAAATACCTAGGATTTTTACTTTTTTATTTTATAAAAAACCCCTTTTTAAATTACTTAACTTAACCTATAAATAGGATATCTCTTTATATAGTATTTTTTTACTAGTTAATTTTATAAGGAGCAGTAGGAGCTTTTTATTATAATTATAATTATTTGCCTATAAAAACCCCAGTAAGGAAAAATAACTAATTATAATAACTCTTTTACCTATTCCTAGGGCTAGGGGCTAGTGCAAGGAATTAAACCCCGGTCTCTATAAAAAATACAGCGTGCTAACTACTACACCACACTACTATACCTAGGATATTTATATTTATTCCTAGTATACTTATTATAATAATTATTAATAAGTACCTAGGCCTTAAGCTTATAAATAGAGCTAATTATACTATAGTAAGTATTATTTCTAATAAGATATATCTAGGTTATTATATTTCTAAGTATATAATACTTTATTTTAGGCTACCTATAAGGATAATCTTAGTATTAGAAATTATAAAGGACTTTAGTATTTATAGTCTATTACTAGGTATAATAATACTAAGGCTAAAAACTAATACCTTATAGCTACTAATACTTAGTACTTAGTAAAATACTAAATATCTAGAAAAGGTTTATTATATATACCTAGCTTTATATATATAGATTATAAGGTCTAAGAAAGAATAATAGAATATATTATATTAGAATTATAGGAAATAAAACTAGTATACTATAATAGGAAATCTATTTTTAAAAGTATAATCTATATAGTCTATATATATAGTTATTATAAGCTTATTTACTAAATAGTATAATTCTACTTTTACTTACTTAAGAGATAGATATTATTAGGAATTAGATTAATAAGATTATAAGAAAGATAAAATTAAAACTAAAGAAGCTAAGTAATAAAATTATTAAGTAGGCCTTTATTAAGGTATAAAAGTAATTTATATCCCCCGAAGAAGAGGAATAGCTTAATAAGATAATAATAATAAGAAGTATATTAAATCTTTAGACTTTTAAATTCTATAGTATAATTACCCTTATACTTATAATTACCTTAGAAACCTAAAGGTAATATAAAATAAAAACTATAAAGCTTTTTTTAATAGAAATAAAATATAATAAAAAGATAGCTTTTCTAATAATTAGAATTAGTATATTTTAATATACTTATAAATATACCTATAAATATATTTGTAAATAATATTAGTTAAAATATTTATATTTTAATATTGCTTTATTTATAAAGGTAATATTTCTTTTAAATATAATTTTATATATAGATATATATATTAAGAGATCTAGGCTATTAGTATTTAGCTTAAGAGGTCTAATAATAAATTTATTAATAAAATAAAAAATAAATTATACCTAAGTAATAATCTAGCTATTAAGACTAAAATTAAGCTTATTTTATAAGAGCTTAAGCTACTTTAAAGAAAGGATCTTAATTATAATAATATTAATTTTATTGAATAATAATAAAGGCTAATAAAGCTAATATTAAAGTATTTTAATATATAATATAAAACTAGCCTAAGGTCTTATAAAGAGAGGTTCTTAGAGGATCTAAAAATATATACAAATTGGCTTAATAATATAAAATAATATATAAGGAAATAGAGATTTTAAAAATAAAGGAACTAAAGAAGGAAGGGAGGTTAGAATCTGCAAATTACTATGGGATTATAATATAATAAAAATACAATAAGAAGTAGGCCTTTATATAGTTTAATAAAATAAGAATATTTAATTAGATAGCTATCTATACTTTTTATTTATAAATTATTTAATATTATTAATATAATTAATTTTTATATATTTTTATATAAGGAAATTTAATATAATACCTTAGGTAATATATATATATATTTATCTTATTATATTTTTATTATATTATAATCCTATAATAATTTATAGATTTTAGTAAAACCTCTCTTCCCTCTTTAGTTTCTTTGTTTTTAAAATCTCTATTTCCTTATATATTATTTTATATTATTAAGCTAATATTTATATATTTTTAGATCCTCTAAGAACCTCTCTTTATAAATACTTAGGCTAATTTTATATTATATATTAAAATATTTTAATATTAGCTTTATTAGCTTTTATTATTATTTAATAAAATTAAAATTATTATAATTAAGATTCTTTCTTTAGAGTAATTTAAATTTCTATAAAATAAGCTTAATTTTTATTCTAATAATTAGATTATTAGTTAAATATAATTTATTTTTTATTTTATTAATAAATTTATTATTAGACCTTTTAAGCTAAATATTAATAGCTTAGATCTCTTAATATATATATTTATATATAAAATTAGATTTAAGAGGGATATTATTTTTATAGATAAGATAATATTAGAATATAAATATATTACTTAATATTATTTATAGATATAATTATAAATATATTAAAATATACTAATTCTAACTATTAGCTATCTTTTTATTATACTTTATTTCTATTAAAGAAAGCTTTATAAATTTTATTTTATATTACCTTTAGGCTTCTAAGGTAATTATAAATATAAAAGTAATTATATTAAAGAATTTAAAAGTCTAAAGGTTTAATATACTCCTTAGTATTACTATCTTATTAAGCTATTCCTCTTCTTAGAGGGATATAAATTATGTTTATACGTTGATATATATATTTATATTATAGATCCTAGGAGTAAGTAATTATAGGTTTTTATAGCTTAAAATATATTAGTATATATATTATAATTAATTAAAAACAATAATTAAAATAATAAAAGAGCTAATTAAAGGACTAGCCTTAATATAAAGAAGATTAGAAAGGCCTAAAAAAAATATAAAAAGATAATAAGTAATAAATAATAAGTCTCTATAGTCCTTTATAAGCCTCTTAATTATTACTAATTAAACTATAGATAAAATTACTACTAATCAAAGGATAGAATAATAGAGGTAGTACTATAAGACTTAGTTTAGTTTCTTACTAAGTATAACTAAATCTAAACTATGTTTTAAATATTATATTCTTTATAATCTATTATACCCTTTTACCTTAAAATATATTAATAGTAAATTTTATATTAAATATCTACCTAATCTTATTAAAACCTTTAAATTAAAGCTTAAAAAAAAAGGCTTCTTAGACTATTTAAAATCTTTATTATTAACTTTAAATTATTCTAAAAAATATAATATAATAAATTTAAGTTTTATATACTTAAAAAAAAATCTTAATATTACTAATAAAAGATTTATTTAATAAAAATATAAAAAATTTAATATTATTATAAAGAAATTAAATAAATTAATATTTAAGGAAATAATTAAAATAAAAAAGGCTTTTTTTAGAGTAATTAATAATAATAAATATAATAAATAATTAAAAAGAATAATAAGTATTATATTTTATATTAAAGATTATAATAAAAATAGGTTAAAGAGTAAATATAAAGATTATTAAAAAGTTATAGAAAACTAATAGTCTAGGCTAGATTTTAAATATCTAGGAAATTAAAAGTATATTTATTTATAATTAGTAAATTTAGTTTATAATTAATATTAAAAATATATATATAAATATAATTTAAATAAAATATTAATTAATAATTATTAAAATTATATCATTATATAAATTATAAATTATAATTATAAAATACTTAATTTTAATATTTTAATTAATATTTTAATATTGAATTATATTTAAAGATTTTTAAATTTATATATTTTTATTTAATAATTATAAATAAATATACTTTTAATTTCCTACATAATTAAACTCTAGCCTAGACTACCAATTTTCCTTAACTTTTTAGCAACCTTTATATTTCTTTTTAGCCTTACTTTTATTTTTATAATTCTTAATAAACCTTATAATATTTATATTTAGTTAAAATATAAGCAAAAGGCTTAACCAGGCAATTCTAGGAACAAATATAATTAGTATTTAAATAACTATAATATTAATCTCTTTTTACCCTAACTAATAAAATAATTAACTTTATATATTTTATAATCTTAATACCCTTTTAATATTAAAAATAATAAACTCTATTAAACCTATCCTAATATTTAAAAGAGCTTCCCTATTATACTAAAACTAATATATTTTAGCCTACCTTTAATATTACTAAAATAAGCTAAATCTAAATTATATTTTAAATATTATATTCTTTATAACCCTTTATATCTATTTACTATAAAATAAACTAATAATAAGCTTTATACTAAATATCCTCCTAATTTAGTTAAATACTTTAAATAAATCCTTTTTTAAGATAAACTATTTATATTATCTAAGATTAAAATTATTAATTTTATATTATTTTAAAAGATTATAATTATTAATTTTAAGCTTTAATTACTTTAAAAGAATAATATTAATATTAATAATAAAGATTTTATTTAAAATAAATATATAAAGATTAATAAGATAATAAATAAATATATTTTAAGTAAATTTAAGGATATAAAGCTAAAAAAAAAAAGATTCTTAGAAGATATTAATAATAATTAGTATAATTAATAGCTAAAAAGGACTATAGATATTATAAGGTTTATTAAGAACTATAATAATAAAAGTTAGGCTAAAAAGAAATATAAAGATTAATAAATACTTTATAAGATAGTCTAAAAAGTTAAGGAAAATTGGTAGTCTAGGCTAGATTTTAAATATCCAGGAAATTAAAAGTGTATTTATTTATAATTATTAAACCTTATAGTATTTATAGTCCTTTCTAGCTACTAATTATATTAATTATTATTAATATTTTCTAAGAACCGCTTTTTTTTCTAGCTTTATATCCTTAAATTTACTTAAAATATATTTATTTATTATCTTATTAATCTTTATATATTTCTTTTAAATAAAATCTTTATTATTAATATTAATATTATTTTTTTAGAGTAATTAAAGCTTAAATTTAATAATTTTTATTTTTTAAAATAATAAAGTTTTATTTTTAAAATAAATAAAAAAAAACCCTTTTTAATTACTTAATTTAACCTATATATATAAATAGGATGCTTTCTTATTTAATATTAAGTTAGATTTTATAAGGAGTATTAGGAGTTTTTCTATTATAATTATTCTAATTATAATTATTTGCCTATAAAAACCCTAGTAGGGAAAAATAACTAGTTATAATAACTCTTTTACCTATTCCCTGGGCCAGGGGTTAGTACAGGGAATTAAACCCCGGTCTCTATAAAAATATAGCGTGCTAACCACTGTACTATACTACCTTTAAAATAATATAAAATTAATAATTTTAATTTTAAATAATATAAATAGCTTATATTAAGAAAGGATTTATTAAAATATTTAACTAGATTAGGAGGGTATTTAATATAAAGCTTACTATTAAGTATATTTTATAGTAAATAGGTATAAGGGATTATAAAGAATATAATATTTAAAATATAATTTAAATTTAGCTATTTTTAATAATATTAGAAGTAGGCTAGAATATATTAATCTTAGTATAGAAAGCTATCTTAAATATTAGGATAGATCTAATAAAGTTTATTATTTTTAATATTAAAAGGATAATTAGATTATAAAATATATAAAGTTAATTATTTTATTAATTAGAATTAAAAAAGACTAATATTATAATTATTTAAATATTGATTATATTTATTCCTAAAACTATCTAATTAAGCTCTTTATTCATATTTTAATTAAATATAAATAATATCTTAATTAATATTATTTATAAATATATTTATAAGGGGAGCTAATAATATATTAGCTATACTACTAATATAATTAAGTTAGTAACTAAGATTAGAAACCTTAGCTAAGAATAAACTAAGTTAATTTAAATCTAATAATACCTAACACTAATTTAACTAGCTATATTAAATACTGTCCTTAGTAGCTTACTCTATATTATAGAGTAAATATAATTTAGGGATATAGATCTCCTAGAGGTTTTAAAAAAAATAGTAATCTAAGTATAAGGTTTTTCCTTTAAAAGATTATTATATTATAGCTAAATAGTAGATAGAAATAATATAAATAAATCGAAATATATTTATAAGTATATTAAAATATATTAATTATTAAAATATATAAGTAATTTAGTAGTATAGTATAGTAGTTAGTATACTATAATTTTTATAGAGACTAGGATTAAATTCCCTGTACTAGCTCCTAGCCTAGGAAATAGGTAAAAGAGTTATTATAATTAATTATTTTTCCTTACTAGGGTTTTTATAGGCAAATAATTATAATTAGAATAATTATAATAAAAAAGCTCCTACTACTCTTTGTAAAATAAGCAAAAAATGCTATATAAAGAGATATCCTATTTATAGGTTAAGTTAAGCAATTAAAAGGGTTTCTTTTAATAAAAAAATTTAAAAGTAATTTATATCCTCCTAAGAAGAGGAATAGCTTAGTAAGATAATATTACTAAGAAGTATATTAAATCTTTAGACTTTTAAATCCTATAATATAATTACCTTTATACTTATAATTATCTTAGAAGCCTAAAGATAATATAAAATAAAAACTATAAAGCTTTCTTTAATAGAAATAAAATATAATAAAAAGATAGCTTTCTTAATAGCTAGAATTAGTATATTTTAATATACTTATATATATACCTATAAATAATCTTAGTTAAAATATCTATATTTTAATATTATTTTATTTATAAAGGTAATATTCCTTCTAAATCTAACTTTATATATATATATATATATTAAGAGATTTAGGCTATTAATATTTAATTTACTATAGGAAATAAATATTCCCTTAATAAAAAAATCTAGCCTTTATAATATTAAAATATTATATATTCTAAGGCTAAGATTAAGCTTATATTTTAGGAATATAAGTAACTTAAGAGAAAAGGCTTTAATAATAATAATATTAAATTTATTATTTAATAATAAGATATATTAAAGTTAATATTAAACTATTAATTATTTATAAAAAGAAGACCTAGCCTAAATAACTCTTAAAAGAGATTTATAGAGAATATAAATAATAATAATAAGTAATTTAATAATTTAATATAGATAATTAAATTTAGAATAAAATAAATATAAAAAAAAGGAACTAATAAAGGAAGTAAGGTTTTATTAGAATTTATAAATTATTATAGGATTATAATATAATAAAAATAGAATAAAAAATATATTAATTATAATTATTAAAAAAGCTATTTCTTTATTATATTTTATTTTTATTAAAAAAAGCTTTATAATTTTTATTTTATCTTATTTTTAAGCTTTTAAGATAATTATAAGTATAAAAATCCTATTATATCTTTATTATTTATATTTAATTAAAATATAAGTAGGAGGCTTAACTAGATAATTTTAGGAGTAAATATAATTAGTTTTTAAATAACTATAATATTAGTCTCTTTTTACTTTACCTAATAAAATAATTAACTTTATATATTTTATATATTTTATAATCTTAATATCCTTTTAATATTAAAAATAGTAAACTCTATTAAACCTATCATAATATTTAAAATAGCTTTCTTATTATACTAAGACTAATATATATATAAATTTTTTTTTAAAAAAAAATAAAACCTTTTTAATTACTTAACTTAACCTATATATATAAATAGAATGCTTTCTTATTTAGCATTTAATTAGATTTTATAAGAAATAGTAAGAGTTTTTTATTATAATTATTCTAATTATAATTATTTGCCTATAAAAACCCTAGTAAGGAAAAATAACTAATTAAAATAACTCTTTTACCTATTTCCTAGGCTAGGGGCTAGTACAAGGAATTAAACCCTAGTCTCTATAAAAAACATAGTATGCTAACCACTGTACTATACTACTAAGACTAATATATTCTAATCTACTTTTAATATTATTAAAAATAATTAAATTTAAACTATATTTCAAATATTATATTCTTTATAACCTCTTATACTTATTTACTATAAAATATATTAATAATAAGTTTTATATTAAATATCCTTCTAATCTAATTAAATACTTTAAATAGATTTTCTCTTAATATAGACTATTTATATTATCTAAGATTAAAATTATTAATCTTATTTTATTTTAAAAAATAAAAATTATTAATTTTAAGCTTTAATTACTCTAAAAAAATATTATTAATATTAATAAAAAAACCTTTATTTAAAAGAAATATATAAAGATTAATAAAATAATAAATAAATATATTTTAAGTAAATTTAAGGATATAAAGCTAAAAAAAAAGAGATTCTTAGAAGATATTAATAATAGTTAGTATAATTAGTAGTTAAAAAGGACTATAAATAATATAAGGTTTATTAAGAATTATAATAATAGAAGTAGGGCTAAAAAGAAATATAAAGGTTATTATTAAAAAGTTAAGGAAAATTAGTAATCTAGGCTAGATTTTAAATATCTAGGAAATTAAAAGTATATTTATTTATAATTATTAAATCTAGTTAATAATTAATAACTTCTTAGTATTATTATCTTATTAAGCTATTCCTCTTTTTAGGGAGATATAATAACTTTTATACCTTAATAAGTATAAGAATAATTATATTATAAGATTTAAAAGTCTAAAGATTTAATATACTTCTGAGTATTATTACTATATTAAGCTATCCCTCTCCTTAGAAAAATATAAATCACTTTTATATCTTAATATAAAATAATATATAAAGAAATAAAGATTCTAAAAATAAAGAAACTAAAGAAAGAAAAAAGGGTTTACTAAAATCTATAAATTATATATAGGTTTATAATATAATAAAAATACAATGAGTTAATATAATATATTTATAAAATTAACTATAATTTCATTCTTTATTTTTAAGTTATTTAAATCTTCTTATTTTTATGCTAGGTTAAATTTCATAGTAATAAGCCTAGTACTCTCAGCCTTGGATTTAAACTTGTTACTACCCACTGTACAGAGTATGGTGAGACAAGGTATGAAGTTGTGCGTGCCCCACCTAATGCCAACGGGTAGTACACTTTCTTTTCAACACTTTCTCTTTCCTTCTCCCCGTCACAATGTCATTCTTTTGGCAGCGGATTCTCCAGCTTACGTCGCTCATTCTTCTTAGTACCTCTTCATCAAAAGCCCAGTCAGATGTAAGAAGTGCAACGGCTCAAACCACACCAACGGCAACTTCCTGCGATGCTATCACGATCAACTATATTACACATTCTCTCCCACAGTCATGCCTTACAAGCGCTTGGGCGAGTTCAGGACTATCATCAACTGAGCCACTAAGCGAACCACACTCGAATGCGACAAGACATGCTGCCGAGTCTTCAACCTCTGGCGAATCAGTGACCCATACTCTATCAATCGAACCCGCAGCTGAATCACCAGAATCTGGTGGAGATGGTGCGACAAAGCCGTTTATGTCGTTTGAGGACTGGAAGGAGAAGATGCTTCGAGAAACTGGGCAAGATCCAAAAGACATTAGATCTCGAAATTCCAATCAACGCCGACCTGATGACAGAATGCCGCCGGACATGGGTCATGCTGGGCTTGGTGAAGAGGACGAGATTTCGTTGAACTTTGACAGTTATCTTGATAACAATAAGCATGGAGATCAGCGAGATCGGACTGTAGGGGCCCAACCAATCGGCTCTGGCGAGCATGGGGTTGGAGATCCCGTGGTATACGATGATGGGTGGCCTTCTATTCACCGAAGCAAGGATGCTGGCAAAACTTGCAAAGAGCGCTTCTCATACTCATCTTTTGATGGCGGTGCTACTGTCTTGAAGTGGAGCCCTGGTGCAAAAAATTATAAGGCGATTCTCGTGGAGAATAAGGACTCATACATGCTCCTGGAATGCTCTGCACGTCAAAAGTTCGTTATTGTTGAGCTGAGCGACGATATTCTGATCGATACGATAGTCCTTGCAAACTTTGAATTCTTCTCGAGCATGATTCGTCATTTTAGGCTCAGTGTTAGCGATCACTATCCCGTCAAGGCTGACCGTTGGAGAGACTTGGGCACTTTTGAAGCAAGGAATTCTCGTGACATCCAGCCGTTTCTTGTGGAAAATCCCCAAATATGGGCCAAATATATCCGAATTGAGTTCCTTACACACTACGGGAATGAATATTACTGTCCCGTCTCATTGTTGCGGGTTCATGGTTCGCGTTTTCTTGATTCCTGGAAGGATGACGAGGCAAGTCGAGATGAAGAATCCCATATGGATGATGAGCATCAACATCCCCATATCGAGATTCAAAGCGAAGGGGGAAATATGGAGGGCGAAGTCAAGGCTATGGATCATGAAACAAGTTCAAAGGTCTTCCCTGTGGAAGAAACCTGCAGTTGTCTCGCAGTGGGACCGCAGCTTTTCTTACCAGACATACCTACTTGTTTGGCATCTCTTGATCAGATTATTGGAGGCGCTTCCCATAATAATGGTTCGAATACTGGCGAGTCAGGAGGAAAATCCAGTGGTCAAACGGAGCCCTGTGATTCAGCAGAAGGCAGAGTGCCTGTCACAGTTCCCGCTCCTAGAACTGGTCCTACTTCAGTAGAGGATGCCCCATCGGCCTCACCAATCATAACTCAGCCAACAATATCAGTTTCTATGGAATCACCTAATTCCTCGCTTGATTCTTCTTCCTTGATTATGGAACCGGCAACATATTCAACCATAGTGACGAGCATTAAAACGTCCTCAATAACCGAACCAAGCTCTTCGATGATTCCAGCCGGTAAAGCCTCGTCCCCAGGTGTTGGGAGTGGCAAAAACCGCACAATAGGGATTACTGGGTCTTCTACAACACCACCGGTGCAGGAAGGCTTCTTTAAAGCCATCACAAAACGCCTGCAGCAGGTAGAATCGAATTTGACGTTATCTCTCAAGTACGTCGAAGATCAAGCCCGCCATTTACAGGAGTCACTGCAAAGAACCGAACGGAAACAGATTTCTAAAGCGAACTTATTTCTCGATCATCTAAATCGGACAGTGCTAGCGGAGATGCGCAACGTTCGCGACCAGTATGATCAAATTTGGCAGTCTACAGTGATCGCATTGGAAAGCCAACGGGAACAATCCCAACGAGAGATTGTTGCTCTCAGTACCAGACTTAACCTCCTCGCAGACGAGGTGGTTTTCCAAAAGCGGATGGCAATTGTGCAGGCAGTACTGCTACTTTCTTGCCTGGTCCTTGTCATATTTTCCCGTGGCGTTTCTCTTCCGTATCTTGCTCCCTTCACAGATCAGGCTAACGGTTCGCCATATGAATCTACGGCGTCTCCAAGGGCCTATGCCCGTGCTCGTAGCCTTTACGGCTCTATCTATGATACCACAAGGGACGAAACTGGAACATATACTATGCACACAGAGGTTGATTTCATGCAAGGCATACCGGCAACTGGAGATGGTGAATTATCTCCTACCTCGCGACTCCGAGTTGGGCATTCGACCGAGGACGGCGCTGCCCTGCTCCAGTGTGAACGCTTATCACCTCCGCCAACTCCTATTTTGGCGGATGACCTATCGATGCCTGATATGAATTTACAGCCGCGTGAAACCCAGCCGACCGTCCTTCGCCATTCTCCTTCTAAACAACAGGGCAATGTTCGTAAACCTTTGCCGGCACTCCCTGAAAATCCATCCTCTCCGTAGCTGGTTCTGCCTTGCATTGTTTATAAGTCCCCCCCCATTATCCTAATTTGAAGCGTGCTCTACAAGGCGTTGGCAGGAGGGGTAATTGGTTCATTTATGCGGATATGAAACGATGACATGCAGATACGAACAGACGTGTATGTAAAAGTAGTCCTCCAATAATTTAGCGACCTCATTTGAGATCATGATCAAACGGCTGCTGGAAATTGCAAAGCCAGATATAGCAAACAATGCCCGAATGTATCAACACCAGGGCAACTCTACTGAGACCCAGGCTTATGAGGGTGAAATGGCTGACCAAATGGTCGGAATGTCCTGTGAAAACCTTTCAATATTATTGCGCTGGCGGCCCGTAATACTGCTGGATCGCCGTATCATAGTCGTATTCTTCCAGCGCTGCGAGCCTTGTTCCGCGGTCGTATTGGGAACGTCTACGACGTTGCTCATCCCGAAAATGCTGACCTGAATTCGGAGTGAAAAGGCCCGAGGGGGTATTAGTTATGATATCCCTGAGAGGACAGAAATCAAAAGTGCTTACCGACGTGCTCTGCGTTTTCACAGCTCCTCTTCATTTTGGATTGGTTGTCGGGTTCTGGAAATGCCTCCTCCTGGCCAGCGAGCTCAGGCATAGGCCCGTTTGAAGTGAAAAAGAGCTGTCCATTTCAGCTTCAGGAGACTTTGGGAGTGGCCCTTGAGAGTAAATACCTTTGGACGATAGTGTGGTGCTTCTAACATTACTGAACTGTTCCGAAACTTTTGCACTAGACAGTCTTTCCCCTGGATGGCTGCACAGTAGCCATCAGTTTATGGCATCAGACGGGAAGGGGGACAAGCTTACTGGCGTAGGATATTTCAGCAACCTTGTCGCTCTTGAAACAATTCCTACAAATTGTTACACGATCACTTCTGATGCTGAAAAGAAATGATGCTTACCAGCGTTGGTTTCCTCTGGCGTTGACAAACTGGATCAATTTGTTAATATCATACAACTGGGGCCTGGGAGCTGCATTTGGAGATGGAAAACACCAACGTCAATGATATCCAGAGGCTGTCTAAAGTTAGCAACGTCAATGATGAATGGGGAAGTAGTTTTTACGTCTACAAAGTTGATGAAGGCATACCCGACACTGAATAATGGTTTAGTCTTATCCAAATACGGAAATGATGTGGATCAAAGGGTGCTTACTTGCAGTCGTTGGCAAAGTCAATGCGCAAGTACATGAAGTCGTACTTCCCCCAGCTTGACTCGTCAATAATACGCTTAAGCATTGCCTGATCAACCTTGTTTGGAATGTTGCGGAGCATAATCTAACCAGGTTAGTAAAACCAAGGTGTTGGTAAAGAAACGTACAGTTGTTCGAACATCGATCCCGTCTCGGATCCGACCGATGTCGACGTGGTTGTGATGGCTGGCTGAGCTATGGTAGGGTGACCTCGCGATTCGAGCTGCATTCTGTCGACGAGAGTCAAACTTAGGGTATCCAGAAGAGGAGCGTGATGGACTATAATCAGTTCGGACAGTCATTGTTGGGGAAGGAGGCGTTTGATAGATGGGACGAATCATTGGGTAGGATGAAGTAATTGATTCAACAGAACTCATATGTCCAGGAGTAGTAACACTCTCAATAATGTATGGCACACTGCGCGCCAAGGGAGGCTGAATCATAAAAGGATACATTGGGAGCGTGGACTGAGAGGCGATAGCTGGGATAATCTGGCAGCCTGTGGCTTCCTGGTGGTAAGGGTGACCTGGAGCTTTAGCCAGCGAGAAGTCTTGGAAGGCTTCGGTGAAATCGTAAGTAAACGAAGATTTAGAAGTAGTTAGTGATATTGCAAGGTGAATGCCCTGTTGGAAACATGTTAGAGATGCATATCTCACCCGGAAATCGAACGTACCCCAGTGGTGAGCCCGTTACAGGTTCTGGCCGCTGTGAAAGCGTCGGATGCTTTACAAAACTGTGCAATCCCTCGGAAAGAGCCATCTGAGTAATTGATGTGCTTCACAAATGCAAAGAGATCACCGCATGCTTGAAGGACCTTTTGGACCATTTCTGTTATCTGTGTAGTGTTCATGGCCGACCCCGGGGGTGGGTTCGCCAGAACTTGAACTTGCCCAAACTGCGAGAGTTTTTCGTTGGGGCTATTATAGCCGTCCTTGAATGTAAAAATTTAGTATTGTGATGAGTAATGACACGGTAAATCCTACCTTGATGGTTTCGCGAGTGTTATATGCAATAGCCCAGCCGTTCTTTGCCGACCGGAGAGCGGAGAAGGCCCAACAGGCATCTCTGATGTCCGAAAAGTGGATGGAAATCTGTTTACCAACGAGTTCAAACTTATGACCCCCGCGAGGTCTTGGTCCCTTTTCGATCAACTCCTAGGTTCAATTAGAAGATTCTTAGAATATATACACTGGAAAGAGAAGGCCCGCTACCGTCAAACAAGTGTCCACTTCGGCAACGGAGAGGGCGCCAGAAGAAGAAACATCAAGATGATGAGAAATACCAAGCTCAGTACTCAAAGCTGTGGCGATGGGCCGGTTGTTTTGGGATAGAGAGAAGTTGAATGTCTCAGTATCTGGGCTGAAGTTGGAAGCAGTTGGCGACAATCTAGTGCCATGAATAGGAGTCACGAACGGATCCTTGTCAAACTGGGAGACGGAGCCTCGACCGCCACTTATAGGGAGTTTGATGGGAGTGGTTGCCGAAGAGGATATTGAGAAACTCTGGTGCTGCTTGGGGGATTTGACAGAACTGTCCTCCGGAGAGAAAGTTGTCAAACGAGTATCCGGGGTACCTCTGAAAGAATCAGCTCCGCCATTAGAGGACCGAGGCGAGGTCGGATTGAAATGGTTGTCTCTAGATTGAGACATGACGAAGTTGACCAGCTACCTACGAACTAGGTGCAGTGTTGGGTTTGTGGCAGGAGACGGCGGCGAGACTAGTTGAACAAGTAGTGCAGGAAAAAGGAAAGTAAACGGAAGGAAACACGAGTTCATCCGCTGCGCCGAGCCCGAAAGCAGCCTGAGCAGATATTGAAGAACAAGTGACAGAGAATGGAGATGATCGCGGAACAAGGGAGGGCAAGAGGCTGGGCAATTTTATGGGGGCTCCGGTGGAAAATACCTGACAAGAGGGAAATGACCAAGCTTAGTTACCTAGGTACTTGCCTCAGGCTGGTGGTGATAAGTCCTAAGGCACAAACGGAAAGAGGAAGGTCCGGTGCAAGGCCGATAATTGTCAGGCACCTACCTCCTTACAAGGGGAATGTGGCGAATGATTGCAGAGTGGCTACTGCGGGAAGTGACTGTGTTCTGTTCTCGTGATGCCAAGTGGACCTGTTTAGAGCAAAAGGAGAATAAAATGTCTACTTAAGAGGCCATTTCATTGGGCGGAATTAATTAAGAGCGTCGTGGTGAAATTAACCTACGAGGTTTAATACTGGTTGGGTAAATAGCTCGGCATACCTTGTTCCTATTATCCATACGCGCGATTCGGGTGGACTATTATGAACCAAATTAAATGCATCAAACGACAAACATGTTATTATTAGAAACTGCCATTAAACCATTTTCTGGTTCTGAGTGAAGAGTCTGTTTGCTTGGTCCCAGGTTGTGTGCTTCAACGGTACGGCATAAGATAGAAGAAAATTTTGGAACATGACCACATATAAGCTACATATAGAAAAATCAGCAGGCTAATGTGACCATTTTTTGAACATGTACTGGCGGTCTAGTGGATTATATGGATTGCTTCTTTTGCTGTGCAGGTACCAACTGGATAGTTCAAGGATTGGAGGCCTTTCGAATTTGAGATGGTATAGTTTATGGAGGTTCTGAATCCTAAATAGGCACACACATACAATATTTTAATTTGTACCTGCTTATACAGGTACCTACTCAGACATATTATATCAGTTCGTGACCCGTTTATCTAGAGGCTGCTGGTTGTGGGGTAGATGTTACCGGCGAGCTATACACAGCCCAGTAGGTAGTTATAGCCACATGGATGGACTAACCCGTTCCGGTAGTTCCACGTGGCTGGCTGTGGCGGGGTACCTGAATTCTGGGACGCGGGTAGCTGCACGTCGGGCGCCTGGCACTGTACAGGCATGTTAGGTGCTAGACTGACCCAGCTTGGCAGCTCTGACGGCACCACGACCCTCGCCATACATCTCCACAAGCTTTGCGATCGCTACCAAACGCCCTCCCGATAGCCGGCATGCCACGACGTCCGCCGGCTGTGGATGACTATGCATCTGCAGTACCGAATGTAAAGGCTTATGTTGTCCTATCATCAGTTCTGGTACTGACCCTCATTGCTTTCAGGTCATACACGCCTCAGCCGACTCCGACTTCCTTGATCAATTGATCCCAGTCTTGAAGGATGCATCCCACCTGCATCGAACCCCCGTCTTGACTCAATGTTTTAGTCGATACTATGAAGATCGCGAAGCGGAGATCGAACGAATCGGTCTTACCAAGCATGAGGAGTTCCTAGAATCCGTCAATCGTCTCCAACACGTTCGAGAGGGCACCGTTACACTTACAGCGGAGATCCTAAAGCTCAACCAGTCTATACAATCCAGCACTGAAAAGCTCGCTGAGCAGAAAGGCGGGCTTGTCAATACCAAGGCAGTACGTCAAAACATTGCCGATGCCACCGATGCTTTAAAGGAGTCATTAAAGATCCTCCACGCTGTGAATAACGCCCACGACTTAGTTCGTCGTAAGAAATATTATGCGGCCCTAAAGTCTCTAGAAGACCTTCAGAATGAATATTTGGTCCCAATCATCCAAAATCGGTATGCTACTCAACATCGGCTGGCCGATGTCATCCAAAAATCTATTCCCGCGTCACAAAAAGCCATTTCTGAAGCCGTCATGACTGATCTCAATACCTGGCTTTATCGCATTCGTGAGACCTCGCAGTTCCTTGGTGAGGTCGCGTTTTATCACACAGAGCTTCGAAGATCACGGCAAAGGACTAGAGTTGAAACAGATACCTTCCTTGGGAACTTTAAATTGAACTCAGCCATCGAGCTTGTCAACGATGAAAATGAGGAGTTCGATGTGTTGGATAATGAGGAGCTCCAGGTTGATTTTACCCCGCTATTTGAGGCACTTCACATTCACGAAGCCTTGGGCCAAACTGACAAGTTTCGCTCTGAGTATGGCGCTACCCGAAGACAGCAGAAAGACCTACTCCTCCCTACCACTGTCGATCTATTGGCAGAAGATGAATCATCCCTGAGCAGTTTGTTGGAAGGTATTACTGGGTTCTCTATCATTGAAAAGGCAACGATGCGGCGGGTACCCCATTTGCGCTCGGCAGCTGATGTGAGGCACTCCCGATGTGCTTTGAACCCGATTTTCTCGCTAATCTATGTTTTCTCCAGGTTGAGGAGCTTTGGGAGTCGATGTGTAGTTCTGCTATCAAATTGACGTCAAAAGCTTTGGGCAATGTAACGAATGCCGAGGTTTTACTCAAAATCAAAGGATTCATTGCTTTATTCATTCAAACTATGGAGGTAGGCCATTTGACAAAACAAGGATAGAAACCAAACTTACAGATCTTAGGGTTGGGGTTACACAGTTACAATGCTGGATAACTTTCTTCTTACCCTTTTCGACAAATACGCTGAACTTCTTAAACGACGGTTCAGCGAGGACTTTCAAGAAGTATGTAGGCAAGACTTGTTCGGGGAGAGAATACTAACGTACTTGCTAAGATTGTTTCAACCGATGATTATATGCCAATGGCAATCAACTCGCTCGAAGAGTACGAGAAGGTTGTGAATGTTAGCTGGTTTGTGCAAGAGAAATCTGCTGAAGAACTTACGTATGTCGTCAAACCACTACTCCAAAGGCTTGTTAGAGGATATGCTAATGTATAGAAAAGATTTCCTTGTGTTCTTCCGTTCTCCCAAATGTATCCTCTATGCTGTATTGATATTCGAAATTTCCTCAACCAATTTTACTTTTTCTCTGATGACCACTTTCAACATCCGAACGTCATTGATGAAACCTTGAAGAAGGTAGGCATCGCCAACTGGGTTTATTTCTTACGACATTACTTACAACCCTTAGTCGTTGGATGAGCTTCTTACGGAGAAAGTCTGCAAGTCACTCGTTGAGCGCCTGAGCTCTCAGTACTTGGGACAGATAGTCCAAATTCTCATTAACCTCGAACACTTTGAGATAGCTTGTCAAGAGCTGGAGCAGCTGCTTATTCGTGCAAGGTCATCTACGTCCGCCGGTGGCCCTCTCAAACTGAGCGCTACGGAACATTTCAGGAACAACAAGAAGACTGCAGAGAAGCGTATTTTTGAACTAGTCAATTCGAAGATTGATGACCTTGTAGACACAGCCGAATATGACTGGTAAAGTGCCTAAACAAGCGGGATTGACCTGACACCAGCTAATAGCCTTCTGCTTCTAGGACTGCTTCATCAGTGGCGAGCGAACCAAGCAACTACATGCAAACTCTCACACGGTATTTATCCAATATCATGGGCTCCACGCTACTGGGCCTGCCTCGAGAGATCAAAGAGTTGATCTACTTTGATGCACTAAGCCACACTGCGAGTAAAATTCTGGTAAGCGTCTCGTTCTGGTGACTGCTACATTTTACTGATAGAAAGACAAGGCACTCCCTCTGTCACCTGAAGTCAAGCACATCAACCCCAATGGTGTCTCGGCACTCGCACAAGATGTACAATATCTCACCGAATTTGTCGACAGTCTTGAAAATGGCCAAATGTTACGAGAGAACCTTGACGAGCTACAACAGACTATCAATCTTCTACAATCTGATAACCACGATGAGTTCTTTGACATTTCCTCACGCAATAAGAAATATGGACGAGTAGATGCTCTGAATGGACCGACACTGTTGGAGAAGTATTACACTCCTGAACCAAGATTATTGTGAAAACACTGTTGCTGATGTTTCCAGATTGACACCCGTTACCCAAACCTCTGCCAACCCGCTGGCCAACTTCTCTTCACGGTTTGGAATGATGAAATGAATAGGAGTCAAGCGGGAGGGTACCCGAAAAAGCTGCCGGTGCTATGGAACTAAATCCGACACTAAATTGGAAAGAATATCTTTACTGTAATATCTGATTGCAACAGGCAGATATGCCTAGCAACCCATGTTCGTTAAACCAAAAAAAAAACCCAGCATAAGTCCGTTGCGCCAAGCCCCTTCCACGGTTCCTTCGCCACGTCGAGTGTCGTCCCATTTGTACTCCCAGTTAGATTCGACAATACCCTTATCAATTCAACCGATAGTGAATTGCCAGAATCACTCAAACTCTTCGGAGGCCATTGGTGCCTAGATGTATGAATTAGCCATAGTTCAAGTTATTTCGAGGATGA
Organism: Calonectria pseudonaviculata; assembly: GCA_004380915.1. Lineage (NCBI taxonomy): Eukaryota > Fungi > Ascomycota > Sordariomycetes > Hypocreales > Nectriaceae > Calonectria > Calonectria pseudonaviculata. Next base: position 2,453,218 of record PGGA01000005.1, read on the forward strand.
ATTGATGTGGGGACGCACCTGTTGAGCCTGCATGGCTGAGTAAGGATACATGCCCTCCATTTCTCCATACATGGAAGGGGGTTGCGTCTGGCCGTAAGGAGCCGAAGGACCAGCCGCAACTTGGCCAGGATACATGTTTGGGTTCTGGCGATAGTCCTGGTCGGGCGCTAATCCATGGCTACCCATGTAATCCGCAGGCCCCATTGGGTGCGACGAGGAGTGGTTTGGAGGCTGGGCCATGTTTGCGTGCTGACCAGGCAACTGCGGTTGACCAGCAGAGGGAACCTGAGGGGCAGTTGCGGTTTGGGCCGTGGTTCTCTTAGCGTGTGACGATGCCTCCTCACGGGGAACAATGTCAATGAGGAAGTCAAACATGTCGGATTTTGCCAAAGCGGAGGCGATATCAGAGCGCTGTAGGGTCCGCCGCTTGTTCTCCTCAGCGTGGATCCAAGCGCGCATGGTCAGCTCAGTAATGAAGATGTCGCAGCCCTTGGCGAAGAGGATCGGGGCCTCAGCGGAGATCATTTTGACTTCAGGATCGGCCTTCATAACTTTCTTGATGCGCGCGAGGGGTAGCTGGTGGATTTTGTAGTCATGGGTATCATTCTCGAGGTGGTTGATGGTGTGCTGCCAATATGTAGTCAGAATGTCCTTATATTGGCCTGTGAGACCTTGATGAGCCTATTGTCGCCGTCAGGGAATGGCGCATATTAGTGATGATGGGTTCAACGTACGTTGGCCCAAGGGCCGGTGTAGAGCTCAGAAGGCGCAAAGCCCTGCGAGGCTAACTAAAACTCATGGTAAGCAGCGTTTATAGTCGCGAGACGTCGAGGTCAACCTACGGCGGCGCAGGCGCCTTCGCGACCGAGTTAGCGAGAAGAAGCAGGTGGAAGGGCGGATCGCAGTCATAACTCACCATAGTGGCCGCCCTGGCTAGAGTCATAAACCGGCCTCGGCCGATTTTGCTGGGAATGCGACGAAGCTGAGGTGTTTTGCGGGTCCATGATGTTGATGGGGATTCGGGAGAAACGTAAATAATGAGAGGTTGGCGGAATAACGATGACGATTGGGCATTGGCGCTACTCGAGTCTTGAGCTTGTTGTGTGGGAGGGTGACACAGCCACGCAGCCTCACTCTCGCAGCCACAATGTGGCACACTGTTGCGACACGCAATGTCGCAGCAGCTACGTAGAGGGTACATTTCCCATCTAAGTCTAGCCTCTTCCTCAAGCCTCCTTAGTGGGCCCCTTCCCCACTAGTCCGGTTTTTTTTTTTCACTTTTCTCGCGTTCTGGCAAAAAAATTCTTTTGAACCTTTCTCTCGTTCACAGCAGACCATGACAGACATCTCAGATGATCAGGTCGATGATCTGCTTCGTCAGGCAGAGCAGCGTCTGAAAAATGGTGATACATCCGCAGTTACTGTCCCGACTGCCGCGGTCGCTGGGGTGAAGCTCGTTGCTCTGACAAAAGTCCAGTCGCAGCCCAGCAGCGACAACAAGACTGAACTGGCTGTTCGAGCTCCCCCTCAACCACGAACGGGACAAATGGCCCAAGCCAAGGTAAGCATCTAATTCGCCATTTATCTATCATCTATTTGCGCCTTTGAACCCTCTCTTGCGCACTATCCAATCTGATGAGAATTGGCCCTCGTGGCATTTTTGACATGGAACAAGCATCCGTTTTGGATCACAGGACCATGGCCTCATGATTTCCTTTATCATAGTTACTCTGACTTTACCCATTTCAGATGCAATTAATTATCCTTTGAATCTATGGAGGGAGACCAGTCAAGCTGATTTTGTTCTCTAGGCCACTGCAGGATCCCAATGGTTCGACCTACCCAAGACAGAGCTCACCCCTCAATTCAAGAGAGAATGGCAATTGCTCCGTATGCGAGGAGTTCTAGACCCTAAGCACCAAAAAAAAGCCCTCCGTGCTAGCGCACCAGAGTATTCCCATGCTGGCGAGATTATTGCTGGCCCAACCGAATTTTACAGTGCTAGATTGACTCGAAAGGAGAGAAAAGGTACCATTTTAGAGGAGGTGATGAGTTCCCAGGACTCAGGCAAGTTTACTACCAAATACGCCGGCATCCAGAAGCAAAAGACGAGCGGGAAGGAGGGATATTATAAGAAACTCGTTTCGCAGCGCCGTAAAAGAAATTAATAATCATGCAATGCCTTGGCCGTCCCGAGCTGTGCCGTGTGAAGGTGGATGAGAAGTCCAATTTGTGATAGTATCACCCATTTATGAGAATTGTCCCCTTTGTTCCAATAGCAGTCGAAAGGCACAAGACTCCCTAAACGAATATTGGTCTGTGTAGAAACGATGGTGACTTTTTCAATCAAATCCTCTATTTTCATGATAGCTCGTGGTTTTGAAGCATGATATTAAGACAAAGAGAGTCGCTGTTGCCAAGTTCCTGCAGCGAGCCACACAAGTGGTCCATGAGTGGAGGTGGTCCGTGCGACATACTCACGTTTTGCTCGTAGCGTGGGTATTGGGGACAATTTTGAACCTCATCGTTGTCAATGGAAAGCAGGATGCTACGCCACAGTTTTCGATCCCTTGCGCGCCTTCCTGTAAGAATCAACCAAGGTGTTTCAATTGGATTTATAGCGCTAACACGTTTGGAAATAGGGCAAGGTGCAATGGACTACCCACCGGGCTCAGAGTACTTTGTACGTCGTTCGAGAATTGCACTCCATTTCGATCAATATCTTTCTCTCCAGCTTGTTCTGACCTTTTCCAGAGCCTTACCTAGTGATCTAGCACCCCGAAAAGACAAGAATTTCGTATCGGAAACCGACGCTACCAAGCCATCGCGGTACCCTCGATCACTCGAAGCCCTGCACCTGAAGCCATTGCGACGAGAGGCTCAGTACGGCATCCCTTCATGCGACCTCCAACTTCGCTCTTATAGCACACAGCCCCTTGAGTTCTTTTCAGATTTTGCTTTGCGGGCTGCCTATTATCTTGGTCTGCCTGCATACGGTCCCGTTCCCCTGCCACGCATCACTGAGCGATGGACCGTCCCGAAAAGTCACTTTATTTTCAAGAAGGCACAGGAAAATTTTGAACGAAAGACTTTGCGGCGGCTGATCCAGATTAGAGATGGAGATCCAGAGACTGTTCAGATTTGGTTGGCGTATCTGCGCAAGCACCAGTACTATGGTGTGGGTATGAAGGCCAACTTCTGGGAATTTAGCAAGCCTGGTGTTGGCAAAGAGATGGATGCTCTCCATGAGGATCAGCAGGGTCACATTGACTCGAAATGGGCACATATTGGTCAGACCAAGACGATTGGGACTGCTGAAAAAGTGGAGGAGCTGCTCAACTCTCGACGATTCCGCGAGGCCGCCGGCCTCAAAGTGCCACCCACGACTGAAACATAGAAATATTATGAGATGGAAGGCGTGCCCTTGGAGAGGGAGGTCATTCCTACAGAGGAAACTTTCTCTCCTGGGAATACATGGCAGCTGGCCAACAGATATAAAACATTGTATCTATCACAGCATGTACAATAGGCAGTCGGAAAATCTTAAACTTGTAAAATTGCCAACCGGAAGGACATACACAAAGGACGTCCAAAAATAGTGGCCAATATATGCCCTAAAAAGAAAGGGGGCGGAAATCAATAAATGAAATCGAAGCCGGCAAGAGAAGAGAGAAGAAAAAAAATCAGTGGTTGAAGTCAAACCTATTTGAATATGGCGAGGTGTTTTAATCCTCAAGGCACATATATATGTGATAGCGTATTCTGTCAATCACGGGGTTGTCGGTCTGACCGAACATACATTTACCATAGAAACTGCATGTCATTTTTAGGGAAGAGGCTTTTTTCATCTTTTTCATTTTTTTTTCATTTTAAAACAAAAACAAATTGTCTTGTCTCTTTTGTCGTGAGATCATCTTTAGTGGGTCCCCGCTATATGCATACGAAATGTTTTGCTTCGTCTCTTTACCATCTTGCACAAAGGCATCTCGTCGGAAGTGCGAGTGTTTTCTCCAATTGACATCCCCATTACACTTAACCCAAAAATGCAAAATTTGGCGGGAATGATGGGCGGCTTACGTCCTCGTGTTGTTTTTTCTGGCATTCAGCCCACGGGGGTGCCACATCTGGGCAACTATATTGGTGCACTGCGCCAATGGGTACAACTTCAACATGAGGAGCCAGACACAAAGCTCATTTACTCTATCGTCGATTTACATGCCATAACAATGCCACAGCCGCCAGAGCAACTGAGAATACGCAAACGGGAGGCATTGGCGGCGCTGCTGGCAATTGGAATTGACCCAGAGAGAGCTACCCTGTTTTACCAATCTTCCGTTAGTGGCTTTTCCTTGGCTCACCTGATCATTCTGACTCGGTGGCATTAGGTTCCCGCACACTCAGAGCTGATGTGGATTCTCAGCTGCACTGCTTCCGTGGGATATCTTTCGAGAATGACTCAATGGAAGGTAAGTTATTCGTACATATATCAGCATTGAACAGGAGCTGATGCCTTTTTTAGAGCAAGCTGGACGTTGCCGATGGCTCATCTTTTGAGGACCGAACCGTTGGTTCTCGCCTCAAACTCGGCCTCTTCTCTTACCCAGTCCTCCAAGCTGCCGACATTCTTGTACACAGGTACGTAAAACAAGTATCAGCTGGCCATTCCCGTCCAATTGACCCGGGCTCAGAGCAACTCATGTCCCTGTCGGCCACGACCAACAACAACACATTGAATTTGCTCGCGAATGCGCAACAAATTTTAACCATGCCTACGGGCCTCATCTTGTGCCTCCCGATACCATCATCCGTATGAATTCAACTCTCGCCATAGTTGATATTTCTAGCTAATATGCACAGCTCCCGTTCGCCGTATAATGTCTCTAACTGACCCAACCTCGAAAATGTCAAAGTCGCACAAGTCAGAACGGTCACGCATCTTAATCACAGACCCCCCCCAAGTGATTAAAAAAAAGATTGGTTCAGCATTGACTGATTCAATACCTGGAATCTCTTACGACGTTGCCAGCCGGCCAGGTATCTCGAATCTTCTGGATATTCTATCCACCTTTGATCCCCATGGGCGAAGCCCCCAGGAATTGGCCAATGAGCATAGCGACATGAGCCCTAAGCAGCTCAAAGAAATGGTAACCGAGACCATCGTTTCCGGACTGGACGGAATTCACGATCGATACGTTGATCTGCTCAGTGCAGGCGAAGCGCATCTCGACAACATTGAGGCAGAAGGCGCTAAAAAGGCGCATAGAAGTGCCAAAGATACAATGGAAGTGGTTAGATCTGTTATTGGGTTCTAAAAAAACATGGCTTTGCTCTATCTTTGGCTCAGAACGACCAAACAGAGTTAGCTAATCTTCCCCAAAGGAAAGATTTTGCTCCAAACTTCTGCCTACGCGTTGTAGGATGTATAGACACTTTAAGAGTAACATATCCCGCTCTGAAATAATAGAAGAATAACTGCGGCTTAAAATCTTAGGTGTGGTTTATATTCTCGAGCAATAACCCCCATCCCCCAATTTTTTCTTCTTAAATTTCAAATTTTTAGCTCTATCTAGGGTCCATTTACGATGCGTATGCGAAGTTTGAACCTCTGGCCGACAGCCAAAACTCTCGGACGACTTGGTTCGTCGTTCTGGCTCCTCGAAGACTGAGAAACCCTTAGCATGTTCTCGAAAAAAGTAGTTAGAGTGTACCTGAGGTGAATATACCTGACGATTTTTTTTACGAAGATAGATTTCTCTTCTGTGGTGACCCTTGTACTTGGGAACGACGAGTGTGACAAGCCAGCCTCAAGCCAACTCTTAGACATAGGATAACGGACAATAAGCTTTTTCAACGGTTCGGCAAGTTTATCAAGCTCGCTCCGTGAAGCATTTCCGCCAATGTTTCTGGCCAAGCTTTGGGAAAGCAACGGCCCCAGCGTGTTCATGGCTTGTGCCACGGCTTCGTCAAGCTCTGTAGTATCACACCTGGCATTGACAAAAACGGCCTGTTCTTTTGTTAGGACAGACACCCCAGAAGGGTTCGCTTGAGAACAAGAACTTACCCAGAATTCAGCTGCGCTAGCCTTGGGCAGAGGCTCTTTGCCGTCAAGCACCTGTAGTGTAAAAAGGAAGAAGAATTCAGCCGCATGTTGAGGCTCTAGTTGTAGAAGAATGGCTGGGCGTTTGGACATGAGGCGGCTGACGAATTCAATGCCACTTTGAGAGACTTCTGGATCAGCTTCTGGATCAGATTTTACGAGTTAGTACTTGTTATATATTCATACTCAGCGCCCTTGTTATATGTGTTTATCCAACTCACTTGTCAGTTGCTCAAGGAGGCTCATGACCCAGAGCAGTAAAGTCGTAAGAATTCCATGTTGTCCCTGAAGCCCATCATGCTCCAAGGAACTGACGAAGGAACATGCTGTGCTCATGAGAAGGCCTACTCTGGGCGTGTTTAAGGTCTGGCTAGTTAGGTATTGAGCAACCCCTCGAGGAGGCAACACAAAGGGGCCGGGATCAACCTCGGAGAAACCGCTTCTCAGAACATTACAGATAATCTCAACGACTTCGCCACTCGTGTTAAAGGATTCCTGGATATTGACGATGATCGTGATAATGGTTTCTTGGAGTTGTGCCAACTGCGGGTCAACATTCCCCGTCCCTATACGCGGATCCTCCAAGTCCACAGACGCCTCCGTCGGAGCCTGGAGCCCTCTACCAGTGCTAGACAGACACCTAAGTGCCTTTAATGCTGTGTGCAATGCAGGGTGTTCATCTGGGGATGCGTATGAGCAACAGTGACCAGAAAAGCATGGGATAGTAGCAACTTGATGGGATTGTAATAGCTCCAGGGACTGTTGGACATCGGTTTGGATGAAACTAAGGAGCCTTGCACATGCTTCAAATCGTTGAACTCGATCCGGAATGGCCTGTATGACTGAGGCGATGCCACCTAGTATCTTTTCGCTGGCGTTGCAATCCAGCCGTGTAGCAGTTACCAGTTTCTGATATTCATCCAAGAAGGCTCCGACCTCTGAGTGAAGATGGCTTCGGCAAGAAGAACACAGTCTGAGAATAGACTTGGAGGCGGCAGATGTGAGTGGATGCTCCCCGACAACAACGAAAAGAAGATTAAGTGCGGGGGGTAGGTGAGGGAGATTGCGTTCAAAATACTCAGTATAGTGCTCAATGAGTGCTACGCATGTCTGTCGCACACGTGGAGGGATCGTCTGCTCTCCAGAGCGAAGCGCAGAGAACAATGCAGATGTAAATACTGATGCCAATGCCTCGTCACATCGCGCATCTTCACCAACACAATCGGCTAGGCCTCCGAGACAAAAGGCCGCAGCCTCAAGTTGCAGCCATGAGGAGCTAGAAAGAGCCTCGAGGGTGAGGCCTGCAAACGTTACGACCAGCTGCGGCCCTGCAAGAGAATAAACTGACTGCAGGAGATCAATAACATCCTTTCTCGCGTCATGGAAACCGATGCGTTCATTGGAATCCCAGGAAGCAAATTCGGCATGGGGCGGGAAGATTATCTTTTGCCAAGCATTAGACACGGCCTGTAGGACGAAAGATAATGCATTAGGGACCCAAGCGGTTGCTATTCCTTCATCAGAATACATGGCGTCAATCATAGTTTCGGCGAATGTTGACCAGAATTCCAATGCAGGAACAAATATTTTGTCTTCAGCTACAGGATGACCCTCAGCAGCAAGCAGTCCGCACAGTTTTGACAACAGGTTGCGAGCTCTCTCATCGTTAGCCTGCATCAACTTTTCGACTCTAGCATCACCAAAGGCGAGAAGAAGAAGGCCGAGACGAGTGGAATCAAAATCAAAATCTCCCTGTACTAATGACTGGTACTTGACTTGGAACCAAGCACTGTCGAAAAGTTCACCCAGGCTTTGGATGTGAGTGTCTGTCAAGAAGATAGAACAATTTGATAAGATGTCCACCATGAGTTCTATAGACGCGTCATACAGTTCATTAATAGTCAAGGATCCAATTACTGCTGTGACCAGGGGACCCAAAGGTTGGATAAGTCTGGTATCTCGGGACGATACCCGCTGTGCAAACCAAACCAAGGACTAAATAGGATGTTAATTGTAATATAGATGCACGGCAGCCTGGCTTTATCTCACCTGGAGGCATTTGATAGTATCTTCGTGAGCAGCTTGAGACGTAAGATGAGGTGTCATGCCACGGGTCATTAGAATGACAGCGTCTGATATGTTGTCCAGAATGGCATCATATAACCCCAAGCTAATGAAGTTAGTTAAGGAACCGGAGAACCTGTTGTATGAAACCCACTTATTTGCAGAATTTAGATCAAATTTGGAAACATCTTCCAGGATGTTGCTCAAGACCCAAAGGGTGGCTTGAACCTGGTTAGGGTTGAGACGTTCCATAATAGTGTCCGAGTCTGGAGCATCTCTCAAACTGGAGGTGCTGCAAGATCGACCAGACAGAATACAGAGTGATAAATGGCGAATGAATTCATTCCAGAGACGGTGGAAATGAAGGAAGAATGTTGCCAGAGCAGATGAGAGTTTTCTGACCACAAACTGGCCATTGCCTTGACCTAGCGCCTCCAGATACCAACCGATCAGTCCCTGAAGGAGTTCATTTGCATCATCATTTGAGAGAGAGGAGCTAATGAAACACTCAAATTAGAAACTAACGACACTATACGATAGAATATTAACTTAGGAAAGCCGTCATACCTCTCATTATTGAGTTTAATGATGATGGTGAGGGCGCCGAAAAACTTGACTTTGTCGTCTGGACGACTGAGCAAGTCACGAGCTAAGCCCCAAGCTTGGGGCGAGCCTTGTAGCCTTGATAGGGTAGATTGGGTCTGAGAGATAACTTCCGGGGGATTTGGCTGATAGAGCGAGAGGATGAGCTGAAAATGCGTCAGCGTAAGGCCACCGACATTGTGCCGTGAATAGTTGAGAAGCATTCTCTTCATGATAAAAACAAACAAACAAGTCCAGCAGAAAGGGGTAAACTTACAGCTTCAACTTCTGGAAAACGGGTAGGAATAGGCATTTTATCCATCTTGGCAACTATGGCCTTGCCACCAAATCCTTCTTGGAGAGGTAAGATTGGATGGAAATCGGAAACAGGCGGGGAAGCCAACACTCTCAGCCTCTGAGCAGAGACGGGGATGGTTTAGAATAAAATATATATAAAAGAATCTCACCAGAAATTTTTTAAAGAAGGAAGAAAGGAAAGGCTCAACTGTTCCAAAATGTAGGTGACCTTTTCTGGTAGTACCTACGTTTCGCCAGCGCGCCACCAAGTTCCAGCTATACGCCAGTTGAGTATAGGATGAAGGGGCAGAAAGCGTGAGATCAGGCAGGAATCTGGTGCACGTCACGGTCTAGCAGAGAAGGAACCCCAAAAGACACTATGGGTGGATTGGTGGACAGCCGTCGAAGGAGAAGATAACTGGTCGTTTTGGTGGTTGGGAACAGAACTCTCTCCCCAATATGGTGGGGTGCGGGTCAGTGACCTGTCGCTGTTTGAATGATAACTACCGCCTGACACCACACTAACGGGATTTGGGCTAAAACACCAAGGCGAAATATAACGTGAGTGATTTAGAGGGGTCCTTTGGAACAAATCTCTAAAGATTCGGCAGACAGAAATTATCGACCATGTTCTTGCGTTCTGGGTGGGTAGCCCTGGAAGCAATTTGTTGCTTAATTACAGTGTTGGCAAGGGACATGCATTTGGGGTGGTGGGAAGGTGAGGTACCTCCATCTGAGATGAGAGTACAGTACCAGCCAAATAAGTACCTCAAAGCGAGGCATTGATATTCGCTAACGGTGGTAGCTTAGAACAAATACAAGTATCATGTGAGCCAGGTCGCTGTACCTTGCAGGGTTCGCAGGAAAACCAGAATAAAGAGAGCAGGCATCTTTTCAGCGGGACACACCCTGAAACTTTCCAGCCAGCAAATCTTCCCTTGGCCTGCACAGCTTGGGGCCCGAAGTAAGATAGCGTCTTTGATATCAGTTTAGTAGTACTGTAGTTGGCTCGTCCTCAGTGGAGCGAGAGAAATGATCGGGACTCCGGTGATTCCAAAGATCCGTGGACCACTACGACGTAGTCAGCCTATGTACCAGAGCCCCTCTGTCGTCACCCGTCTCCATCTAGCGCCTTGTTCTCGTGAGGTCTCGTGAGGCTTGAAACACCTTGGGGCACAACTTTGACACGATTGCTTGATTCCCTTCTCCCACTTCACCGACCGTCCAGCACAACCTACATACATGCTTATTTAACAGTTTAATTCTTCCTTAGCCAGGATTACCTCTCTCTCTTTTTTTCTCCTTTGCAAACAGCGCAAACGAATGTGGTAAGCTTGCTTGGTTCATCATGACTCCCATTCTAAACTCCCCACTTTCTCGTCCTCCCCTCAATCCTCGATCTACCTGACCTAGAACTTGCATTCCCCGCTCAATCCTCGGCCGTCCAAGCGAGCCTTCCCTACTTCATCGCCATTCCGCACTCTCGTCCTGTGATCAGTAGAGAACTGATCATCCTCCCTTCCCCCCAAACAATAAGACCCAGCTTCTTCGACTCGTAATAAAACCTCGCCCTGACCATCCGAAATCCAGAACACAGCACAAGGACATTCTATCACCCCCGCCACACTAGTTACTCCCTCTTGGAGCACCTAACTCGCTACTTTTCCGTCACATTCGCTTTGATATTAAGCGTGACTGCTCCCGTGTTGGTTGCCTGTGTCGCGTGCTATCTTCCCGAAAGTCCATGCTCCTCCAGACCACAGCGAGGCTGTTACGTCTGGCTACACCTCGACCACCATTGTCTGCGAGATCGGCCTCCACTATGGATAGGGTTGACACCACGTCGAGGCTCACCCGCCTCAGAAACTTGATGAAAGATCGTAATGTCCATGTCTATGGTGAGCTTGCCCGGCACAAGAGCCTCCCCTTCAAGTCCGATCTTCCTCGCTACTATCCTTCTACATGCTCACGCTGACGGTGGTCTGCATTTTTTCAGTGATTCCCTCCGAAGACAGTCACTCGTCCGAGTATATTGCAGACTGCGATGCCCGGCGTGAGTTCATTACTGGTTTCACCGGCTCTGCTGGATGCGCCGTCGTCACCCTGCAAACTGCTGCCCTTGCCACGGACGGTCGTTACTTCAACCAAGCCGCTGCCCAACTTGACGACAATTGGGCATTACTGAAACAAGGCCTCCAGGACGTTCCCACATGGCAGGAATGGTCTGCTGAACAGTCTGCCGGAGGGAAAAATGTTGCAGTGGATCCCTCTCTTGTCTCGGGCTCAACAGCCAAGAGCCTCCTTGACAAAATTCACAAATGCGGCGGCGCAGACCTGTTGCCTATTGAGGAGAACTTGGTCGACCTGGTTTGGGGGGGTGACCGTCCTGTACGCCCAAGCCAGCCAGTTTCTATCCAGCCCGATTCCCTTGCAGGTGAATCTGTTCAGAATAAACTCACCAAGTTGCGCCAGGAGCTTGAAAAAAAACATTCCCAAGGCTTTGTTGTTTCCATGCTTGATGAAATCGCTTGGCTTTTCAACTTGCGAGGCAATGACATCCCGTACAACCCTGTTTTCTTCTCCTACGCGATTGTCACTCCTACCTCTGCTACAATTTATGTCGATGATTCCAAGTTGGATGATGACTGCCGTTCTCACCTCGGCTACAACAATGTTACAATCAAACCTTATGATGCCATTTTGAGTGATGCACGCGAGCTTCATGCAGCCGTCAGCAAACGTGGCAGATCCGAGGGTGTTGTTCAGGGAAGCTTCCTCATTTCATCTAAAGGTTCATGGGCCTTAAAAACTGCTCTCGGAGGAGACTCAATGGTCGATGAAATCCGAAGCCCCATTGGTGATGCCAAAGCTATCAAGACGGAGGCTGAAATTGCAGGCATGCGCTCTTGCCATGTGAGGGATGGCGCCGCCCTTATCGAATACTTTGCTTGGCTTGAAGACCAACTTCTGGCCAAGAAAGATTCTCTGGATGAAGTCCAGGCTGCTGACAAACTCGAGGACCTGCGCTCCAAGAAGGCGGGTTTCGTTGGGCTTTCCTTTCCCACTATTTCATCGACGGGTGCAAAGTAAGTTAAAAATCTCGTATTTCCCCACCAGTCTTGTATTTCAACATGAAACCAAAACTATATGCTAATGGCTTGTTTTTTGTAGTGCTGCCGTCATTCACTATGGCCCTGAAAGGGGTAACTGCGCAACCATTGATTCGGAAGCTATTTATCTCTGCGATTCCGGAGCTCAGTATCGTGATGGAACTACAGATACAACAAGAACACTCCACTTTGGAACCCCAACAGACGATGAAAAAGAGGCCTATACCCTGGTTTTAAAAGGCCATATTGCTTTGGACATGGCCATATTCCCAAAGGGAACCACTGGTTTCGCCCTCGACTGTCTTGCTCGTCAACACCTTTGGGTACGCATGAGAAAATAGCATATAATATCACGTATCACTAATACATCGCATAGAAAAACGGTCTAGACTACAGGCACGGCACCGGCCACGGTATCGGTTCGTTCTTGAACGTCCATGAAGGTCCAATTGGTATCGGGACTCGCGTTCAGTATGCTGAAGTTGCACTCGCCCCTGGTAATGTGATATCCAATGAACCTGGCTATTATGAGGATGGAAAGTTCGGCATTCGGATCGAAAACGTCATTATCGTGAAGGAGCTGAAGACCAAACATTCATTTGGGGATAAGCCATTCCTCGGGTTCGAGCACGTCACCATGGTTCCATACTGCCGCAACCTGATTGATCCAAACCTGCTCACCAAAGATGAGAAGGTATGGGTTAACGCGTATCATGCCGAGGTCTTGGACAAGACGGGAAGTTTGTTCGAAAACGATGAGGTAACATCTGCTTGGCTGAAGCGGGAGACAGCGTCTATCGAGTAATGGGCACCGACAGGGTCTTGTTGAAGATCCTCCTTTAAGGGAAGGCTCCCGAAAGAAATAAAAAATGGCCCTGTTGAAGAAATACAACCCCCACCCCCCACCCCCCACCCCCCACCTCCCCCCGAATACAATTCGCGATGACATTAGTCGGCTATGTTCGCAAAAAATGCTGCAGTTGATTCAGACGAATCATGAAATAAATGAATGAACAAACAGGGCGAACCATGCATGAACGAAGTTATGTAGTTCGACTGTGATTAATAAGAAGATAAATGCGGAAATCCTTGGCCTTTAGTTGAATTTAAATGCGTACGGACATGCCTCTGGCTACAATCATAGACTTATCATTCACACCAAAGCTAAAGAATGACTCAACCTCGTAGCATTATTTGCATCTCTATAAGCATACAGGCCAGAGCAGAAATTACTCCTATACTCCTATACTAATCTGCATGTAATTGTACCGTAAGAACAGAGAAACCCCCACTGCTGTTTAAGCTGACCTACAGACGGATAGCAGTTGCCATGAAGAAGGTTGTGAGAAACGATACAGTATAAAGTGGCTTTCCCTTTGTCCTCTCCCACAAAGCGTTCCCATTTAAATATTTTTGAATGCCCAGCATACGTGGCACATTCAAACCAAACCGCGATGCAACCTGGGGAGATACAAATTAATAACAATAATGAACGTCAATAGGCAACCAGGCTTACATGAAGTGCCACAGCAACCAAGCCTGTGAGAAGAGCAAAGGTGCGAGAAAAGAGTGTCACAACGACCCCGATGCTGAATCCTAGTCACGAATTCTCATGTAAGAGTGGAATGTGCATTGGGCACAGAGCGGCGTGGCATACCAGTAATGCTACCACTAGAAATTTGTGTGACGGCTTCGGGAGATAGTTCTAGCACGGCCGGTCGAGACTGTCGAGGAGGGTAAGAGGCGGCCAACGAGGGTGTGTCACACCGTATTGTGTGGCGATTGGCGAAAAGGCTACCAACACCTGCAGCAGGACCAATGCTAGCAGCTATGGCTCGAGAGGTAGCCTTGGAAGCGAAGGCGCGACTCATTTTAGGTGATGCTTTTTTCTTCAGTATTCTCGGGATTAGAGCAGCAGAGGCAATTGGGCCCAAAGCCAGTGGTCAACAAAGAATAAATCCAGGTATGGATTCATCGGCAAGTGCCCATTGGAGGGGGAAGGGAGGGGAGCTACAATTCGGACGTCGTCTACGTCCTGGTTGCCCGGATCATTACGTCAGGGGCAGACCGTCAGCAGGCTGACCGGCGCTATAAGTACCTGGATTTTAACCAATGGGTGACTGGAATTAGCGCACAAGGGCACATTGGAAGATGTGGTTCATAACCGCAGACAACCATGGTTAAAAAAGCACTCTGGCTTTAAATAGTAGCACTGGTCAAGAAGGCAATGGATGTAATGAAGTATATAGCTCATGTCGTCTCAAACACAATAATGGGCAGACTCAAACCCGCTTTGCGCGTTGCGCATGTAGCTATCTGCTTAGTATTATATAACCAATAGACAAGGAATATGCAGGTAGTCAAATCTACCTATCAGGATTGCTTTACCGCCCACTAGCAACCAAAGCACCTCCAATAGAACCCATTTGAGACGATGCAACCTCAGGTATATCCTCAAACACGCCAGACGCCAAAACGAACATGATCACCTTATTAATTTTCCTTTTCGCATTATGCGTTCATCGTCAACCAAGGCCTCCCCAAATACCACGAATTCGTCTCGCCAATTGAATATCTTTTTGCATTATCGTCACTCTTTTGGCGTGAATAGCGCATAGGTTTGTGTCTTCGAACAGGTGGACCATGAAAGCTTCGGCAGCCTCCTGTAGTGCCTGAATTGCCTGGCTTTGCCATCGCATTCCTTCACCTCTCGGCCGCACAGTTAATGCAATTTCTCGGACCTAGAAAGATTAGTTTCGTCTTGGTCTGGGTAGCACGAGTGTACTATTGGAGTAGGGCGACGAACAAGGCGCGCGAAAGGAAGTTTAAGTAGTAGAAGTTTGGTGTGCCCTTGGTACTGGCGGATTTCTCGTAGAGCGACAGTACCAGGGCGGTAGCGACGCTTTGCGCGAACAGGTACAGGATCACCAGCTATATGTGGTTCGTCAGCCTGAGCGAGTGAAACTATGCGCGCGATATGGATAGCGTATTCGAGGTTGCGAATGGTATGTCGTGTGTCGCAACGCGGAAGTATGTGCACGTACCTTGGACATCGCTGGCGCGTGACTTGCCCGACTTGCGGGAAACGTTTGATATCCGAGCCATAGGAGGCATGCAGTTGACAGATGTACAGGAGGGAATTTGTGTATTGCGCAATGCGTTGGTAGCGATGCTCGGCCGGAGCAAGATGTTGCGATTGCTGATTATTGAATATAAAAGAATGAAGTAGCAAGCACAGGCTGTGTGGGTGCAAGTAAAATTAATTAAAACGCGGAATGCACGCGCTGCAGCATCCCAGCCCCGCGATTTTTCGTGACTACCCCAACCAAGAGAATGAGAACGGTCTGAGCAACAGGCAAGAATCAGCACATCTCCAGCCACACAGTCTTGGCAAAGAGCCGTTGGTTAGCCACAATTTCTGGCGAAGGGAAAGGTACTTGTCTCGACTGTACTGGTTGTGCCCAGGGTCCAAGGCGAACTAGCACTGGAGGAAGATACCAGATAAAGTGGAGGCGTTAGAAGTGCGCGCCCCTGCCCACCGAGTCAACGTCAGCGCCGCGCTGCCACTCGTCATCTTTGGAAAGGCCACATCGCAGTCGCACGAGAACGGGAAGTCATCAGGCAGGCACCGTCCCTATCTTTAGTTACCTCCTAACCTAACTTGTCTTATTCGGTATCTTATCTGACTAAAACCCCACCGAGTCAAACGCCCTGTCCGCCGAGTCTGTTTGGTGCCCTCCCTTACCTGGCTTCAACTGCATCACCGTCTCGATCCATGCCGCTGTGACCTGTCACGAGTCCTTCACACTCTTCCCGACCGCCCCGAGCTATCCAATTCCAATACTTCCACATCGCATCACATTAATGGACCAAGTCATGGACGGAGGCCGTTTGCCTCTTGAGGCATGGTTCTGGGAGATGCCCACATGCACCCGGTGGTGGACAACTGCTACTGTCCTCACAAGTGCCCTGGTCCAGTGTCAAATAGTGACGCCCTACCAACTTTTCTACAGTTTCCGCGCCGTATTTGTCAAATCCCAGGTTAGCCCATTCTCCATTCTGGACTCGTCCTTCCTTTCCATCTACAGGTCCAGTCTCTCCCAGGCAGGCAGATGGTACTCCCGAAATCTGTCGTCCATTCGCCTCATCTGATGCACGGCTAATCGTTATGTGCTTGCAGTACTGGCGCCTCTTGACAACATTTCTCTACTTCGGTCCTTTCTCACTCGACCTTTTGTTCCACGTCTACTTCCTTCAACGCTACGCCAGACTCCTCGAGGAGTCTTCTGGTCGCTCCCCCGCGCATTTCTCCTGGCTCCTTATGTACGCAATGGCAAGCCTCCTCGCTCTATCGCCCCTCGTCTCCATTCCCTTCCTTGGCCAGCCGCTCTCTTCAACTCTCGTTTACATTTGGTCTAGACGGAACCCTGATACAAGACTAAGTTTCTTGGGGCTCCTGGTCTTCACAGCGCCTTACCTCCCCTGGGTTTTGATGGGATTCAGCCTCGTCTTGCATGGCAGTATCCCCAAGGACGAGATTATGGGTGTTGTCATCGGCCACATTTGGTACTTCTTTACTGATGTGTACCCTCCTCTCCACAACGGCTCTCGGCCTCTTGATCCTCCAGCTTGGTGGAGGCGCTTGTTTGAACCGCGCATGCAAGACGAGTCAACGGGTGGAATTAATGATATTATGGTCGCCGGGGCGCGGGACCTCGGAGCCCGCGATTTGTAACCAGATTTGACGCACTGGAGATCGAGGGTACTTGGCAGAGGTATGAAATCAACTCAGCCCGACGGAAGGCGATTGGTATTGGTATTGTCAACTTCCAATATAGCTATGGAGGCAGTGTTTGGACTCGGCGTTTGGTAGAGCATAAGACATGGGAATGTCTCTGGGAGGCAAAGGTCATTACGATGGCGTTGGGGAATTGAGTAATTACTGCCGTTTATCTTTGTCTGCACATTGGTATTATTTCATCAATCATGCTTGTTAGGCTTGTTTTTTTGTTGCTTCTACACGCTTTCCTTTACATTGAGCCAAGGCACTTGGTATAGACTGTATTTATCAAGGACCTCAAAATACAGAGCCTAATAAAGCGTTTCAAGCGACGTAATCGGTTTCGTCAATTGCATAATCTTTAGTTTCCAATGGGCGGCGGCCCGGAAGCGTGTGTGAAACAGGACTGGAGGAATAAGAAATTATTTGTTGATCCCCGCTATGGCATCGCCAATGCAGTGATGTCAGCAGCAGGTTATAACAAAGACACCCTTGCGATTAGTGCTGATGCACTGACGTCGACCTGCCCCGCCACCATGAAATAAATAACTTTATAAGAGTCCTAGCGATGCCCCTCAATTCCATCAATACCCAATAGTACCAGCCAGTGGAAAAAACCACTCCTCATCCTCATCCTCAACATGAAGGCCTACTACTACGATAATCTTCCTGTTCGTATATCCTCTTTTTCGCATTGCTCAGCTCTCGACGGCTAACAATTATTGTTAGGGCGACCAGCGCCTACCCCATGACTCAGGCCGCGAGGTTGATGTCGATTCTCTTCTCGCCCTTGGTGTCTACTACTACCACTTCCCTGAGCTCAAGAGCGTCGACGAACTCGCTGAGAAACGCGGATATAAGAACCGAGATGAGATTAAGGTCTCACCCTTGACCATGGGCGATTTATACGAGGACAAAGTCAAGATGTTCTTCCATGAGCACCTGCACGAGGACGAAGAGATCCGATACATCCGGGATGGACGTGGTTACTTTGACGTGCGTAGCAAAGACGATCAGTGGGTGCGCGTCCAGCTTGACAAGGATGATTTACTCATCCTACCTGCTGGAATCTATCACCGCTTCACAACCGATGAGGACAACGTAAGTTCAATATACCACTGTGTGAATGAATCACTCTGATTAAGCCCACGAATAGTACGTCCACGCAATGCGATTATTCAAGGATGAGCCCAAGTGGACTCCTCTTAACCGTGAAATTTCCCTAGACGACAATCTTCACCGGCAGGAGTACGTGAAGGAATTCCTGAGCCAGTAAACGCGCCCACGTGGGTTTCTATGTATGGTTTCAGAATGTCAATTAGCGAAAGAACGGACAGCGTCACAAGCTAGCTGAATGATTGAAGCTAGATATGGCGCGACATTCATTTTATCTTCCAACAACTGTGGTGTGTTTCTTTGTGCGCATGGTCTACCCTCCAAGCCGCATTAAATTGATACCAAGAGGGATTTTTGCCCCCTACCCTGTGCAACTTTGACGTGAGCTGTAGGTTATTGACGCCACCACCGGGTGGCGCTTGACCTTTTTCAATTTTGCCCGATCGGCCTAAGGGACACCTGGCTTGAAGTAAATGGAGAAATACATTTAGAAACCCAAAATATCTGACAATAAATAATTTTTTTATCTCCACCCCTGCTCACCTCTGCTCGCCGAACGAACCATATTAGGCGATTGCGGGGTTAGAGGCAATGCTATCTGGGAGGATGATGTGCACAAGGCATTGCTAGGTGCAGGGGCCCATGCGCGGAAAGGGCACAATCGACGAGTATCGCACAGCAAAACGTATACAAGTTCCAGACCTTCACTAAAGCAAAGGAAAACTCAAAGCAGTGCCTTGTTAATAGTACAGATACTTTGACCTTAGCTACATGACAATATGATTGAACTTAAGTCCTATGATCACACTTAATAGATCCTTTTTTTCTTCTTCTTTTTTTTCGCAGTCCTAATGATAAATGATGAGTGAAAATATGTTCGGTTCCTCATAAAAATGGGGGAATGGGCTGTGTGTTCCCAACGACTCCGGCAGCGGATATCCACGAGGGAAAGAGATTGCAAGACTAACAAAGGAGCGGATTTCGACTCATTATACAACGCTCTTCTTAATCCACGCTAACTATATCAAGCGTTAATTCAACTTCGGCATATCCACGTCATGTAGTATTATACGCCACCTCTTTCAAATTCTAGCCATTAAGGCTGACCTCCGGCCCCAGTTCCGGCGTGTATATGACCCGGATCTCTGGGGGTGAAGCTGTTGGGGGGCTAGATCTGGGCTGTGGGCCACGTGAAAGTCGGCACCCAATGTCCAATTGATGTTGCCGATTATCCCTTTGAGTGCCATAAGGCTCCAGTTCGTACAGACCCACATAAGTATGATAGTGACTTTCATGGCTATACATATTTGGTGAGATCGCCTGTACCGTTCTTAAGCTAGTATCATAGGTATGATTGGTCGATTCCTTTGCAGGTACGGAACTGGAGCCTTACGGCACTCAAAGAGAATCGGCAATATTAATATAGCTAAGAAGGGGCATGCCCTTGGTTTTCAAACCATGAAAACCAAGCTACGAATATTTTTATGGTTTCTTTATATCCAATAGAGTGAAAAAAAGATTTCGTTATACATCTTGCAAAGGTTTTGCTTAGGTTTGTGGGGCGTTGGTGTTGGCTCAGGTCAGGCTACTTAGCTTCTCCCCGCCTCCCGCTACAAGCCTAGGTACCTCCATCAACAGAACAAATTGGTCTTTAACGCGACTCACCACTTTGGATTAGACATCATAACCTCCCCATTTCAACTCAACCACCACTTTCACCACAAAACAACACTGGAGGCCTGAGCCCCTTCGTTCCTATCTGGAGGTCGCCGCGGAACATGGACACGCGCACCGAGGCATCTGACGCGACTGATTCGTCGGGAAAGCCCCGGCCTCAACTACCCACAAGTTGCGATCCGCCCCAGGGCACCAGTTCGGCGCGGCAGCTCGTTTGGATTGTATGTTGAGCCTATTTCTCTTTACATCATTGCCGTGTGCCATCTGGCAGGACACCGCCCCCCTCCCCACACTTGACAATATGTTAACCCCACACTCAGGTCTTTGGAGGCACTGGTCATATGGGTAGGTCCCTTGTGAAGTGTGCTCTCTCTCGTGGTGATCTCGTCACGTCTGTTGGGCGAGTTTTTGAGACGAGTCCGAGTGAGATGACAGGGATCCACGAAAACTGTCTCGGAGCGCTGTGCGATGTTCGTGCCCGCGATTCGGTCTCCCGTGTTGTGGAGCGTACTCTCACTCAGTTCGGGCGTATTGATGTGGTTGCCAATTGCTCAGGCTACGGGGTCATTGGTGCCTGTGAAGATCAAGACGAGCATGACCTCCGGAACCAGTTTGAGACAAATTTCATGGGTACCTTGCACATCATTCACGCGACATTGCCCTATTTTCGAAGGCAGAATGGAGGTCGCTATTTGATTCTCAGTTCAACGTCGGGTGCCCTAGGAGTTCCAGGCCTCGGACCTTACTGTGCCACCAAATATGCTGTCGAAGGCTTAATCGAAGCAATGCTCTACGAAACGGATGCATTTAACATCAAAGCCACCCTTATTGAGCCCGGCCACGTTCGACGTGACGAACCTGAAACACCGGACAATCCTTTGCCCACATGGGGTCATTTTCTCATCAAACCAGCGAGTGAAGCATATGGCCATGCCACATCGCCGGCTCTGCATGCCAAACGTATGGTTCAATGGCTTGGAGATCGGCAACCCACAAGTGCTATTAAATGCGCCGAGCTGATTTGGCAGCTGGCGCATTGTTCATATCCACCACTACGGCTGTTGCTTGGAAGCTATGCCATCGAGAGCATCCGAGATCGTATGAGATCCGTGACGGAGGAGCTAGAAGATTGGAAACATCTCAATTTCCCGGCGGCCCCCGACGACGACAGAGAAGGCGGCGAAGATATGGTTGAGGCTGTGCCAGAGGCTGTGACAGCAACAACAGCAACAAATACAACCATAGCCACGTAGACGCGTGGCCAGGTATATGCCAACCACTGGATACCCCGAAGTGACGCTGCGACCCTATTAATCTAAACTTTAGCCTTTCTTTCTCTCTCTCTTTACCGGTTTGATCTCTCTATGGAGAATGCGCATACTTGCATATCTACCTGCTTGTAGAGACGACATCCTTTTGGGCTTGAGAAAGAGAAATTTCGAGATGAGGGTGACGAATCCTAGAATCCGTAAGGGTATTCATTCGCTTCGGTAGGTATGGAAGAAAGTGGGTACCTATATGTTTTAGGGGGGCTCAGTAGTGCCTGCTGGAATCGGCACGGTAACCCAGTCAAGGCAAGCAAACGCCTTGGGCCCCAGTCGCTGTCAAATGACTAAGCGGGCCCCTGTGTTTCCTCCACATCTCCCTCATCCTACAGCAACCTTTATCTTGTGGTTCAAAACATTGGTCGGTCCAAGAAGGGGGACGAGGTCTTCACTATCGAAAAGATAAATACATTCTCAAGGGCGGTATAATACCCACCTTCGACTATTCAACCTCCCAACACTCGTGGACGACCAACCACGGTCTCAAACGATACGACCAGCTGCCCTCCATCGCCTTCATTCACTTGATCGCCATAGCAGCATTGCGCTGGCTCGAGATCCTGCCCTAATCTCTTCGATTCCCATCATCGGCCGATAACATGACGGACAAGAAGAATGAAGATTATGCAGTCCGCATGGGCGATGATGCCTTCGGAAGGGACAAAGATACATTCATTGCTCGCTCCCCAACCATGAGAACCCATCCGATTGGAAATAATGGATTGAACCAGTTTGACAATAATGGACCTTTGTCAATCCTAGCGTACTGCATGGCGTCAATCAGTATGACCGTCGTCAATAAGTATGTCGTTTCTGGCAACTTTTGGAACCTCAACTTTTTCTACTTGGCGGTTCAGGTAAGTCCAGTCGCGTTTCCCGACACTCCCGATACGGCGTAATGGGCAATCACTGATTCTGGTGTTAAACAGGCTATGGTATGCACCGCCACTATTACAGCATGCAAGCAGACTGGTTTGATCAAAGTTCTGGCTCCCTTTGACTCTGAGCGAGCGAAGAAGTGCAAGTAGACGGTGCTAGATGCAACAGTGAGCTGGCGCTGATCGATTAAACAGGGTTCCCAATCTCCCTCCTTCTCGTGGGAATGATTTATACCGGTGCCAAGTCACTCCAGTTCCTCTCCGTCCCCGTCTATACCATTTTCAAAAACCTGACCATCATCGTGATTGCTTACGGTGAGGTCTTGTGGTTTGGTGGCAGCGTTACCCCCATAACTCTACTTTCGTTTGGTTTGATGGTTTTGAGTTCAATCGTTGCAGCTTGGGCCGACATCCAAAGTGCTGTTGCTGGCGACTTCAGTAATGGGGACTCGAAGGTTGCTATCTCGACCCTTAACGCTGGATACGCTTGGATGGGGATGAATGTGTTCTGCAGCGCCTCTTACGTGTTGGGCATGCGCAAGGTTATCAAGAAGATGAACTTCAAGGACTGGGACAGTAAGTTCCACTACCCACCCTCTCTACTCTGCGATCCATCCGATTTGAAAAGAAACTAACCTGATATGTTGTACAGCTATGTATTACAACAATCTTCTCACCATCCCCGTACTTATCGTCTGTTCGTTGTTGATGGAGGATTGGTCTAGCGTCAATTTCGCTCGCAACTTCCCCGAAGAGTCACGTAACCGGATGATCATGGGCATGGTTTACTCTGGACTGGCTGCCATCTTTATCTCATACTGCTCGGCGTGGTGTATCCGTGTGACTTCATCTACAACCTACTCTATGGTTGGCGCTCTCAACAAACTTCCCATCGCCATCAGCGGCCTTATTTTCTTCTCGGCTCCCGTAACAGTCGGCAGTGTATCCGCCATCTTCATCGGATTCATCAGCGGCATCGTTTATGCCCTGGCCCGTTTGCGTCAGTCCAAACAATCGCAGAGCACATTGCCCACAACTCGTCCAACGATGAGCGCAAGCTCTCAGAGTAGCCGCGACGCAGCCAATTCTTGAGCGCACAGGGGGGCGAATGGATTGATGACCTCATGAGAGCTGCAGCTAATCAGTTGCATGCTTTCGCTCAATAACTAAAGAAGATCATTTAGTACACACTTGCTTGGTGGACTACGGAAACGAGAAAAACCCAAGGCTGTGTAGCTGTGAAAGAGCATAGGGCAAATATGCATCCCCGGCAATGTATAGTATGGCTTTATTTTCCAAGAGGGAAACACATGATTCGATATATTTTATTTAGACAATGACGTGGCGTGAGTCAGAAGGGATGGGGGTAAACTGGCTAGGTCTTGGCCTTTTTCAATGAATGCTTTTGTTGGGAAATACGCTTGTACATAGGAACACGTGTTGCGTCAAGATCAAACGGTCAGCGCCATTGGTAATGAAGACGAGTAGAAACGTGACCACCCAATTTTAACACCAGACTGCTCATCAACTTGGTCAGTAGCCCAGAACAGGAGACACAAGATGAAATTCGGTTGCATGTCATGCATGGGCTTGCCACCACACTTATATTCGCGAATAGTAAGAGCCTGGGAAAGCACATGGCCTCGGGGCGAAGCACAAACTGCCATGTCGGCTATGATGACTGTATAAAGGAGATTATGGTACTGAAGTATAGACTCATTATGCAGACACGCAAATTACAAGGGGGTTAGACAATCTCACATGACAGTGCGTTTCAATATCTTAGTTGCAGAGTGCTCACTCACCTGTGCATAAGATGTCACTAATACGTGTCCAGAGATTATCCTCACCTTTGGCTTCAATATGCTAGTGTTGCTCGCTATGAAAACTAAAGTGATAGTGTGAAACTTGAGGTACTCGGTGGTAAGGGCAACAGAACTATCTATGATGTTGGTGATTATGGCGATAATGGTGGGGATGATGATAATGATAGTGACGGTACTGCTCTGGTCAGCTGCCAAGTATACCTACACAGATAAATTTAATCAGATGCCACAGCTCATCCCCACGTGGGGCAGCGTCACCGCCACGCCTCGTTGTCAATGTACATCCAAAGCCACATTATATACAGCAAAGTGGATGTAACTGTGACATTCTTAGGTAACCTCACAAGGGTTCTAGTTGTCCAAGCGGATGACGAAAAAATAAAAACCCAGAAGTGTCAAGGGAAGGGCAGCAGCTCTTCAATGACGTTTACTCCTCTCCCCCCCTTCTTTTTCTCTTTCCTTGATCCCTAGAACCTCCAGCTCTCGGTCTGGACGTTCTGTTCCTTGCTGCATTGCTGCATAATGGTCAGAACAATCTAACTACCCATATATTCCTCCCTCTTCTTTTTGTTCCCACCTCCACCTCTATCTAGCTTGTTCCCAACATCCCCAACCTGGTCCGCGCGCCACTACCGACATGCTGCCCTTCATCAACCGGCGTGAGTTTAGTCGATACCGCCGTTCTCTAATAGAGGAGCAATGACACATACTGACTCAATTGCGTCCTCTACTTAGCTTTCGAGGCACTATCCTCGTCTGTCGGTGCTTCCGCCGACGAAAGTGAGGAAAATTCCGCAAGTCTGTCCCATCAAATCCTAACCCAACTGCATAGTCAAGCTCATATTTTCCTTCTTGCTCTCCTTCCCACTCGCTGCTGCTCTCAAACGTATTCCCGATACGAAGCCCGAACTCAAGAATATATTTTCAATTAGGTTTTCTTGAACCCTTATCGAAGTGCATGTCCCTTTCTGCTGACCACCGACCAACAGTGTTTCTCTCTTCTACCTCGTCGGTCTCTTCGATCTCTGGGATGGCATCCGCACCTTCCTTATTAGTGCCGGAGGCACTTATTGCATTGCTAAATTCCTCCGTTCGAGCCCGTATATGCCCTGGGTTGGTTTTATTTTCGTCATGGGTCACATGTCTGTCAGCCACATCGCGCGACAAATCGTGGACAACCCCTCCACTATCGACATTACTGGAGCCCAGATGGTCCTTCTTATGAAGCTCAGCGCCTTTTGCTGGAACGTCGCCGATGGCCAGCTTCCTGAAAACCTACTCTCCGATTTTCAGCGTGAGCATATGCTCGAGGAACTGCCGTCCATACTCGACTATGCTGGTTGGGTTCTTTTCTTCCCTGCCCTGTTTGCTGGTCCTTCTTTCGACTTCACTGACTACCGCCGTTGGCTCGACACGTCGATGTTTGATGTCTCCCCCCAAGTTGACCCATCAAAGAAGCCCCCCGTCAGAAGGAAAAGAAAGATCCCTCGCAGCGGTGGCCCTGCTGCCTGGAAAGCTGCCAGTGGTCTGTTTTGGCTTGTGTTGTTCATTCGTCTGTCGCCTACATACAACCCCAACACACTCACTAGAGATTCATTTGTCGAATACTACTTCCCCCGACGGGTTTGGATCATGCACATGGTCAGCTTTGTTGCACGGTTCAAATACTATGCTGTTTGGTCACTCACTGAAGGCTCCTGTATACTAGCCGGTCTGGGTTACAACAGTGTTGACCCCATCACGGGCAAGATTTCATGGGACCGACTCAAGAATATTGACCCATGGGTAGTTGAGACAGCCCAAAACCCACGAGGTTACCTCAGTGGCTGGAATATCAACACAAGCAACTGGCTCAGGAACTATGTCTACCTGCGTGTTACTCCAAGGGGTAAGAAGCCAGGCTTCCGTGCCAGCATGGCTACTTTTGGTACCAGTGCCCTCTGGCATGGGTTCCATCCTGGTTATTATTTGACATTCGTTCTCGCCAGCTTTATTCAGACTGCCGCGAAACGTACGTTCTCTCCATGAGTCCCACCAAATTTGTTCAGAGTCACTACTAACTTATGGCTCAGATTTCCGAAGGCACGTCCGCCCATTCTTTCTTGACCCTATCACTGGCAACCCTTCGCCAAGCAAGAAATATTACGATTTCCTCTCCTTCTTCGCCACCCAGCTCACGTTTACCTTTGCCACTTTACCTTTTCTAATTCTGTCCTTCAGCGGTTCCATTCTTGTCTGGTCCCGCGTCTACTTCTTTGCTGCCGTCTGGACCTTTGCGACACTAGCCTTCTTCGCCTCTCCTGGCAAAGTGGTCCTTCGAAAACAGCTTGAGAAACGTCAAGGCAGGGCTAGTGCCAAACTTGTGCGCTCTATCAGTGCAGACAGTCTGACGGGTAAGGCGGAGCCCATTCTAGGCATCTCTAAAGATCCTGAAGGTGACATTAATGAGGCCGTCAACGAGATCCGTGCAGAGGTCGAAGCCCGACAAATGAAACAAAAGAGGAATTGACACAATCAAATAACCAGCATATTGGATAGAATACAATTCATTATTGACATTAATGCATGCAATGTTTTGCATGATTATCTATGACGTATAATTGGTAAAACGCGGGCATACTAGCACATCAGGGAACATTTGATTTAGTGTTTGATGTCTGAATTTATGATATGATCAATCTATTGTAGATGATATTTCACATCATGAAATCTATATTTTGAATTGGCCTTCCAAACATGACCCTCCTAGTCGTGTCTGAAATCACCGAGGCTACTGTTACATGGTATCATAAAGAGGGCATTATGCAATTCGTCTTGAAGCCCACCATTCTCCTATCAAATCTCAACTATAGTACAAATAAATGAGATGATTTGAAGACAGGTTGGTTGTACAGGCTCAGGATGAAAAGAAAGAGAAAAAACAGATATAAGCATCAAAGCTGGCTTTTGGTGTAAAATGTCCGGATCCATAAAAAGATCGTTAAATCGTGAAAGATAGGTTTGTGTTGTTCCTGTATCGTGGCAGATCCTTGGCAACCAAATAAAAATAAAAAGAGGGGGTTCATGCGTCATTGCGGTTTTCAATACCCAAAACCCAAATCGTAAGGGGGAAAATCATGATAAAACATGGTAGCGTGGCGTGAGCTGTTTCCCAAAGAAAGAAAGAAAGGAAGTCAAGATCATAATGTCTTGGTGATCGTTAACTCGTGGAGATGCCATATATCGGCATTGTCAAGATTCGTTGGTGAGATGTCTCAACCTCGATTGTCTAGTCCAACGACTTTTCGCGTTTCACTCCGAAGTATAAAAAAAACCCGAAAATTGAATGGTAAAAAGGGTCAGGGACGATGCACTCAATGTCCCCATCGTTGTTTTATGCCAACAACGACAAGAGCAATCACAGCGCCAAGGACAATAAGGCCAATGGCGGACATGACACGGTTAATGTTCCTCCACCAGACAGCACTTCGGTGCATATCGTCATCGGCGACCTGCTCTTTTACTGTCGTGCGGCCTTGTTCTTCGTCTTGCAGTGTGGATTTCGTTGGAAGTGGAACCAGGGAAGCAATCATCCAAGCTATTATCACATTAGACCATATCACAAATTCAAACTCCAAGTAGCAAACTCACAGAGTGGAAGAATGAACCCCACTACGAACATGGTAATTTGGGCGTTTCTTTTCCCAGCCAGCTCACTCCTAGCCTCCCAATCGGCGACTGGAGGCTCCCATATGCTCTGTCTGACAGGTCTTCGATCCTTGCCTAGATGTGGTGACCAGATGCTGGAAGTTTGTTTCTTCAAGTTACGCATGACATGGATAACCGGGTTTGATGAGAGGGGGCCCATCTCTGCCGAGTCGGGGACCGAGTCACGATGGCCACCATATTCCGCCACTGGATTACCCGGTCGGCGTCGAGAGCTGAAGATAGAGGGAACAAAGCGGTCGAGACTAGGGGAGTGGCTATGGCCTCCTGCCTGGGAATCGGTGAAACTGAAATTGGAAAACATGGATTCGGATGACGGCTTGTAAGCCAACCACTTCCGCTCGCCACTACCATAGTATACCCTAAAACTGGTCAGTCGTTTGTCCACTATTATATTGTGAAAGCTGGATCGAATTACCTAGCCCAAGTTGGAATCGTAGAATTCATACTGGCAGTGGATCCAAGACTGCGATCTGAAGCATAATGAGACAGCATCTTCCCCATACGAGTTCGCGAGGGACGGTGCCGTAACATCTCAATATCAGCTAGTTCAGCCAGTCCGTCTCCGTCCTCATCATGATCACGGATGAGACGAACAGGGCCTGACTGAGGGTCGCGAAACATATTCCGGTTGAATGCGGGTGCGGGTGGTTCCAATGAGGGGGTCCTTGAATGCGAGAATTCATCGGTAGTTTCTTCCTCAAGATCTGCCAAGGAATTCATCATGTTTAAAAGGTGCTTGCTATGGCTGCTACTACGTCGGTCCGCAAATGAGGAGAGTGACAAAGCGCGTGAGGCAGATTCGCTGTCACCTTCACTTTCAGAGAAAACGGTTGACAGCTGAGAACTCCACTGGTGTGGGCGAGGACCAGACGGGGCTTTTGAGCTAACCATGGAAGATTGCCAACTTGGTCCAACCTGGTGCAGCATTGTAGCAGGACCAACGAACAAGGCCCGTGTAGCCTCCTGGGTCATGACGGTGGAGAGTGAGGTCAATGACCCCGTGCGAAGGGAATCGTGAGAACGGGTCTTCACCACGCCAAAGCTTTCCCAGGATCTCTTCCTTGTCGGTCGAAGAGGCGCGACCATAAGACTCTCTTGAGAAAACTCATTTTGTAGTCTATGCCTCACAGCCACAACCGAGGATGTGGAAGAAGCACCGCCGTGCACCACGTAGTTGGCTTCGCTCTCGCGTGTGTGAGGACGAGTGCGGTCATAAACAGAGGGCTCCGACGAAGAAGGACCGCCAATTATCTCGTAGTTGGAGTGGATTGACGAAGCTGGTAAACTATCCAACTCCCCAGCAGTGACAGGGGAGCTCTGTCCGTAAATCTTATAGTTGGTCCTATCAGAAAGAGTGGACTTGGACTGTGAAGAGTTGGTGGACAGGAAGGATATCTTCTCATTTAACTGCTGAGTTGAGGGAACATCAATGGGATTGGTAGGCTGGATCTCAGGCAGAGATGGCAGGGGCATTTCAGCTGAAAGGACCAATGGAGTCTGAGATTGCCTTTGTTTCTGCTTGATGTCCGGGGCTCTGGGTACTTTACGAACGCCACCTAGCATGCGATAGTTCCAAGGTGACATCCTCTGATTGATCTGGGCCCGTGGAGCTGGGACAGGAGTAGTCATTGGTGACTTACTACTGCTGCGTTCGGTGAGAGGTGTTAGTGGTGAACTAGGATGTTCTTGGTGATCATCGCTAAACGCCCCCATGGATTGCCGGCCATATGAGCTGCTGCGGGTAGTGTATGAATGCTGGTTGGACCAGATGGAGTCGGTCCTGGATGAGGTGGAGGTTGAGAGGTTTTGAGGATGAATGGAAAAAGTCTTGTCGGCATGAACATTGATGATTCTGCGGCGAGAAGGGGGTCGTGGGGATTGGCCAGGTGATGGCGAAGCATCGCCGGAAGACTCAAATGAATCATCGTGGTTATCGGCATCGGTGTCGGGTTCGGCATCAGATAAAGGACGACAAGGAGAACTTGATTGGGGTGTTGTGAATTTCAGAGGACGGATTGAACTTGTCGCATCAGTAGGACGTATCGTCTTCCAAACCGCACCTGGCGACGGAGACTCATTGTAGGGGCTAGAAGGAGCAACAGAAGAACCATAGCCAGCCAAATGCTCCGATTGCGCTTCGACGCTGGCATCAGTAGAAGTATTAGATCGAGACTTGATAGAATCGGCACTGATTAAAGGTGGACTATAGGGAACCAAACGGATGCCTGTGTTCTTGTTTTGAGAATCGGAGCGCCCATGAAATGGCCGGCGCGGCGTGGTGCAAGGCGGCGAGGCCGACATGCTCTAGGCACTCTCAGCAGCTAACCTACTGCCCATAACCCAAAATGTGACAGTACGACTGACGAGCCAGATCCCAAAGGACTTCAGGTAGATATCGGGTCGGAATTGCAGTCGAGGCTAATGATGATGATAAATATAACAATGAATGCGACGATGATCGTGTCGATGGAGTGAGAAGCTCGGCGGCGTGAATGGATCGAGGATTCGACGGTTGAGGGTATCACGAGCGCGAATGAAGTCGGGTGATTAAGTAAATATGGTATAAACAATTAAGCGCCAGGACAGAGGGGCTGCATTAGATGGAGATGCGCTGAAAGCCGGATCCTCATGGAGCCAAGAATGAATGGGAGCTGCAAGGCACGAATGTATAAATATTAATGGTCGAAATGTAAAGGCGTGACGCTGATTCTGTGTCGATGGGGCCAATACTGGTAGTTCGTCGATACGGGAGCTGAGAGGAACCGTGGGGATTAATGAGTAGCCAAAACGGGAAGCAGCGCCAGTGACAGTGTAAAAAAGAATAACTAAAGCAATGCAATAAGCAGAATGTGTAGTAGCAAACAATTAATTTGTTCGAAAACGGGCGAGTGTGTGAGAGAGCGACTGGCCAAGGATGGCCGGATTATAGCGAACGAGCGTGCGGGCGATTAGCGACGGGCCCAATGGAGAGCAGTCAAAGCTGAGAGAGAGAAAGAGAATGAAAACGAGGTCCGCGGGTTGGGATCATGGGGGAAAGGGATGGCGGGTAGGGCAGCTTCAAGAGGAAGACGGCCACGGCCCCCTCAGACTGCATACTGCGGCCCTCGACAAGAGAGTGCGGATTTTAGTCAGGTAGAACTAGCAAGAACAGGGCCTGGGAACTAGCTCGGCTGGTTTCTTCCCGCTTGGCCCACACTTCCTGCCACCTCCTTCGAACCCTCCTGTCTCTCTTCCCCTTACAGGCTTAGCCGATGTGCAGACTTCGCCAGGTACCATCAACGCGCCCCCAGTCGACATCAGTTCACAGTGGGGGCCGGTTTATTGGCCAAAAACACGGTGGCCTGCAGAGCCAGCCAGCGGGACGTGAACCACATCCTGGAGACTACTCTGCACCTAAGGGATATTACCTGACGCAGCAGGGTTACTCCTGCAGGGCCGCGTCCACGGTATCGACGAGATCATTATGACACCAGCACGCGAGAGACGGGACACGCGGGAGACGTTGGATCATCCAGGGGTAGGGTCTTCGCCAGGCTCTACGTATTCTCAATCAAAGGTGTTGCTGAGAGGGCCTTGAAGAATTGGAATGGGAGGGGGGCGAAGTCAGTCGAAATGAAGAGCCAGTAATCACGCGAGATGAGACTCTCGAGGCGGTTGATTGTGGCCCTAAAGAAAATTTCCCCAATCACGTCACATAGGTGAGACACACCTAGAAATCCCTTTAGCTATCTGGGGGTTCTCGTCATACTGCTGGACGTCTGCTTCTTTACCTTTCCCTTTTTCTTCTGTTTTTTTTACTTCTGCTTCTTCCTCTTCTGCTTCTTCTTTATTCTTCCCCTCCTCTACCATACCTAGATCCCAGATACTTGACGAGACAGGGATGGCTCGGGCTAATAACTTTAGCGTTTGAATCTGGATGATTGGGTTAACCCAGGTTTAATTGACCATGATTTGGGGATGGCGGGCTTGGTGACATGGGTACCATTGGCCTGTTCTTCACCTGGGCTTTTTGGCCAACCACCTCTGCGCGCGTCTGTCCTGTCTGCCAAACCTTCCTTTCAGCAGAGAAATGGGTCGCTCAGGCACTTTTATGGAACAGGGAGTTTGTGCACCTAAGCCTGGGGCCTGATCCCAGCTCCCAGTCGAGCGCACACATTGGTCTTGGACAAAATACTCTCGATTCCACCGTCGTAGCACCACAGCGTACATCATGCCCGCCCGGGATCAGCAACTGGGAGCAGAGAGAGAAAGGTCTAGTGTCTGCAGCTAGCTAAACCACATATTAGCCACCTGACAGGTGGCAAGTTATCAATGGTGCTGAAGTAGTACTCCCAGCCATCTCTACAACGAACTCAATTCCAGATTATTAACAATCCATACCAACCAATCGGTTCGGTTACATGCAAATAAACCTAAGCAGACTTGCGCCAGACAGAAATAGGAGTAAGACGCAAATCAGGCTGCTATGGCCGTCAAAATTGGCCTTCTGGGGCCTTCTTCAACATCAACTCCTTCGAGTTTGCCGCCCTCAAGCTCCTTGACGTCAACACACCAAGACAATACTGGTACCTTTGGTCCCAAAAATTCGGTGCGTCCAAGCGCATAAATTTAGCGTAGGTAGGGGCCTTGTTTCCTAATGCCAAACGCAGGCCCCTTGCTCGTTCAAGTTACAATATGTCTCAGCGCCTGTTCAAGTCCAAGCTGCGCGACGGCGCCTCTCGAAACACAGCCTAAGCACAAGGGCACCTGGAGGCGCCGCCCAAGCGGTCGCGGCCTGTCGGCAGCGTTTGTGCACTACTTCCCCCAACCCCGCTTCAGTGCATCCCGTTCGTTTCACCACAGCTTAGCATCTGCCTGACGGCCTGGGCTTGTTGCTCCTAATTGTCAACTCTGATTCAGCCGCCGCCGCTGCAAACCCAAGGTCTAAGTTGAATTATTGTAGCAAATCCATAGGCGCGCGCTCGATCCAATGCCCAGTTCATAACTCCACTGCTGTGCATTTACGTGTCAAGGGCGTGTCGAGCCCGCGCTGCTAGCAGCTTTCCACTGTCCAGGAAGTCCCAGTTTGTGAATGTAAGGTCACCCTGAAAGATATTTGAATAATTATTACATCTTCATCCGCGATATCGCGGCCACTAACCTGGCCCGACCGGCTGGGGGGCTGGACTTGGGCCACGAATAAATTCGAGCTTCCGTGTGATGACGTGCTAATCATTGTGAGCCTTGTTTGTGCATTGTGCTCTAGGCCCAGACCTCTATTAAGACAACTCGCATGTATGTACGGAGGAGCATTTCAAAAGTATTGCACAGTGCTAGTAACATAGCTAAGGAAGGAAAAAGTAATATAATACTATTTTTAGTATAAGGGAATTCCTAATATATCTTTTACTTTATCTACCCTTTCTTATACTTATTTTTACCCTCTAATTTAATAATTTTCTTAATATAAATAGAAATATATTTAATTTAATATTATATAGTTTTTTAGTGTATTAATTATAAACTAGATTTAATAATTATAAATAAATACACTTTTAATTTCCTAGATATTTAAAATCTA
>PGGA01000005.1:2490788-2506791 GCA_004380915.1 Calonectria pseudonaviculata
AATTATAATAATAAAAGTAATACTAAAAAGAAATATAAAGATTATTAATAGATATTATATAAAATAGTTTAAAAAGTTAAGGAAAATTAGTAGTCTAAGCTAGATTTTAAATATCTAGGAAATTAAAAGTATATTTATTTATAATTATTAAATCTAGTTTATAATTAATAAACCCCCTTTTTAATCTACTTAACTTAACCTATAAGTAAAATATATCTTTATATAGTATTTTTTACTAGTTAAATTTTTTATAAGGAGTAATAAAAGCTTTTTATTATAATTATTCTAGTTATAATTATTTGCCTATAAAAACCCTAGTAGGGAAAAATAACTAGTTATAATAACTTTTTTACTTATTTCCTAGGCTGGGGGCTAGTATAGGGAATTAAACCCTAGTCTCTATAAAAAACATAGTATGCTAACTACTATACTATACCACTATAAATATTTTAACTAATATTATTTATAGATATATTTATAAGTATATTAAAATATACTAATTTTAGCTATTAGCTATCTTTTTATTATAGTTTTTTTATTTAAAAAAAAGCTTTAAAAGTTTTATTTTATATTACTTTTAAGCTTTTAAAATAATTATAATTATAAAAATAATTATATTATAGGATTTAAAAGTTTAAAGATTTAATATATTTCTTAGTATTATCATCTTATTAAGTTATCTCTCTTTTTAAAGGAATATAAATTACTTTTATATCTTAATAAATAATAATAATAAGTAGCTTAATAATTCAATATAAATAATTAAACTTAAAATAAAATAAATATAAAAAAGTAGAGTTATTTATATACCTAGTAATTATTATTTATATAAATAATAAATCTCTTAAAATAATATCTTTAAAGTTAAATAATATTATTAAATAATTATAATACTTAATAAAATTAGCTAATAATAAAATTTATATTTTTATATAATAAAAATATTTATATTTAGTTAAAATATAAGTAAAAGGCTTTACTAGGTAATTTTAAAAGTAAATATAATTAATATTTAAATAATTATAATATTAGTCTCTTTTTACTATAACTAATAAAACAATTAACTTTATTTAATATTATAATATTAATAAGATTAAATATAATTATTACTTTTATCCTTTTATTATAATTATTAGTAGGATAAAATATTAAAAGATTATCTATTTAAAATATTATTCTACAACCTAAACATTCTACACAAGAGCATACACCAGGGTGTGCTAGCCTATAATATCCTGGACTTATTAGAGGAGGAGTGTATTTAGGTCAAAGTAAAGTATATAAGTATGTTATGCCTGCCCTGTGCCTACTCGACATTCCCAACGGAAGGCCTCGACTTCAGCTTCGACAACTATATGGACCGTAACATAATGCTGTAAATCAAAACAAACAAACAAACAAACAAACAAACAAACAAAGATAGATGGGTAGGCAGCTTCTGCGGCCCCAATGTAAGACAAACAATCAATAGCGTGGCGGCTGAGGGATCCCACAGTTCCAGCGGTATTTATTTTCTTTGCTATAATACAGGGCGGTGAACACTAAAGTATACATGCTTGTTGATGAACATTCGGAGCTCAGGCACTCAACCTCAACTTTCCACTGACTGGGAATATTAGCTCCCGTATTACTTGCATGCGCCAACAGCACAACAAGGGCAATCTTAATAACGACAGGAGGCAATTTGCAAGACCGTTAGCAAGGAAAGCGGCTGTCTAGCAGAGCGCGAACATGTCAAAGCCATCTCCATATTGGTCCCCACCGCAAACCCGTCCGGTCCATTCAATGATCTTAGCTTATATCATCTACACGCAAGGCCAAGCCACTGAGGGACGATGGCTTCCGAACTAGTCTGCCAACACGTGCCAAAGAGAGAACAATGGTTCCATGTTCTGATTGTCCACAGTCCCCCACATGGCGTCATGACATAACACAGTCCGTGCTATACCATGGCATAAGTATATTGTTGAATTGACCACAATGCTATTCAATAAAAAGTGGAATCCGCGTTCGTATTGCATGAACAATATCCTGCTATAATCCAACATATATCATAAATTCATTATACCCACCCTTACATGTTCGACCCCCACAAGATTCTTTACTCCTACGCACCGCGGCCGATTTGATGGAGAAAACCGCTACATCAAATAAAAACGCACAAACTGAAGAATTCGATAAACAAGGAGAGGATAAGCTAAAATGATAATAATTTCTCTTAGGTTTCTACACAGTATCAAGACTTAAGAAAAATAAGTACTATTTACCATTGCGGTTGACGCTCCGTTTGTGGGTCATATTTTTCTGCGACATGTTGGTGCCTTACCTCAGCCTTCTGTGCCAGGGCACAAACACAATGAAACAGTGGCTGGACGAGGCTGGCCAACAATAAAACGGGCAGCCTTTTTTCAGCCTCGCCCCATGCCACATACCTGTTCTACCTATCACACGTAGCCTTAACCCGAAGCTTGAATTCCTCGTTCACGGCTATCAGGACAACAGTTTGCTTCAAAGAATCTACTTGCTTCTGTTCGATTATACATACCCCTCACGGAACAAACGTCCTTATTTTTCTCCTTCATTATTTTTCTCTTTTTTCCTGGGTTTCCCTTCCACCCCCACTCCTTTTGTTGTTACTTTCCTACTACCACTCTGATATCGCCAAACAAGACAAAGGTCAAACCCTAGCATCGTGTCAGGGCGAGAGCTATAATATGTCCACTGCCTCGTCGACTACGGCCGAATCGGTCGGGTTCGGAACGCTCCAAGCCGTGGCTTTGCTGGTAAGCATCGCCCAAATCACATTTCAGCCCTGCTTTTG
This sequence comes from Calonectria pseudonaviculata, assembly GCA_004380915.1. Taxonomy (NCBI): domain Eukaryota; kingdom Fungi; phylum Ascomycota; class Sordariomycetes; order Hypocreales; family Nectriaceae; genus Calonectria; species Calonectria pseudonaviculata. Next base: position 2,493,610 of record PGGA01000005.1, read on the forward strand.
TTTCTCACGGTGCCCCTTGTTTTACCATCGTGAGCCGTGACCGTCTCACAGTCATTAAACTCATCTCTATTACATCCCAAACTCCCATGTTTCCTTGCTTCATACATACATACTAGTTGCATTTACTTACCTGGAACATCCGTTCGGTACCACAACAGATCGGCTACACTCTCGTCTATGTTATTCCGCTATACTTCTCTGCCGCAACACGACCCTCGCCAACCCGCTCTCGAGATGCTCCCGAGGCTATCCGTGCCCGCATCCTTGTCGTCTCGCTATCAACAGCCGTCTGCTCCATTGTGACACTGGTCTTGCTCTCGTCGCAGCCACAGCAGCAGCAGCCCCTGCATCTCATGGGCTACTGGCCACCCGGTATCATCGACTCAGCCCGTGTCCTCTGGCTGACGGCGTTGCTCTTCGCGGGTCCCCTTTACGAGTCGCTCGTTATCAACGGCGCGGCTCGTGAATGGCTAACTCTCCAACCCCTCAAAGACCTCTGGGTGGACTGGCCGACCTGGAGGAACATGGTTGCGGTACGTATCCTCTCAACTTTTTTTATACCTGGTTTCGTATTGTCTTGTTTTCAACCCATGCCAACGCCTGCGTCATCCTAGTCCAGCCCCCCTCACCTCTGTTCAAATCCACCCCACACCTGCTACGAGCCTCCCTCGTCTTTCACACCGCTTCTTTTTCTTCTTTGCCAGCTTCCTCAATTTTTCTGCTAACTTGCCGCTTCGGTTTCTCCTGACAGGGCCCTGTGACCGAAGAGTGCCTCTTCCGCTCCGCGGCTGTCCCGCTTCTGCTCCGAGCCGGCGCTAGCCTCACTGGAACAATTTTCTTGTCGCCGCTCGTCTTCGGCCTCGCCCATCTCCATCATTTCTATGAATTCCGCATCACCCATCCCCGTACCCCACTACCCGTTGCCATTGCGCGTTCTCTGCTCCAGTTGTCCTACACGTCTTTGTTTGGGGCCTATGCTACCTTCTTGTTTTTGAGGACTGGTAGTTTATTGGCTGTTATTCTAGTGCATGCCTTTTGCAACTGCATGGGTCTCCCCAGATTTTGGGGTTCCCTCGATCCCTACTGGATCTTGGACCCGGATGCAGCTGCCTCATCTCGGAAGATCTATACCGCCGTGTATTATATCTTGTTATTCGGCGGCTTGATTGCCTGGTGGAAGAACCTGTACTCGTTCACTGACACACCGATGGCCCTGGCCGAATTCTAGTTGGTTAGTATTTCAGGTATATAACCCCTCGATACCCATAGCCATCCCAATATAAAAAAATAAAAATACATATTCCTTTGCGTTGAAATTTCTTCCTTTTTATTTATTTATAGATCTCGATATATATTTTCGTCCACTTGCTAGCAAAAACCTCGGCCTTCGTGTTCGAAACCACAAGCAGCCTGTTTCTTTGTCAAGGCAGGAGTCACTACAAATGCTGGGCACTTTCAGGCGTATTTATTTAGAAGCAAGGTGACCTTGATTCTATGACTCAGGGTTGCTCCCTCTTTCTGGTTCATTTATGACGTGGTAATTGCATGCATCTGGTGGATGGGTTATCCTTTTTATTTTTTATTTTTTTTACAAGTAGGAGTAGCATTGATGCCTTTTATTGCACATCTATTATTACATTTGCACCTAATGACCAGATATGGACCCAAGTACTTGATAATCTTCATCATCGCGTCCTCTCCGGCGATGTCGTAGTAAACTTTGATCCCTACCCTCAACCTCTTCACGCAATTCTCTGCCAGCGTCTCTACTCTTTGATCGACTGATTGAAGAGGAACCATCGGCCATGGAGTCATCTGGGCCTCTCGTATTTTTCTTGCGAGGCCACAAGCTCGGGAGTGCAATCTCTTGAAACCGAGGTTCAACAGCACGCTCGTCAAACCATCGATGTAAACGTGCTTCCACTAACTGAGCGATCTTTGGGACATCCTGGAGTCGAGATCGACTACCCAGCAGGCTTCTAATAGAAAAGTCCAGCCGGTAGTCGTCGAGAAAGTTGAACCTCATCATTGTAGGGGTTGACTGAGAGGGGTTACTGGGAATAAACGAAATAGACAAAGTCCCACTAAATCTAACCACGGAGACTGCGAGTGCAACTGGTAGTACAGCGGAGAGCTTTTTGGGGTAGTTGAGAAGAAGTTTCGTTTCAACAGCAAGAGTGAGCATGTCGCTCAAATCGACATCCATGCGTGCTTGGAGACGTGTCCCATCTCTTGCCGCAGTGGCAGGGTCAAATTTCTTTCCTAAACCAAGGCTCAGCCCATCCTCGTCGACTGGAATGATGCGGCAGTTGCTAAGGATGGGAAAGTCTTCACCAAGACTTAGTTCGGTAACACGAATTTCATCAACAAAATCAGGCCTTGAGTTGCCATTCAAGGCCTTAGTGAGGGAGTTGAGAATGGCATCATCGTGTTGAGCGTCACTTCGGAATTGTGCAATGGTCTGGGCTACCAGGACGTTGAACCAATCCAAACTCTCAGGCTGATGGCTATCGACATTATAGTATGTTTTGCTCAAGATGGACCCAATGGTCAAAACAGGCGGGTTTCTCAAAACGCTTGACTTTTTGCGGTTTAATGTTTGGCCTTGGCGGTTGTTGGATGACCGCAGACTTAAGAGTGAGCGCTTATGAGCGAGACTCCTAGATTTGCGTTCCGCTGCTCTTAGAGATGCAGTGACATCGGGGGAGGGTGGGTCGCCAAAGATGAAAAACTTGATGAAGGCGGCCAAGACCAAGACAACCGAGAGCTGGCCTAAGATTAGGCCTTGGGTGAAAGAGAGTCTATTGCATACAGCTCATGTCAATCAATGGTCTGTAAATTGGAGAAGCAGGGGTATGTATGAGTTTTGGTGGACGAGACTTACGTGGGTTCCGAGGGAGGTGGACAGGTGTCCGTCGCCATTGTCCTGATTGAAGTTGCCGGCACTTGACAAAAAAAACCCCCCCCCCAACAAAAATATGACCTGCACTACACGGGAATGAGCTTAAACACCTTAGCGACATAGCAAGGCTCTGGCAATGGGTGAGCTTGTGGCTTGATCTCGAAAGCTGAGGTTTGGCAAAGAGAATGCTGGCATGTCATATTGTCGCGCCAGGCTATAATGAATATGCACATGCCGGGGTAGTTATGACGTTATCCAGAACTAGCATACATACTAGGTGAACCACACCTCACCTGGAAACGGTCACCATTTCTCAGCCCAACGCTCTAGGGCATCTTGATCTCGGGCCTTCGCCATTTTAAACTCTTACATCATCTGTATCGTATCTTTTATCAGCTTTACCAAGTCCCCGCGAGTGCGGGGATTAAAAGAACGCCCTACCAAGAAGCTTCCGCTTGCTCCAGGGGCCCCACGTTGCCGCTGTTCGCTGCCTACTGCCCATCATGGATGTCTCTCAGGCCATTGCGGGATACATCTCCAAGGTGGTGGCAACGAGTGATACCTCATCGTCCAAGATGAAAATACTGTTGCTGGACCGTGAAACTGTCAACATCGTGTCCACCGCCGTCACCCAATCCTCACTTCTGAATCATGAGGTTTATCTCATTGACCGCTTGGATAATGCTGGGCGGGAAAAGATGCGCCACCTACGATGCCTATGTCTTGTTCGCCCATCACCTGAAACCATTCAGCTTCTCATAGATGAGCTCCGGGATCCCAAATACGGAGAGTACAATTTGTACTTTACTAATGTGGCCAAGAAGTCATCCCTTGAACGCTTGGCCGAGGCCGATGATCATGAGGTCGTAAAGGTCGTTCAGGAGCACTTTGCCGACTACATTGTCATCAACCCGGATCTATTTTCGTTTGACCTTAGTCTCCCACAACACCGCATCTGGGCCGGCAGCCCAGATATTTGGAACCCCGACTCACTACAACGATGCGCCGAAGGTCTCATTGCGGTCCTTCTGTCCCTTAAGAAGAAGCCACTGATTAGATACGAGAAGACAAGCCCTCTGGCTAGAAAGCTAGCTACTGAAGTCCGCTACCTAATGACCCAGGAAGACCAACTATTTGACTTCAGAAAAGTTGATACCCCCCCAATTCTTCTCGTTTTAGATCGTCGAGAGGATCCTGTAACGCCGCTCCTTACCCAGTGGACCTACCAGGCTATGGTACATCATCTCCTGGGAATTAAAAACGGCCGTGTCGATCTCAGCAACGTCCAGGATATCAGCCCCGAGTTGAAGGAGATTGTCCTCTCTCAGGACCAGGACCCATTTTTCAAGAAAAACATGTTCTTGAACTTTGGCGACTTGGGTGGCAACATTAAAGAATATGTTGGGCAATATCAATCCAAGACGCAGAACAACGCCAATATTGAGTCGATATCAGACATGAAACGGTTTATTGAAGAATACCCCGAGTTTCGGAAGTTATCTGGCAATGTTAGCAAACATGTTACACTTGTTTCAGAGCTCAGTCGGCGAGTCGCCGCTGAGAACCTCCTTGAAGTCAGCGAACTGGAACAGAGCTTGGCATGCAATGACAATCACGGTACTGATTTAAAGGTATAAAATGATGAATTTGGGGGCTGAATTAAAACTGACATCCGTCCAGAACATCCAGCGACTTATCCAGTCACCATCCGTTACATCAGAGAGCAAGGTCGGACTTGTAGCTCTGTATGCTCTCAGGCACCAGAGGCACCCGTCAAATGCTTTCCCCATGCTCAAAGACCTACTCGTGGCAGCTGGAAACGTTCTACCACGACAAGCAGAGCTTGTTGACAAGCTGTTGGCATATCACGCCTCTCTCCATTCATCTCAATCTCAAGGTGGAATCTCTGAGATTTTTGACTCTGCTGGCATATTTTCTGGTGCTTCTAACCGGTTTAAGGGTCTTAAAGGTGTTGAGAATGTCTACACCCAGCATAGTCCATTACTGGAGTCTACATTGCAGAATCTCATCAAAGGCAGGCTGAGGGAGCAACAATATCCGTTCGCTGAGGGAGGGGGCTCAACGAAAGACAAGCCCCAGGATATTGTTGTGTTTATTGTTGGCGGTGCTACATACGAGGAAGCTAAAATGGTTGCTGCCCTTAATACTGCTACATTGGGGGTTCGCATTGTGCTTGGGGGTACATCTATCCATAATGCGACTACGTTCCTTGGGGAAGTTGATGATGCAGTATCCGCATGGCCAGAGGCACGTGGGAGGAGGTAAGTGAGCCACAAAAAAGGGGGCCAATGAATACCTGGATGACGACTTTCATCATATCACGTGAATGTTACCACAATTTGTGCTACAGTTTTGAAGTCCGTTTGGTGCAAGAAAGCCAAGAACCACTGCATATACTCGATAGTTTCATATAATGGTTTAAATGAATAAACTAATAGCACATATTGCCTATACCCTTGCAACGATTTCGACATCGCAACTTTGAAAGCCGATTTTCTTCTTCACAGACAGATTGGCATGCGTTTTATACAAACACCCAAACCCGCAATCTGGCGACGCCGATGGAAATATACGGGATGGCGACATCTTGCGACTGTCGCTAGTGAATCAAGGTTGGTCATTCGAGTGTCCATCAGTATCGTAGCCGTTTGGTGCCACTAACATTGATTTCTTATTACGTACAGGTCGTTTGATGTTGTCGTGATCGGAGGCGGACATGCCGGAGCCGAGGCGTGCGCTGCTGCAGCGAGAGCTGGCGCGCGGACAGCATTGATTACACCTAAAATTGATAACCTAGGAACATGTTCTTGCAATCCAAGTTTTGGCGGGATTGGAAAAGGGACCATCATCCGCGAAATCGATGCCCTTGATGGCCTTACTGGGAGAATTATCGATAAGGCAGGAGTTCAGTTCCATGTCTTAAATCGGAGAAAGGGTGCAGCTGTTTGGGTATGTGATTATTTACGATTCTTGAGCCAGAGATTATTGACCTGACCCATCTTCCACAGGGACCCCGCGCCCAAATCGACAGAAGCTTGTATAAGGAACATATGCGTAAAGAGCTTACTTCATACCCGAACCTCTCCATAATCCTTGATAGCGTATCTGATATCGTCCTCTCTGAACAACCAGAGCTTAGCGATGGCTCGTCGAGCCGCATTGCGGGCGTCCGACTCGAGTCCGGACAGGTAGTGCCGACAAGTAAGGTCATCATCACAACAGGAACGTTTCTCGGGGGCGAAATCCACATTGGTCTTCAGAGCTACCCAGCGGGCCGGATAGGCGAGGCTGCCACGTTTGGATTGAGCAAATCGCTGAAGGAGGCTGGTTTCCAGCTTGGACGCCTAAAGACAGGTACACCTCCAAGAATCGCAAAGGAGAGTATCAATTTTGGTATTCTAGAAAGCCAATATGGAGACGATCCTCCTATGCCCTTCAGTTATCTCAATGAAACAGTTTCCGTTCAAGAGCAGCTTACCTGCAGTGTAACCTACACCAACCAAACGACCCATGACATTGTCCGCGACAACCTCGACAAGACTATCCATATCCGCGAGACAATCAAGGGACCACGATATTGTCCATCCCTCGAGTCCAAGGTGGTCAGATTTGCGGAAAAACACCGACACATTGTGTGGCTTGAGCCTGAAGGCTTTGACAACAATGTCATATATCCCAATGGTCTGTCCATGACCATCCCTGCTGAGGCTCAGGAACAGGTCCTCCGGAGCATTCCCGGCCTGGAGAACTCAACGATGCTTCAACCTGGGTACGGTGTAGAGTATGACTACATTGACCCTCGAGGTCTCAAATCCACCCTTGAGACCAAAGCCATTGACGGACTCTATCTCGCCGGACAAATCAATGGCACAACTGGATATGAGGAGGCAGCGGGGCAGGGTGTCATCGCGGGCATCAACGCTGGCCGGACCGCCCTTGGACTTCCTGGTATATCCTTGTCTCGCGGAGACGGCTATATCGGCATTATGATCGACGACCTCATCACCAAGGGCGTAACTGAACCATACCGAATGTTTACAGCCCGAAGTGAATTTCGCATGTCAGCTCGGGCCGACAACGCTGACTTCAGGCTCACCAGCAAGGGTAGAGAATGGGGTATTGTTTCTGATAGACGTTGGGAGGTGTTTCGCGACGAGCAGCAGCAGGTGGATGATCTAACCAAGGCGCTTGAAGTCGTGTCGCTAAGCCCACAACAATGGCAGGACCGGGGATTCAGGCTGAAACAGAACTCGCAACGCCGCAATGGTGTCGAGATACTCCGCCTCTCAAGCGACAACTCACGAATCCAGCTCGAGCAACTTTCATCCGTTGTGCCCAAGATTGCACAGTATTCTACCCGCATCCACAACCGTGTCGTCACGGAGGCCTTTTACGCACCTTACATCAAGATGCAAGAGTCGGAACGAGGTCGCTTTGCCAACGACGATGGCGTTCAGTTACCGCTGGGACTAGACTACGACCAAATCCTTGGGCTGGCAATTTCTGAGAAAGAGGCACTCAAGGCAGCCCGCCCAGAAACACTGGCCCAGGCTCGACGAGTAGAAGGTGTGACGCCAGCGGGAAGTCTGCGTCTCCTGGCACATGTGCGTCGTCGGTCATCGACCTCAACACTTGACAGCATAAATGAATAAGCTCTGGACCATGTAATGGAGAAAAAAATGCAAGTAAAGCTAATAGATGGGGGGCCAATGTGTAGTTTACGAAGCATGGTGGTGTCATTGATAAGTATAATCACGAGAACATTGCATTAAAATTCATGTACATATAGTCTCTTGGTGATACAGGTGATATGTATAAATACAAGGGGAAAATCCCGAGACAGATGCAAGTAGAGTGAGCCGGTTTAAAAACATGTCCTTAATAAACATGGATGTTTATTTTTCACGTCAAACCAAGGCATCTTTGCTCATGGGCGAGGAGGTGGCCTCATCTTCATTCTCTATGACGTCCGCCCTCATTTTCAAGATATTTCAAGCACCACATCTAGGGCTTCTTTTGGTCAGGCTTGTTGAGAATCTTGACGGCGTCCTTAGTGTAAATGTAACTTGCGCCGCTCCATACTGTCGTGGTGGCTACGACATATCTATAAATTGCAAACATCAGCCAACTTCGATCGCCTACTTGTCCCCAACCAAATGCTCCAGTTACAAGAGAGAGAGAGGGGGGGGGGGGACACAAAAGAATGGGAGTGTCACTCACTGCATAATTGTGAGAGCTGTTGAAATGTCTGATGTCACAAGGGGTGCAGCGGTAGTCATGCCAATCAAACCCAGCTGTAGAAAGGTGTTGTATTTACTGATTGTCGTGGGGCGAACCTCGGCTGAAGGGAGCGAAAAGTCCCAGTAGCGGGCAAAGGTCTTTGGAGGAGGGAGGGAGATCCAGCGGTAATATATAGCCGATATAGCGAGACCGACATCACGCCCAAGGATAATAGTAGCCACCCAAGCTGTTGAAAAGTCAGTTACGCAACATCTTGTGGTTTATCTCCTGTAACTACTGGAAGGGCACATACCAGGAAGGGCACCCTTGACAGCCAGACACACAGTCAAGATGGTCATGAGCATCTTGTCAGCCATTGGGTCAATTACAGTGCCCACTACCGTCTTGCGATTCCATTTCCTAGCAATCCAGCCGTCCAGCATGTCAGTGATGCCGGCATAGGCGAAAAGGCCCATGGCCCAGGTGTGATGGTCATGGAGGACGAGATAACCGATAAACGGCGCAGCGACTAGCCGGGTAAAGGTCAGGAAGTTGGGTATCGTGTATATATCTTCGTGAATGATGTCTTTGGGCGTCGCAGCCGGCGCAGAAGTGGTCACGCGGGCGGTGTCGACGTTGGAGAAAGTTTTGGCTGACTTGATTGTGAGAGGCGAAGAATTGGAGCTATTACGTTCAAGGAGGAGAAACTCAGTCAATTCAATTCTTTATCTGAACCATGTTTCGAGAAGAAGACCTACTCTACCGGACCGTCTTGCCGCTTCTGTTCCGAAAAGACCTTCGCCTTGGAGGAGAAGAAGTGTTGGCTGTGACAGGGCAGCGCCTTCATAACAGGAGCAATGGTACCGGCAACCCCCCGCCGCAGGCCCCGTGTCGCCAGGCGCGAGGCCGCACACCTAGTTAACCTGACAGAAAGCAACATTTCAACGGCTGGGACCTGGAGATCATGCCCCCTTAAGCCGTTTTATTGACGACGGTATTCTGGAATGAAAAAAAACCAGGGTCTTTGAGGCTCTGGCGGTACGTAGCGTTGTACTAGGAGTTAGCACGGGCGATTTTGAATTCTCGTTAAGTACATAGACTTGATACCCCCGATATAAGGTATCCATCCATCCATTTGAGGAGTTTTGTTGCAGGGTTCTGATCCGCGTTTGCATTTTAGAAAGCACGTGAGAGTCATTGCTGTGTACCGGCATATTGCTTGACAATATCTGCCTGCTTATTGGCTAGGAGCTTATTGGCTAGGAGCTTCTGTCTGGCTTAAATTCAATTGCTTGTTGTACAAAGGCAAAAATCATCACAACACGGAGCAGAAAAGAGATTGAAATAATCCAGTCATAATTGATACAGTGGAACTTTCTTCTTCCTCTGGACAATGGCCAAAAAACTAATTAATGGAAACCTTGGCGAAGACAACAACGCATATAGAATGCTCTACCATGGACCGGTTTCCCTTGCGGGATCCAGATCTGTCTATCCCGTCGTCTTGTATCTACCTGTCCATGCCCCCAAGTTACGTCCAATCGTCTCAAGTGATCCCGTTGCTCCCTTCCAGAAAATCCCAAACCCAGCCGAACCAGACCGAACACCAAAAACGACAGTGAGTATTGTGCTAATGATACAACCCTAATATATTATTAGAACCATGTCAAAAATCAAATCAATTGGGGTATCCAAGACTCACAAAGCAAATCCGGGTTTGTAAATGAGGCCATCCGCCGTTTAATATGATGCAGACCAGCCGACCCAATGGCCCAACTCCAATAAACATGCCAAAACACTATCTGTTTTAGGGGTGACACATATATCGCGGGGAAATACGAAAGCTTTCAAGTCCTGCCAAGAGTGTTGGGCCCGTTCGACCACTGTGAGGGCGCCGTCGAGCCGCCAGCGAAGTATTGGGCGTCTTGGGTGCCGTCGATGGTGTCAAAGCCCCAGGCGGTTCCATTCTCCTCGAGACTATAGTGCTGCGAGCTTCCATCGTCCGCAAGGCCTTCAGGGTCCGTCTTCATTTGCCGAGGAGATGGGAATGTATGATGGTCGTGACCGGCGAGAGGCGCTGCCGAGCGATGAGGCACGTAGTAAGAGGGAGTGCTCATATAGTTGGCGCTAGGAATGCTCCGTGTCTCGGGAATCGATGCAAGCGACATGGTCGAGAGATCAGTTGAAGGGGCAGGGGGGTCGAATGTGGAGTGGCGTCGTGGCGGGCTGTGAGTAGGCATGTTTCGAGGGAACTCGTGGGCCATAGTTGTCCCTGTAGCAAACCGGTTTTGCCTGGTAGGATCGAGGGCATAGTTGCTTTGGGTGGGTGGTGCATACGACATGGGAGATGCACTGGGTGGCATTGAAGTTACAAAGGAGTGTTGCTGTTGGGGAGGTTGAGGAGGTGGTGGAGCGTGGGATGGAAATCCATAGTGGGTCGGTGCAGGAGCACCGTAAGGGGAAATTTGGACAGGCTGAAAGCTTGGTAGAGACATGGCGCGTTGAAGAACGCTTCCGTGGCCGCCAAATTCGTGGCCAGGTAATGATCCAAACATTGCATGGGGTCCCATTCGGTCGTCTGGGTTGCATTCGACCTCGTCGATGGGAGCCCGGAAATTTTGTGACATGATTAACTCAGATCGTGGAATAACGTTTCTGAGGTTAGGATGTTTCGTTGGAGTAGTCAAGCGTCCAGACATGACATCGTTAACGTTGTAATAGCTGACCAGGTGGTGAGGTACTCCCTGGAAGGAGACACTGATGGTCTTCTTGACCAAGCCATCGTTCTTGAAAGGGTACGAGTCGATCAGGGAACCGATCAAGGCTCTTTCTGTGTCCTTGCCCCCGGCGTTCGGGTCCATGGAGGACGGGAAACCGATCCCTGGACGAGAGCTGTCATTCTTGGTGACGCCTTGCTGAGGCTTCTTGTTCTTCTTGAGTGCGCGTTTCTTTTCGCCCGGTGGAAAGGGCTTTTCGAGCTCGCGGTAAATCAGAAAGTTGCCCAAGATACGGCTAGGGCTCCAGGAGACACCATCCGTCCAGCGCTTTATGCCAGAGGCGTGCTCCTCGTAGATGAAGACGTTGCCACTCTTGATGAGATCCTGTCGTTCGCGGTCGTGAGGACGACGGGGGACGTGGTTCAACTGACCTGACAGGCAGGCCTCGAAGAGAATGAGGGCATCTATCGTGGATGCGATATGGCCCTCAAATGTGGGATTTAGAGGGTTTGATGGACTCGACATGGCCATGATTCAGAGTGTGACCCAAGGAAACTTAACCTTGAGCTGGAGAAGAAAGAAGGTGGTTTAGCAACTGCCCCGTTGTGGAGGCTGAGCTTGTTGGCAAGCCAAATTGGAAGAATAATGGGGCAGGCAAGCCAAAAAGAATGATTACCAGAAGCCTGCCGCGAGAATTGCGATGCCGTGAGGTCTGGATTCCGAAAAATCCGGCGGGAGGAGAAATATCACGAGAGTTGAGTAGAGTGGAAATCGGCGGTGAGTCGAAAATGAGAGAGGCAGATGGTGTAGTAGTTTGGCCGAGTTGGATTGGAAGAGGGGTCGCAAGAGGGCAACATAGACCAAAGGACGAGGGGCTGGGTCAATGTCAGATTGACTCTAGATGTGGAAGTTTGGCTGCTGAGCGCGGTGGAATCGATCAGAGTTTTGTATCAGGGCCTATCACCATGTCCCAAGGGGTATCCGCGTGTGAGAGAGTTTGCGATGTACCCGCCAGACCAAGAGAGGGGAGAAAGCCAGGCACCAGGCAGCGAGGATTGGGCAATTCAGATGAAAAGTGAAGAGATGAAGGAGAAAATTGGGTTGGACCAGAATCGAGGGGAGGCTCGAGTCTATAGAGTTTGCTTGGCGAGTGGTTCCAGCGGATCCACGATTGCACGAGGCGAAGACGCGAGGGATGAAAGTTGGCGAGACCGCAGGTCACAAGGTAGGGCCAAGATATTCATGGACGGCTGTGGCACCTTGGGAAGTTCGAATGAGGAAGACGGAGAGGCGTCAAGGTGCTGGAGGCGTTCCTAGAAGTCCTGCGTCCGGCAGTTTCCTGACTGAGTCCGGCCTCCTGCCACCGGGAGAAGTTGGTAAGCTGTGTTCCCTTGCGCTTTTCCCTTTGGCGTTTTTCCTTTGCGGGAAGGCGAAATGCGCTTTTCCGGATGTTGGGTAGGTAAGTAGGTAGTGTTGGTGGAGTCAGGTGTGTTGACTCGGAGGCGTGTGATGTAAATTATTCCTATGAGTCGGGTGGCTGTAGTAGGAGCTGCTGCTAACGGACAAAAGAGCGGACAATGCCTTGAAGATGCTATTTGTCTGGTAAAATCTGCGACTGCTAGCGGTGGTGAACGTATTTGTTGACAGAGACGGAGATGGTGACAATAAGACGGGGAAGGCGTTGGGAGTCTGGTTCACAATGTCTCAGTGTTCTCTGTATCCGCCGTTTTGCTTGTCTTGTCTCTGGAAGTGCCGGGCCCGGGACAAACAGGAGGGGCAGAAAAAGAGGGTAGGTACCCTTTGGGCGGCAGTGTCGAGTGACACACGCGGCGGGTTCGCGGCCCAGATGGCTGGCGGAGTAGCAAGAGTAGGCTTGCGGAGAACGGCGCTGTCGCCGTCCGGAAGAGGATACACAAGAACAGGAACTGGGTCCCGTCCTTTTTTTTTTTTGGTGTATGTTAATGCCCGTGGTGCTTGGCGCAAGCCGGCAGAGCGACAGGTTTGGGAACGGCAGAGACACCCCGGAGTCGGCAGTCGGATGCTCGAACGGGATTTGTCGACAGATCTGGCTGGAGGATTGCCTGGACGCAAACAAACAAAACGGAGCCTTTATTCCACCACGGCGACGACTCGCGGTTTGCACTCACACTTCGCGACGTGTTGCAGCTAAAGTCGTTTAGCTGGGCCGATACACGGATACAGGCAGCCAGCAAGCCTTTGAATGGCGGGAGAGGGAGGGAGAGTGGTACGGGAGAGAGGAGAGACAATTGACTGGAATGCGGGAAGAGTGAAAACAGAGTGGTGTTTGGAGTGGGCGGGCGA
>PGGA01000005.1:2506801-2549312 GCA_004380915.1 Calonectria pseudonaviculata
GACAAGAAGTAGTCGTCGTAAGTAGCAGTGTAGCAGCGATAGAGTGGAAGGAAGTGGGTGGAGGACCCAGGAACGCGAAGAGGCGTGCCCTGAGAGGAGTAGATGAAGAGGAGGGGGGGGGCGTGTGAATTGCTCGTGTGGTGTGAGATGAAATGGGATGGGATGGGATGGGATGGGATGGGACGGGACAGGATAGGCCGGCGACAGAGCCAAGCATACGACCAGCAAGTCGAGTTGAGTGACGGAGTCGGCGTCGTCGGCGTCTGGTGAACGGACGGACGGTAAGGAGACGGTCAGTACGGTACCTAGACCCGGCTCGGCTCAACTGCAAACGAGACTGGACCGGGGGGTGGACACTTGGACTGTATAGAGGCCAGGTCGGGGAGCCAAGACAAGACCAAAAAAAAAATAAGGACTACAGGCCAGGACCGTGAAAAAACGGTGACGATGACGACGGTATTGGCGATGACAGATGACGGGTGCTGGTGCGAAAAGGACGGTGTCTGCACTAACAAAGAGAGATGCTAGCCAGACCTGGCCAAAAAGAATAAGTGCGAGTGTGGCTTTTCTGGGGGAGTAACAATACTTTTCGTGAGGTGAGAAGAGGCTGATGACTGACAGTCCAGATCAGACCAAAAAATAAATGGTTCAACAACACCACACAGGCAGTTGCAGATAGGGCACCGAATTACCGAGAAAAACAAAGCAAGGCAAGGCCTAAAACGACGGGACGCCCGCCCTTTTTCTGTCCTATGCTATCAAAGAACCAATCCTCCCCCCGACCCGTTTGAATCGGCTCCTCCTATCCTCTCCCCTCTGCCTCTTTCTTTACTAGCGTTTACCACGACCCAATTTCGCAGAAGTACATGTGCGCGCGCGCGTGCGGGCACGCATGCACTTGACGCACGCCCAATCCTCTTCTTACCTACCCAATTCGCACCAGAACGATGAGCATCCCAAGCAACGTGCTCCTCTTCATAATCCTCGCTTCACGTCACAAGAGCGATAATGAAGGGGACGGAGAATTAGATGGGGAAATGGAGGGTAGCACCCTTGTCTAGTCAATGTGTCAAGTCCGTCAGTGCTCGATTAATGATGCTTGACTTGCCTTGTCTGTAATACCAGGCGAGCTGGGACAAGGGCACATGGAACGAGAGTGAACATGGGGGATATGGGGCGTGAATCAATTGGCAGGGAAGAGGGAAACGTCCCCTCTCACTCTCTCCTCTCCCCATGCTATGACATAGACAGATCAAGACTGGGAGAGATTGATTGAGGCCGAGGCCAAGTCGGGCAAGGCAGGGCAGGGGACGCTCGAGCTCTTGCGCACCAAGAAAGGACAAGACTTGCAGCTTCCAACGCTCTCTGTACATGCTACTGCACTCCGTACATACTCCATGCTTCACCCAGCTCCCATGCTCCTTGTCCAGCTCCACGGGGAACCTGTCAGACCAATGAATGACGATTGGCCAGACGTCAGTCCAAGGTCCATGTCTCCCAAGCCCCAATGCCCCACTTCCCAAAGTGTGCTCCCCTCAATAAATAAATGGAGCGCGAGGTACAAAACGGGGCAAAATTGATGGTCTAGACAAATGGAAAGAGCCCATAATTGCTATCCCCTTGGTGGCCATTAGAACATGGACACTTGTATTGGGATGGGGGGCAGAGAGGGGCAGCAAGGTGCAGAGGTCCATGGTAGTTGGGTGCTCTGCTGTCAATGATGGTAGAGCAAAAGGCCTCACTTGTTCTCTTACCATGATTGCTTGGACCTCGCGCCTGAGCGGACGCCATAACATGGACAATTAGAAGAAATGGAAAGAAAACCTAGCAGGGGATTCCCCAAACCACACGGAAAGAAATGTTCCAAATGAGAAATTCCAGAAATGAAACGGGGATCCCAAGCCTGGTGCGGATTGGACGAGGACAATAATGCCGGCCCGACAGAATGTCATCGGTCTCGGTCAGTGCCAATATCCCGGACCAGGGCCTCACATCGTTTTGGGGCCTGCAGCGGCAAACGACGCCAAAACACACCCCAGGCCCTGAGGGCAGGGCGGCAGCTGGGCAACATGCACACATAAAACGAGCCCGGGGTAATAAGGATGAACATGGGCCTTGGGCGAGGCACGAGGCACGAGGCACGAGGCATGTCACACAAACAGGGCTCGACAAGGGCCACAAGGCGAAAGCCGAGCCTACCACACGCAGCGACAGCCCCTGGGCGCCAGGACATCATGGCAAGGCTTTGGGCGTGGATGAGTGATGTAGGAATACGTACCATGGTGTGGCAGATAGAGCTATCCTAGTTAAGGTCAATTGCTTGCCAAGACTAGCCTCGATTCGAAACTGTCAAATGGGCGAATGGGCATCAATCAAATCCTTCTTTTCCTATACTTCGCATCGCATCGCATCACATTGTCCGGCATATCACATGGCCTCGGGGGGAGGGGAGGGGGCGACAGCATAAGGAGGGGGCGAGGAGTTTTAGAATTGCTCCCAACTCGTATGAGCGAGCCTCTTTGGGGAATTTCGAGAAAGTCGAATTCCACATAAAGACAATCGACACACCACAACGTGCCAACGTTGGTGACCACGTTGACGCTCCTACCAATTTCCATCAACCCAAACGCCCGCTCATCACCCCAAAACATTCGCAACACAATCCCGAATCCGATAGAAGGATCCACGAATTCCCAATGACACGGCTTCCCAGTCACGCCAAGTTTCTAGCCACGCGCTCAGACCAACCCTCAGTAGGGGATGGGGGGGTTGACGACTCCACATTACGCCTCTCATCAGACAAAAGTACTTGGAGGAACTGACGAGACCCGAATTGCCCGTTGCGAGAGCCAGAGCCCTTGACCCTGGCCTGGTTCCAGTACCACCATTCTATTTTGTATTCTGAGATGAGCGGGCTATCCGGGTGCCCAGCATGAGGAATCATGTCTGCCCCAAAGAGATTGAGCAAAGGAAAGGCATCAGAAGAAAAGGGACGATGAAAATAATCGAGTGCAAGAGAAAAATATCTACACCACTCATTCTTATTTATCGTCCTACCAGGCCTGGTCGAACCAAAATATAATGTACATAGACATTAAACCGGCATAGTCAAACTAGGCCCTACTTTTTTTTTCCCGTTCATAGTACCACCGATTGGAGAGAAAGCCACTGTCGTGCGCACCGGCGGCCGACGAGTGCATCCCCGTGCACCCGCAACTGTCCCGTAGTTGCAAGACACCACTCAGACGGCAAGGCAGTCCAGTGGTGGTATCTAAGTCCTGAGGGACATCAGCCCGCTAATTGTGGGCTCGGCCGGATGCAGGCTGTCCCGTCGTGTCGTGTCGTCAGAAAACAAGACCTGCGTCAAGGCTTGGCCATCAATGCTGCTCTCGTCGCTGCTGGTGCTTGCAACAAGAGCCACCACTCCTACTGCTACGATGACATACACCTCTCGGGACACAAAACGGGGGGGCAGCGGGGGTAGAGCGGGAAGTCCGCGACATCGAGGTCACCGAAGCAGGAATGTGATGGAAGAATCCCTCAATCCCTCCTTCCTTCTGCTCCAGTTCGGCTACACAAGATCAGCAAACCGCTCGTTCGAGGATTGTGGGATAACAAGGATAACATCCATCCCACCCGGCAAGATTTGTCAAATAACAGAGAATAAAAAGAGCCAAGGCTAAAGAGGGTAACGCCAGGCCAAAATAAATGCCCCGACGCCGCAAACGGTGGCGTCAGAGGCAGAGAGGGAAGGGAGCAGCAGTGCAAAGAGCCGAAGCAGAGCGTCCAGGCCACTGGACCCCAGGCCTAAGTCAAGGAGGAAACCCTGCTCCGGCATTCGTCAGGACCCTGCGCTGTAGCTACCCGCGCGTGGTTTGCAAGGCCCAGGGGTGGTCTAAATGGAATCAAGCATCCCGGGGTCCCCTGTCGTCTCTCTTTTGCCCAGCTCACCAGAAGGGGTGATACGGATTGCCCTTATCCGCCAACATCTTGTCCTGTTTCCGACAGGGCCATGCCTCGTGCGGCAGTGCCATGGCCAGGTCCAGCAAAGCGGCAGGGCTGCTCTGGCACGGCGCTCCACTGTACTGGCACCATGGGTATGGGTACGGCCTAGCGCGTCGTTGGTTCTTCTAGGGGGGTCGACCCTGGGCTGCAGGCGATGAATGGGTGTCGTGGTCGTCAAGTGGTGTCGTAACTAGCCTCCTCGTACCGGCAGTGGAGCCCTCTCGATCGCACGCGTCGGAGGACTGCCGGTAGGTGCCGTACAGGTGCTGCGCACACTGGGCAGGCACTTCACCCACCGGCCCCTCTGGACGGCCGGTGGCTCGAGGCCAGAGCCTGCCCCACAACAATGTTCCATCCCATGTCGTTCTCTGCCTCTCGCTCTTCCCTTTTCTATGCAACGCTTCTGTCCCACACACACTCACGCTCACACATCTTCATGCAATGGCAAATGCCCACCAAGAGATGCATTGCCTCCCTAACCCCTACCCCCATGCCGGCTCTTTCATGTCCCCTTGCCCACAGCCCCCAACCCAAGAAAAGCCAAGCTCAAGTCCAACCCCGGAGCACAAGCACTGACCAACTATTGTGGCGTGCGGCGGTCGCGGCGGCCACGGCGACTCAAGTTTTGACGTCGTCGACCCAATTGCTTCCGGCTCCATTTTCCTCCAGTTGAATTTCACCAGCTTCTCCATGTTCCCACCCTCTTACTCCAGCTCCAAGTCCTCGGATTCTCCGTCTTTTCTTTTTGCTGTCCAAGAGTCTAACTTTTGATTGTAACTTTCAACGACTGTCAACTTCAAACGTAAATAAACGTAAACAAGCAAATAGAGTCTGTAGAGTTGATGGCCCACTGTCAACCAACGCCACATAAAGCTGCTGCCTTTTCCTCTTCCATAGAGTAAATCTGTTTCTTCTTCTCTTCTGGCTCTTCGTCCCATTCCCACTGACGTTCTTGAATCTCGGTTTCGCATCCCCTCGACTTCATCATCGTGCCCATGCCCCTCCCATCTCTATCCTCTTTCTAGTTAGCTCCCCCCACAACAATCATCCGAGGCATCGTTCTCTAAGCATTGCCTCGCCCTCTATCTCCCTCTCCCCTCCCAACCGCCCATCATGCTCCTCACGTCAGTTCACGGACTTGTTTGTCCTCTGCAACGCCCGCAGTCTTCGCCACGATGGGGCCTTTTCGGACGGGGAACCAGGAGATTAGGCCGGACCACTTCTTGGCACATAGCGTCACCTTCCCTTCAAACAGAACATTCGCAATCCCCCATCATTCCGCCATACAACCCTCCCTCCACACGTTCCGCGAATCCGCTCCCATGGGTCGACCTTGCCATGCTGCCTTGCTGGGGCAGCACCTCATCTGTTCTCGGCTTTGGGCCTCCTAATCCTTCTGGTCCTCCACCTCCCACACGCTCCCTCACTCATCTCATACTAACACACCCCTGGTCACAGAGACAGACCCCTGGAGGAAAAGACAGAGGTCGCACAGCGCCACATTCCAACGAGGCACGCCATCGCCCCTCTTGAGGCGCCCGACGGCAACGCCATCTCGGGTTAGGGCCCCCTCGCTTCGCTGACTTGCCCCATTGCGGCCCTGGCTCCCCCTCCCCCTCCGTGATCCGCCATGGTCAATTGACACAAGCCCGTCTGAGGCAGTCATCGACAAGACACAGTACAGCAGATAAGGCCTCTCGTCAATATGCATACAGCCTAGGGCCGGCATTAACCTTGGGGCCTGAGAGCCAACAGACACGACACCGACCTGGAGGTCTGGATGTACGCCGCCTGCATGTGATGACAACCCGTCACTGCCGTCCATTTCTTCCGCCGCCGACTAGGCTCGTCCGGAGGGCGCGAGAGCTGCGGTGCGTACGTCCCGCCTACGCCTACGTCCGCGATGCCACGGCATTGAAGAAAATACCCTTGCCTCAGGCGGTGCAACATTCGTCCTCGACGATGACCTATCAAGTGCCCTGCCGCGTGTCCCCTTAATGCCCCTGTTCCTATCTACTACCCTCCGTAATGTGAAATTTGGAATACACCGAGTGGGATTTGCCTGCCAGAAGATGATGTTTTGGTTGCATGAACATACGGGCATGTATCAATGGGTTGAACTGGCACCGATTGACACTAAAAAGCCAGGGTCCTTCGAAACCGCGCCGTTCGGGATCACAGACTCCCACAGGCTTTGTCTCTCGGCTGCCCGCCGCCGCTTGGTAATTGTCCTTCCCCACACTGTACACCTCGTTGCTTTGTCTTGTTCAGGCCAGTCCCTGGGTCCTCATTGGTGACGATCCCTCTGCGTTGGGTCATTAAGCCTTGGCTCCTAGCCCGGCTTTGGTCATATTATTTTTTTCCCCACGCTCGCTCGGTACGAAAGGTACCAACTACTGTAGGTACGTAGATTAGGTTTCCGGCTCTCCCCCATCTTGGCATCGCCACAATCGAGATGGTCTGTCCTTTCTTATGCCTGGCCGTAGAACCAGGGCTCCTCGGTATCTCGATATCTCCGTCCGGGAAATCGCATGGGAACTGGAATTATACCTTTGAAAATTTCCATTCCATCACTCTTCGTCACCCTGCCGCAGTCCTCCTTGGCGCCTATGGTCCCCGCTCCCGCTTGGACCTGGTACTTGCTCGCCTCGGGAACTCGCATCACCACGCCGCACTCCCAGTTACGACAGTTCATCTTGGGCTTTCCTGTACCTCGTTCGATAACTAAGCGGCCCCTGCTCTCGTTTAAACTCCGGTCAGTGACATGCTCTAAATTCATTGTCGGGCAGCCCGGTGTCCCAGTGTCTCACCATGCGCTCTCTGACAGATTTGCACTGCCAATGTATGCCCAACCCGGCGACGAGAGTCCCGTTTCGGCTTCTCCACCATCCCCCGCCGATTCCGACTTGGCTTTTCCCCGGGGCCCGCGGCTTTTACTCTTGCGGATAAAAATGATCTTGCTGTGCATCAACAAGTTATCACGGGTGTTGACACAATCACGGACCAGTTCGGTGGGGAAGGTTGGCGCGCGCCACCACTTCGCCTGGACACAGATGGTGCCCGCAGCCTGCGGTGCATTTCTCCTGTTAGTGTGCTCGCCCATTGTCGCTCACTTAGTAGACAGCCTGTAACGCACCATTCGCCCTCCCCTGCTCTGTGTGACCGTCTCGTCTGTGGGAAAGTAGATTCTAAAATGGTCTTTGAGTTGCTGTGCTGTAGCGGACGCTTTGGCCGTGGTCGCTCGGCTCAGCCTCGAGTTATATTCGGTCATACCATCATCACCTGCGACTGTGTCAGGCCATGTTTTGTTCTTTGAGATGAGCCTAGATCGATCATTCATCCCAAACGAGTGGGGGTCTACCTTGACAAGCATTGTAAATGGCGCCGACCAAGCTGTAGTTGATAGCCCCTAGAGATGCACTCTGATCCTTCCAGTTAGCCATGGTGGGGTTTTTTTTGGAGCTCGTGTAGCACACGGCACATACCACTAAATCCACCTCGACAGGGTCACTAGTCGCCAACCCAAGTGAAGCCACACTGCCGCCGAGTCCACAGTATCCTTTGAAGCCAAGCCGTCAGTTCTCGTTGTACAAAAGGGTACAGTTCATGCGAAAACAAACCTATCCGCTTCCAATTATCTGTGTGACCACCAGGACTAGGAAATATCAGCACGTGTTATAAACAAAAAGCCGTGTGAAGTGGTCATACATGCTGTATACAAAACGAAGATGCTCCGTTCGAGAGAAATCATAATTGGTTAGACTGCTGACCATCCCCTCGTCAACGCCGCTCGCCTTCAGGAATCGGCCGAGCTCGGTGCTAAAAGCGGTTGGCTGGTGCTGAACAGAGTTGGTAAGTCGAGGCAGATCGATCAGGAAGACCATCTGAGATTTGGTTAACAACCCATCCATCACAAGCGCCTACAAGCGCCGACGTCTCGACAAGCGACTGACATTCTCCATTACCCCCGTTTCGCCCCAGTCATAGGGCACCAAGTTACCAGTGGGGACCACCACCCGAAGGTAGTCAGCATACTTCAGCAGCTGGAGTTTGGAATGCATCGATCCGGGTCCATTCATAGCGGGAAAGCAAAACCTAGTTCCAGGAGGCACGTTAGATCGCATGGCCGTCTTCTGCATTCGACTTGCGCATCAGTGTCTGAATCAGGCAGTAATTCGGATAGTAAGACAGGCCTACCTGGGCTTCGTCGCCAGCGTATGCCAATAGAAGTAGCTTTGTCTTTCGTAAGTCCACCTTGGACATGATCCACACGTCGTCCCATTGATAAGAGCTCAGCACGGCAAGCATGAGCTTGTCCTTCTGCAGGACCTCCTCAATCTTGATGTCTTCTGATGTCCGGGGGTATCCATAGACCCATGTCCTCTTGACAACTCCATTTGCAAATGGCGGCAGGCTAGGAGGCCTAGGTGGTTCGGATGGCGCCTTGCGTTTTGGAGGTGGCACCCCAGCGACGTCGTCATCCGAGGAGGTAGTTCGACGCCGCTTGGCTAGTCTCTGCAACCTTTCCTCTTCCATTTTCTTGCGATCCAGTCCAAGCAGACCAGATGTTTCTCCGCTGGAGCTGGACTCTTTGGGGCTGTATGATGACGTTGCAGGCGGTTTCTGATCTGCGAGTTGGTCTTGTGCCTCCTGGTCTCGGAGAGAGAGGGCGATGGCATATCGGAGTGCTTCATCCTCGTCCATATCACTCCCCTGTTCTGTAAGGTCCACATAGTCTCCAGGCATAGTGTTCCTTTTCCTGTGCGAAGGTAGTATGGGGGGTTTTGGATAAAACTTTGGGGGGTGATGCATTCAAAAAGTCAATGGCGAAATTGGCGTCAATTCACATGCAAGATATTGTGTTTGGCCTTCACCTCGCCCCTGCAGGATGCCGATTCCAGTGACGCGGGATCACGTGCACTCGCGTCAAGCCACAAAGTTTGTTGTAAGTTGAATCTTAATACAAAAGAATGGGTGTACTTGCATATCGATTAGTTGATTGGCAGTGTATTTGACAGTGTATTTGCAGGTCCACATGTTAGAATGTATATGTGTTTTTTATTGTTTTTTTTTTTGATTACATGAACGAAGAGTCGACACTTGTCTGGGCTATGATTTTCGTGTGCACTGCTTAGCTGCGCCATGTCTTAGTCACACCAGTAAGCGAACATCAATGACGTCTACAAAGTTGTCATATATCATTTCTGAACAAAACTGACCATTTATCGTCTGTCCCATCCTCAACCATGGTCCCAGGTCCCGTACAATCTCCGGCTTTGTTTTACTAGCAAATATAAAAATGGCTTCACCTACAAGCAAAAAGAAGCACGTGGTTGTGGTTGGTGCTGGTGCTGCAGGCATGGTATCAATTGATTCTTTTCCGCCACCCCGAAGAAAGTACCCAAAACTGACATCGCCACAGTCTTGCGCTGCCACCCTTGCAAACCACCCCAATGATTTCAAGGTCAGTGTGCTTGAGAAATGCGACGTGGTCGGTGGCCAGGCCACATCCATCCCTCTGGATAAGCAGAAATTTGGTGCCTCGTGGATGAACAATGGTGTACAAGGAGGTTCTCCCGCAAGTTACTCTTGATATTTATTCCAAAGACTATCTCTAATTTTGTTTTGCAGATATTCAAGCACACATTCAACTTCTTTAAAAAGTATGGTTATGAACCACAGGAGGTTCAACTCCAAGTCTCGTTTGGCAAAGGCGAAGATGGCTTCTGGACCAATTGCTTCCCCAGCAAACTCGTCTCTCAGTTTTCCTCCGACATTAAAAGATTTGGCTACCTTCTCAAATTCATAAAAATCATGATGCCTATAGCGGGTCTCGTCCCTATTCACATCATGTTACGCATCTTCTTCTTTAGCCAAGATTTCGGCGACAAGATGGTTTACCCACTCATTGCTCTATTTCTAGGGACGGGAAATCAGACAGCCAACGTCCCTTCGGCTATTGTGGAGCGCCTCTTCAACGACCCCAATATGAAGCTCTGGGACTACGATTCACAGACACTCTTACCAAATCTCCCCACCATGGTAACCTTTGATCACCTTCACCTTTTCTATCAGAAATGGCGAGAAGACCTACAGAAAAACGGTGTAGATGTCAGAACCAATACAGAAGTACACGGTGTCTTGAGCAGATCCAATAATCTTGTTAAACTCCGCATCAAAGATAATCTCAATGGCCATTCAACTGATGAGGAGTTTGATGCCATAGTCATGTGTACCTTGGCGGACGAGGCACTCCGCATCTTAGGCGACACGGTGACTTGGCGAGAAAAGCTGATCCTCGGAGGAGCCACATTCTATGATGACATTACTGTCACCCATACAGATACAGATTATTTTGAGAGGCACTATGAGATGTGTTTCAAGCCCGAGCTTTGTGCGAAGCCCGAAACAGATGCTCAAAAGAAACAGGTCGCATTCTCCAAAGGTCAGGGCAACTCGACAGGCTTTCGGCCTATGTACTACACATATACATATCAACACGATCCACGTCTAATTGAGATGTCATTTAACTGCAGTAACTACCAGCACCAACTGAAGCAGGCAAATTTAGACTCCAGTGATAAATTTGAGCCCGTCTACCAGACCATATTTCTTAACAACGACCAACGAAATCTTTGGACCATTGATGAAATTAACATAACGAAGATCATCAAGCAAAATTGGTGGCATCAGTTGGGGCATCGTTGGCAACACTACTTGCGAGTCGTCCCCGGAATGATGTTCCTCCATGGAAGAAACAACACTTGGTTCGCGGGATCATGGACTCTCGTAGTAAGAAGTAATGACACCTTTTTTTACTCGCCCAGTGAGCTAACGAAAACATCAGAATATGCATGAACTGGCCTGTGTCAGTGGGATTGCGGCGGCCTATCACTTGGGGGCTGATTATGTCAAGTTTAATGACTTTGCCCAACACTTTTTTTCCAAATATCTTTTGCTTTCTCATGGTATCATCTTTTCTCGAGAAGAGAAACGGAGGCAAAAGACAAAATAGCAAATCAGCGTGGCCAGGCATTTGTTTTATGTGCCAATTCAATTCCAGAGATTCTTCATACTCAAGCTTCCATAAGTCTGGTAGAAAGCTGAGGGGCGTCACCACTTATCTGCAGTTTACGCAGACAAAGCTATATACTCATAGATTAGGCAGAATATTACAAGTCATAAGCACTGTGTAATGATATTATTGGCAAATACATGGATGTGACGATAATACCATATCATGCTAGCAAAGCATATCTCTATCAGCGCTCGGCCAATTCCCGTATCGAATAGAAGAACCCTTGGGTATCATCAAAAAACCAGTCCAAGAGCAGATGTTCGTCTTCGATACAGCCGCACATCAAGTAATATCCAGACCCAACCCGCTCCGGACTCACAACTTCGCCGGTGACAAGAAAAAAGATGGCTTTCCAGTGGTCCTATAATTCGGATCAATCCCCGATCCAAGAAACATCCGATACGCATGACCCGTAAAACGCCCGCCAATTCAGACCAAAGCCCTCAAAAAGGGCGACTAATCCGCTACCGTCAATGCCACGTTTCATTCATATCGTCATCAGAACAATTCTGGTAAACGACGTAGAGATGTCGATGAAAAAATAACAACGAACCCCCTATAACACGAAACGCCCGAGTCAAATGGTCTAAGAAAAAAGACGGCGCTGGGCATTCGAAGGTCCAGCTGTTAGATCTAGCTTGAGAATTCGTCGAAGATCATCTTCCATTGCTTGAAGATTGTTGGATCGCCCGTCATAAATGCCATTGGCGCTTTGCATATGGGGCACACTATTGTTATTGACCGGTGCCTGGGGCCTCGGGGAAGAAAATACGTTGGAAGGAGCAAAGTTCGATGTAGATGAAGATGTAGAGGAGCCGCTAAACAAGAACCTTTTGAGAGCTTCGGCAGGGTCCTCGCCCGGTTCTGGGGCGGAGGACTGTCGTGGAAGCTGCTGTGCCTGGGGGGATCGAGTAGTGCCAGACCGAGCAGCCTTGATGCGCTCTTGGTAGGGTGTCGAAAAGGCAGGCCCCATTGGACGGCCAGGGGTTCCATCTAACTCGGAGCTCTCAATACCAGGCTGGAATCTAGACTGAGAACGAGCAGATTGCGAAAGAGGGTAGGGCTTAGGCATGCTACTGTGTTCAAAAGGTGACTGAATGGCGGGAGAATCATTGAAGGCAGAAGGGCCCAGGCTCGCAGGACTACCAAGGCGATGACGCTCCTGCTCCTGGCGATGAGCGCGAAACATGAAATCAAGAGGAGATTCGTGGACTATGGGAGCCGAAGACTGTCGAGAGGGCGTAGGAGCCTCATTATCTGTTGGTGGAGAATGCTCCTGCAAAATTTCGCTGGTGGGCTTAACGCTGGGAGAATCGGCGTGGGGCTTGGACATGAAACTAGGGAGGGGCAGCGCCGAAGGCGCAGGAGAAGCGTGAAAAGTTGCACCAGCAAAGGCTGGAGCTGGGATGGACTTCATCGATGAAGATTGAGGCGGGGTGTGGCGACCGGCACGGCCTGACTCGGGAGAGGTTGAGATATTCTTAGCTGCTCTAGGCTTGTTTCGAGATCGCTGTTTCGAGTTGTTGTTGTTGCTAGAGTGGTGGGCAGGAGAATCAAGGCCGGCCTTTTGGGGAGTTCGGGGTGTGCGGTCGTAACGAGTGAAATCGACATTTGAGGCATCATTTTCGGAAGCATAAGCCTTTTGGGCCGCCGCGCGACCGTTACCACGGCCTTGGCGGCGGCGAGCGGGAGTAGTGGACGACTGAGCAGGGGTTTCACTCATGGTGTCGAGTGAATAAGGCCAGATTAGGCGGAGGGGTCGACAAGCGATGGAAGCAGGAAGGGTTTAATGGGGTTTAATGAGATACAACAGGTTGGGGAAATGGAAGGTGTGTTGCGTTGCGGCAGAATCAATGGCAAGTCAGGTTAGGAATCGGAAAGGCGAATCGAATTTGAATGATGACAAGGAAGGAAAAATGGATGAGAAGATAGTATCAAGTCTGAAAGGCGAGTGGCTTGATATGATCATGATGGAGTGGGAAGTAGATTGATGGAGAGGAGGGAAGAAAGGAAGAAAGAAGTGGGCGGAGGGTGGAAGGAATATACTATGACGATGAGTGAGTGCTGACGCTGCATGGGCTGGGCTGGTCGGCTACCAGAGAAAGAGTGCGTGGGCTAAGCTGTGGCCACTATAGTTACAGGGGTTGCAGCGCGCCTCAGGCGGATACCTAGGGCCAAGAGATGGATCTGCACGCACTCGCTGTTGTGCGCACCGCAACGGCGAGGCACCTTGCTCCATCAACAGCTCAGCAGGGCGGACTCAGAGCAGCGGCGGGACCGAAGGGTTGCCTTACACTTTGACGCATTGGAGAAAGTACATGCTTAGTGTGTTTGGGTGCAGCAATACCTTACCCTACAGATGGCCATTTAAAAGAGATTGAATCTAGTAAATGGTATTGTTTTTTCTGGTTTACCGGTATCAGGGTTCACTCTCTTGCGGCATCACATATCTGGGCGAGTCATCAGTATCCCCTGTTTCATCAAGTCTTGTGACTCTTGCCAAAAACAAATGCCAATACAATCCTCGGACAAACCGTGAGGCCACGACATAACCCCACCTTCTCCGCGAGTAAGGGGTGTACCAACCATCCTTGGCCTCATCACAGGGTTGGTTGGCCATGGTGGGTCTCCTACGCCTCATCCGATAATCATTATATTATCATTTCACCTAGCCAGCAGTTGGTGCATCGATCGAGGGCACGCCCCTCAGTCAAACGTAGCTAGTACATCGTGATGCGAGTAGTCTGGACCTGGGATGGCTGGCACTGAGGCCTAACACCGGCTTGTCAAGCGTTTCATTTACCGACCGACCCAGGAGGGGCGTTTGCCCAGACCAGTATCGATAACGATAACATGCCGAAAACGTGGAGTTAGCCGGCGAGGTCGGCCTTGTGTGGTCACAGGACAGAGGTTCACTGACAATGCCACCTGGGGAACCCCACCATATCGAGTAGTCAGGCTGTTATTTCTGCTGTCGATTGAATTATTATTTATCAAATGTCATTAGAAAGAATTAATTACCTGGCGTTCGTGAACTTGTCCAATGCTCCACCCCCAATACCCTCCAAATTTCGCTTGCTGTATTTTTTATCCTATTGGAACCTTCTGGTGGCAAATGAACGCCGAGTTTATCTACTTGCTTTGCCTGTCCTCATCAAGGTAGGCCAGTGTGACTAGGTACCTACCAACACCGAGGCTGGACAGCTGGGAAGGCTAGACTGACTGCCCCAGTTTTCTGAGCTCTAGGCACACACATCAACCACCACTGTGCTCCACTTGATTCCTTGATCACAATCCAAAGACATCGGCCTCATCAGCTCTTTATCTCCAACACAGTCCAACCAGGGCACATTTTTCCCACCCGGGACATCGACAGACACATAGCATACAGTTGCATGAAGATTCTAGGACTCTGACCTCCCTCCTGACCCCCCTTCCGGCCGAGAATCGACGATCTTTTATCCCACCCGAACCCCCACCAGAACCACCGCTTTCATTTGCACATTATGGCGGATGTTGAGATGAGCGATGCACCTGTCGCCAAGAAGGCTGATGGTGCCAACGGAAAGGGTATAGAGGGCAAGAAGAAGTTCGAGGTGAAAAAGGTACAGTCAAGGCACAACACCTTCTGCCTGGTAGAGCCTCGTTGCTGACAATATATTCGCAGTGGAACGCTGTAGCTCTCTGGGCCTGGGATATTGTTGTGGATAACTGTGCTATCTGCCGAAATCACATCATGGACTTGTGTGAGTAAATTTAACATCCGCACCATAAGAAGAAACACGACTGAAATTTGTGACCCAAGGTATCGAATGCCAAGCAAACCAAGCCTCTGCCACCAGCGAAGAGTGCACTGTTGCCTGGGGCATTTGCAACGTGAGTCGAGCCTAACGTACCTACAATCAACACAAAAGCTAACGATAACCAAGCATGCGTTTCACTTCCATTGCATTTCACGATGGCTTAAGGCTAGATCGGTCTGTCCTCTGGACAACAGGGACTGGGAATTCCAGAAATACGGACGATGAATTAGGAGGCATGGGTATGATATACGCAAGAAAACTGTCGGAAGGATGGAGCCTCCCCGTGGCCGCTACGGGCTGCAATTGAACTACACACAACCGTTCATACCCGCTGATCCTGAACCAGGCGGCGTATTTATTCAAATGATTTCCTTGCTGCCAAATCCGCCGCATACCCCGCTGGTAACCATTTGACTGGGTTTTTGTTGTAGATGTGCCATGGCGGCACCACAGCCAGGAAAGTCAAGGCTGTTCCCCCTAGTCCAACATAGACAGCGAGCTTGATATCTTGAAGGAAGTAGCCGACAAGGAAGGATAGAGCCTACGTGGCAAGGTCAGCACGTGAGGTCAACTAACGCCTTTGCATATTGTATCGTACCCCGGAGATAATGAGAAGGAGGTTGGCAAATAGCTCAGACAATTTCTGGCCCTCAAAGTCCTGCACCAAAGCCGGATTAGTCTGGGAACTATAGACGTAGAGATCGTGTCGGGAAAGGGATGATTACGATCTGACCGTCAACAGCGTCGCGAACCTGGTCCAGAATGTCCGCCATGCTGATGCAGGTAAAACCGGAAAATCGATATAGAATGAATAGATATAATCGCGATCGTATCGTGACAGGTGGGATGGTGGGAAGGAAGCGATGTTGTCTGTTGGAGTTGATGATGGTTAAAGTTGGTGCTCATAGACGAGCTACGCTGTGCTATCTGAATACAGACGAGGTGTCCATCCAAGGGTGGTGCTACCCCGTTGGCTGAAGGGGCGAGACTGGACCCACATCCAGTTTTCCTGGTGTGGTTAGATCAATCATGGAGCCAGCCTCGACATGATAGACGTTCCTTACAAAGAAAGTGAGGTGACGCCAATCAAAAAGTCTGGGCCCGCAACGATCAAGTTTATTCAGGCCAAGGGTTGGCTAATGAGACATGTGCGAGGTTAGCGACGTGGATGACGCGTAGGTATTGGTGAGGGTCTGAGAATAGCGGCAGTATGGAACGAAATAATGTCACCAGGTTCTTTCTCGGGCCTCGGCACCAGAATGCATAACCATCAAGTAAAAATTTCCCTCGTATTTTGCCTGTCGTGTCAGCAAAATGGCTCGTACTGTGACTAAAGAGGAATCACGACAGTAATATGGTCGCAACCAGCGGGGACTCGGGTCAGATATGGGATCCGGACAGGAAGTCTATCTCACTGATTTACGCGAGCTTTCACCTCGTTGGCTGGTCAAGTTGTCAGTTCTAGCTGGTGCTGGGGTGAGTTTGCTTCTGTGACCAGTGACGGCATGATTGTTGACATGCTAGAGCGACACAATTTTTTTTTTCACTTACTCTGTGGCGCTCAAGACAGACTCAGAGCCGAATGTTGATCCAATAATGTTCTCAATCGATCAAGGTATCCGGTAACCAGCTTGTGGCGTTGTGGCGTACCTATATTGCACAGGCCTTGATGCAATCCAAGCGTGAGGCTCTCCCTGGTCTGTGACCATGTGCGGTAGGTGGCGGTGGCTCACCGTCATGCTCTTCCTGACATTCCAGAGATATCATTGGTTGCATTGGCTGACTTGTGACATCGCCCTCATGTTAGGCCCTTGTCCGGTCTCTGCACAAATTTTTGCCCGTTCTTATCGTTTGGGAGGGCTTTTCACGGCTGCTCTTATCTGCGCTCTATCCAGTTAATCTTGGTTTCCTTACTTTTTGCACTCTTTGGCTTTGTTTGCATCTGCCATATTTTGCAGATTCTTTCCTGTCCTGAAAATCCATTATTTTCGTCGTTTGCTCCTTTCTTGACGAATAGAGAAATAAAGGGCTCGGCTATTGCCTTCCCCCTTTTCCTTCGTCCTTTGTGCAGTTCTAACATCAAAATCTGGCCCTTGACCTTGTTCGTCATACGAGCCCCTAGCAGCCACAAAGACAACGCCTTGGCCACGATCCCTATTTTCATCTTCAGGCCTCAACAACATAGTATCACGGCCCGACCCAATTCCCAAGATCTATGCCTAGCTGCTTTAACCCGCGAACCGCTTCGATCTCTTCCTTTCGGACCCTTTCCTCCGCCCACGCCGACATTGTCAACATCGTGCTGATCCGCGCACCCCACGCCGTTCGAAGTCCTCAGTAGTCGGCGCCTGGCTTCGATTCGAAGTAAAGCCTTCAAGTTGGCTCAACTCGCCCCTTCAGGTTATTCTTCTGCTTTGCCCTCGGGTCCTGGTTTCTGGGTCTACAGCGGAGTCAACAAGAAACCCCCATAACTGGTCTGTGGTCTCTTCGATATCCATCTTCTGTCCCCCACCTTCCTCATCCACCAACTATAACGTATCTGGCGACGTCCGCCGGATCGTTGCTCACGGTTTGATCAAATTCAAGACTCGGCGCGCTCCAGCCGCGCCGGGCGCGACGCCTATCTTCGACTTCGAACGACGACGACGCTATTGCCAACCACAAAGTATGGGACTGTGAACCAGCTCCCCCCAACCTACCCCTACCTTCGCCCTCCTTTCCGCTACCAAAGGACATCGACGCCATTGAAGACAACCGACCCAGCTTGCTTCGCAAAACTCTGCAATGTCTGACCACGACGAGAACACTGGGGTTTCCCCCTACACTACCCCAATGCCGGAGCTCGATGATCACCGACACCAAGCGGTGTCTGCTCAAAGACATGAGCGCCCTCGCCGTGGAACTTTTGACAGTCTGTACGGTTCCCGGTTGATGGACAACGACCCAAACACACCCGCGATTCGGGTTCGCGACTTTGAAGAAGCCGTCATTGACGAAGACGCTGGAGAAATATCCCCAACGGTTCATCGCAGTCGTCGTATGACGGTGGACTCTTCGGATGGAAGGTCAATTTCGCCTCCCAACTCGGTCAAGGCTTTTGCGGAAGCTCGTCGTCGAGAGCGCGACATGTCTTTTTCAGAGCCTCGACCGGACCTCGAAGATCACCTGGGCCGAGCCATGTCCATTTCAAGCAAGCGTAGCTACCGCAGCAAGCCTCGTACTATTCAGGACGATGCGGCCAGTTATGTCACCAACAAGACTGCCGAGGAAGATGTCTGCTTCCCTCCCAAACCGGTTCATCAAAAGGATCAACTGTATATTGATTTTGAATATCTTGAAGAGTTCATCCAGGAGCAGACAGTGCGCATTCCAAGCCACCAGCAACCGGGCACCCAAAGTTTTGACGATTTGCGAGGGCAAGACCCTGATTCTCGTCCAACTCAAGTTGCAACTCTTGATGGCGATATTTTCGATATGCCCTCGGAGGATTCCATGACTCGAGAGAAAACCACAGAACCAACCGCGGAAAAACCACAGTCGAAGTCCCAAGCTCCTCCAATGGACAGTAACCGGTTCAGTTTCTTTTCTTCAGCGTGGGAGTCGACTATTCATGCTCCTGAGCTTGGAGATATTGTTCTCCCGGGCGAGGACATTCGTGGACTGTTTGAACTTCCTGAAGACGAGGAAGATGGCGTTTGGTGGCTAAATATTACCTCGGCGACTAGAGAGGAGGTGCAGGCAATTTGCAAGGCCTTTGGTATCCATCCCCTGACAATTGAAGATATTGTCACCCAGGAGGCGCGCGAGAAGATCGAGCTCTTCCCGGCATACTATTTTACCTGCTTCCGTTCCTTCCACGTTGTACAGGAGCAGGATGGCATTGAGTATGAGCCATTCAATATCTATGTGATCGTATTTCGGGAGGGCACGCTCAGCTTCAGTTTTGCGCCCAATTCTCACGCGACACAGGTTCGTAAGAGAATCACCGCTCTGAAAGACTACGTTTCGCTAAGCAGCGACTGGATCT
Source organism: Calonectria pseudonaviculata (assembly GCA_004380915.1). Classification (NCBI taxonomy): domain Eukaryota; kingdom Fungi; phylum Ascomycota; class Sordariomycetes; order Hypocreales; family Nectriaceae; genus Calonectria; species Calonectria pseudonaviculata. The sequence goes on from PGGA01000005.1 coordinate 2,525,715, forward strand.
GCTATGCCTTAATGTATGATTTGTTTGATGCCCACCCATCACAGTGTGTACTATATACTAACCGAGTCTCTAGCGACGATATTGTTGATTCCTTTGGCCCACCTATTCGACAAATTGAGCTTGAAGCAGATGCCATTGAGGACGAGGTGTTTGTTATGCGTGAGGATGACTCCAACTCGTTCCTGCGTTCTATTGGCCGAGTTCGTAAGAACTGTATGGCTCTACTCCGGCTCCTGGGCGGCAAGGCCGATATCCTCCGAGGGTTCACGAAGCGTTGCAACGAAAACTACAAGGTAACACCGCGGATGGATATTGGTTTATACTTGGGTGATATTCAGGATCATGTTGTGACGATGGCTACCAACCTGGGTCACTTTGAAAAGATCCTGTCCCGTTCGCACAGCAACTACCTGGCAACACTTTCCATCAATAGCATCTCTCAGGGAACTGAGACGAACCAAGTCCTCAGCAAGATTACATTCTTGGCCTCGGTCCTGGTCCCGCTCAACTTGGTCAGTGGTCTGTTTGGAATGAACGTGGCGGTTCCATTCAAGGATGTAACTCATCTTGGCCCTTTTTTCGGTATCGTCGGCTTCATGGCTCTCATGTGCGCCTTGATTCTGGGCGTTGCACGCCGTATGCGTTGGATTTAAAAGGCACATTTGGGTTCACTGTCATGATGGTGCTTTTAGAAGAACCCCGTCCTCTCTGGGACAAGGCTTTCTATATGCCACTGTCCTTCGTTTAAATTTTTTTCTCACTTTTCTTCCCTAACCTACCTTATCGCATACATAGACAGTGGTATATATTATACTGAACATGTTCTGTATACAGTTGGGGCATGTATATATCAATTTTGTTTATTGGGCGGCGGTGTCTGTTATAGCGTTCGGCAATAGACAATGTTAGGCTTGGTAATAGATTTATTTTCTCGTTTGACGTTCCCTGAGGATAGTGGTTGAGTAGTATACAAAATGACGCTTTTCTTTCGGCTTTTTTGACATAAAATATTGTCCTGTTGGGTAATTGCGTCTTGGTTTGTCTTGTGGAGTATTCTGATGAAGTTTTAGCGGATTCATTAGCAAGCTAGCAAAGCCAGGAGTTAGGCGAAATGCAGGAAACCAAAGGCCCAAATATTGTCGTCCCCCCTCTTCATATAGACGTCAAATTTGGGTTCATAGCATGCGACATACGGATGAGTATTTGTGTCCTTGAATCAAGTCGTGACCTTCCCATATGTGCATTGATATTCGGTTAGGATAGAGCCTGAGTCAGATGATTAGCTCGACCAGCCATAATAACTATTTTGTCCTCTATTCAAAGCATAACGAAATAGCAGGCTCTTTCGATCCTTCTCAACTTAGGAATAGTGAGTAAGAAATGTAACCTATGGAGGCACTGATTGTTCCGTATATTAAATCTTGGTACAAGCTTGGCTGACAATTGCGGCGTTGAGATGATGCTTGGTGACAAGGCGGGATTTGAGAGTTGGAGTTTGATACGGAGTCCAAAAGGATTGTGAAGGCCTGGACTATTATGTGTTAGAAGTGTGTCTATGGTGACTAAATTTTGCAGTTGGTCTATTCTTGGTCGCAAACTCTTCTCAACTTATGACTTGTCGTCGAAGAATAATGAGCGAAGAGTGCTAAAGCGTATTAATTACTAATTTGATGCATTCCATCCACTCTTTCAGGTTATGGCTGCAACTCAATGAAGCATATACAGCAAATTCATATGGTTTATGATAGATAATCTAGGATTTCTGCAATTCGACTTGGATATTGTCTCTTTCAAGGGGCTATGTTCCGGGCAGTTCCCATCATCGACCCATAGACGGATACTTTCCCATTGTATGCATTATTTGCAGATCAATAGTGCCTATTCCTCAACGTACCATGCCAGAAGTAGAATTAAACTTGCAAGCCATGTACTTTGGGTGCAGCCCTTAGTCACTGGGCAGCCAAGCACGTCTTTTTCTAATATAGTTGATTTTGTAAATTGTGTTTTCTGGCACGTTTGACATACCCTTTGCAGCTCCGGGGAGTTTTTGTGGTAGTGGATTACGCACTTCCTGTCATATTTTCTTCGCCATATTCACGTACCATACATATGTAGTTACATAAACTGGAATGACGAACTCGAGGTGGCTTATCAAGTAAATGCTCTTCTTGACCAAACTCTCCCCTAGAGCACGACAATATGACTGTTTTAATGAGTAATGATCCGTAGTTACAGAGTTTCATATTGGAAATCAAATATGAGCTCCAGTTTGACATGAGAAAACACAACAAATCAAAATGAAGGGGTTGAAAGCATTGGCATATTCGTTGTTACTCGTTAAAGTCGGCGGGGGCCACGTCTGTTCACCTCCACCCTCCTATTGGCTGATGGCCCACCACTCCCCATTCCCACTCTCAACTCCAGATCTAAAACCTTGACAGCGCAAAACTTCCAGCATATCAAGCCCAAAACCAACCCATTCACATACCCACCCCACCACCGCAACAATGAGCTCCTCCAGCCTCTCTCTCGAGAATGCCGACCTCGAGAAACTCAACGACAAGGACAAAACTGAGCTTCGTCAATTCCTTGCCAACGAGCAGCAGCGCTCCCAGATCCAGGCCCGTACGTCGCCCTGCTCGCTTGCCATTCCGACTGTCTTATAGGCACCCTTGCCAATCGAGCATTATTAAATTAATAAAAAATTAATATAAAAAAAATAAACCTATGCTAATTATTGCCCTGCCGTCCAGAAACCCACAGCCTCACCCAGATCTGCTGGACCAAGTGTGTGACCGGCAGCATCAAGAACTCCAAGCTTGACAAGTCCGAGGAGGGCTGCCTGGCCAATTGCGTCGACCGGTTCCTCGATATGAACTTTCTCACCATGAAACACCTCAACAGCATGCGTTCTTAAGCGTCGTTTGGATTCAAACATAGCAGCCACCACCGCCGAGCCACCCTCTAACGACTTAAGGGGCCAAAGGGGTTTATGTGGTACTACACCCGACTCCATGCGGAGGGGCAGGAAAAATTTGTACAATTACTAGATGGGGGATGACGTGGAGGATTGAATGAAATAGAAAAGGCTGTGTGCATTATAGCACGGAAATAATATTTCGTCGATACTGTCGGCCACAAAGATGGTCAAATGTATCTATTTCATTTATTTGTATTGCTTCTATATGCTGCTACCTGGCTACAATACAACGATATGTTAGAGAAAAAACCTCGTGCTTAGGTTGCCGTCGGTGTCAAAACCTCTAGGAGATCTAAATCCCTAAGTTATATTCACGCTTTAATGTGGAGTAAACTGCTAGGGTTAGCGTTTGACGTGGCTAGCCAAGGTCCCTTTTGTGTATATAGCGGAAACACCCTTATGTTTAACACAGGCGTATAATTGGCTTTTTGGGTGCCGCCGGATTCGAATTGACTTGGGTTGTCCCCGACCAAGGTTCCCAATCTTGATCGCTATTTTAACAGTTCCAGCAGTGCAGCCAACACACCACCAGCTTGGTCAAATGTATATTACTACGGCATCCTCTATTGGGAATAAGCAAACAGGACTTCACTCATGAGCACACCGAAGAAAAGCCGCAACAGTGCACCGTCATTCACACATCAGCTCTACACGTAGCAGGCACAGGATAAGGGTCTTGGTGACTGGGCGGTCTTGAATTTATGATCATTTTGCACTCTTAAACCACTAGCTCTTTAATGCGCCTTTTTCCGATGCCCAATGCCGTGCATTTTTCAGCAAATAAAACCAACCCAAAGACACGCCAAACCACAGCCCAAGCACGCTTAAACCAGGGAAAGCTTGTTGGCGGCGATGTCGAGAGCGTCGACATCAGGGGTGAGGCGAGCGTAGGCCTTCTTGGAACCGTCGGGGCTGGTGATAGTCAGTATCTCGTACTTGGTCGCGTTCAAAATAAGTCGCCGAGACGAGCAGAAAGTACATACCGGATGAGGGTGTTGATCTTGACACAGTCGATGTCGTAGAGCTTCTTCAAGGCAATCTTAATCTGAGCCTTGTTGGCCTTGATGTCGACGATGAAGACAAGAGTGTTGTTCTCCTCCATCTTCTTCATGGCGCTCTCAGTGTTGAGAGGGTGGAGGACGACCTTGTGCTCATCGAGACGGGGCAGGTGAGGGATCGACTTGCGGGGGTACTTGGGCTGGCGGGCGAGGACCAGGGTCTTGGGTCGGTGGAAGGAGGTGCTGTAGCGGACCTTGGTCTTCTTGTGGGAGTTGGACTGTGGGAGAGCATCATGTTTAGCCCAAACATAACATGAAAGGATCTGAATTGCAACTTACGCCCTTGAGGGTAGCCTTAGCAGCAGCCTTGGCCTGCTTGGTTCCCTTGGTGGCTATATAAAAGACAATGCATCAGCAATCGCTCTTTTTCAGAACTCGCAAAATCTGCTGCTGCATGATGCGGAAGAAGATGAAGACGATATGCGACACCGAGAGAAAATTTCCATCCTCATTTCGATGATCATGTGCGTCCGTCCGTATTTTTGCGTGCAGCGAACCTCGCGTTTCAGGGAGAAGAACTCATCCCGTACCTTTCTTAGCGTCCTTGCCGGCCATTGTGTCGGTTGTCGTGGGCACAAGTCGTGGATGTGCTGTTGGATAATGTGGTTGGGCGTGGGTTGCAAAATCGAAGCAAAAAATAAAATGAGGCACACAAGATAGTAATTTAGTTCTGTGGATTTGCGATTAGGGTTGCACTAACAGAGCGATGTAATTGGCGCACCGGTGGGCAAATGTGTAACACGTGACCCCAAGCAACTCACTGCAAAGTATTATGTAAGCTATTTTCTCGATTTTTGGTGAGAAATGTTTCGGGATAGGAGAATTGGTGTGGTATAGTATGCTCGTTTCAAGGCCGCTTCGAATATCCTCTGAACATGGCCCAATTGATGCGACCCTCTAATTGACTTGATTTATGCTCTAATCATGAGGTAAATATAATGCAAGTATCAACCAGTTCTGTTCCCAAAACACGTGTTAACTTGTTGATAGCAGAAGGCATAAAGCATTAACTGAGCAAGGCAGTGTGCTGTATAATCTATCCTCGTCACAATGGTTTCTAAGAAGCCGCTGAGGCAAAAGAGCCTGTCCAACAGTCGCCCGCCAATAGTCAAATCGTCCCGGTCCATGTCTCGCAAAACCAGCCGAGCTCTTATCAACACCCACCACCAATTAGACAAACAGCGCCGTCAGGCCATATCCAAGGGCGACAAGACTGCTGAAGCGCGCATTACCGCAGAAATTGATAAGCTAGGTGGGATAGACCAGTATCAGAAGGCGAGCCTGCAAGGCCAGAGTCGCGATCGTGGGGGAGACACATCAAAAATTCTACTCGACTGGCTTCCTGTGTCGGAGCTTAAGAAACGTGGTCAACAGTTACGGATGCTCGAGGTCGGCGCGCTGAGTACTCAAAATGCTTGTTCTAAAAGTGGGATTTTCACAATGCAACGTATCGACCTCAACAGCCAGGAACTTGGCATTGTACGGCAAGACTTTATGGAACGACCCCTGCCTAAGGATGGAACAGAGCTATTCGATATCATATCCCTCAGCCTGGTTCTCAACTTTGTTCCTGAGTCCTCAGGGCGGGGCAAGATGCTTCTACGAACTCTCTCTTTTCTCCGAGATGTGTCGCAAAAGCAGTCGGTTACTTCCGACAAGCTCTTCCCTTCGTTATTCGTAGTTCTTCCCAGGAGCTGCGTTGAAAACTCGCGCTACTTCACAGATACCAGATTTAACGAACTGATGACGATACTTGGTTATACCAGGGCCAAGAGCAAGATGACTCAAAAGTTGGCATATTCACTCTGGACAAGGGTAAGCTCCACGCCAAACACGTGGCGTGACTTTACAAAGAAGGAGATTAATCCAGGGAAAACGCGAAACAATTTCGTTGTGACGCTGAAGAATCCGACGAGTCAGGCGGTTTAGAAAGATAGGATGAACACGAGACATGGGTGCAGGGCGAGATGCATATGCGACCATGCCCAACTAACTGACTGACCCGCCAAAGTCATCTACATCGAAGCAGCCGACATGTCAGCACCCAGGGGGGGGGGATTAGTCGGTCAGAGTAGCCAACAACACCAACATCGAGCAATGTGGTCGCACGACTCCACGATACGGATAATCAACAACACCGGCCTGGGCAAGATTTATGCGATACACCATGGTACCACGGACAAGAGCAATGGCAATGCATGCAAGTTGGTGGAACACTTTGGTCACGAGTGGGCGAAAGTAGTTGGATGGCGCGGTCTCGGATTTGGGACTAGAATCCCTAGTGGTCATTACATTGCCAACTCCGCAACGTTGGTGCCACACCAACTTCCCCTCCCCATTTCCACCTGCAGCCGGCCGTCACTATACTGAGTCAAGGGAAAACTCAGACAAGGCGACTTTCGTCAAGGGATGGTCGGGCGGCAAGGGCGCGTTACCCGGACGGGTGACGGGGAAGCTGCGCATACCCGACTTGATGGCAGCATCTACCTCCAGAATGTTGTCGCTCAGGAACAACCACCTCTCTGGGGCAAACTCAGGATGGTGAGAGATGATCGTCGTGTAACTGGCCGCCTCGGTTTTGGGTCCCGCATTGACGGTGTCGAACCAGTCAGAGATGAGGGGCTTCAGGTCAGATAGCTCGGCATTTGTATGGCCGAAGAGCAGCTTCTGCGCGGGGACCGACCCTGACGAGTAGATGATGATCTTCTTTCCGGCGGCACTGGCGGCTTTGAAGAAGGGAGCGACGTCGGTGAAGAGAGGAGCGCGAATCTCACCAGAAGCATAGCCCTGCTCCCAGAGAAGGCCTTGAAGATCTTTGAGGTATGATATCTTTTCATCGCGGGCGACAAGATCTCGGACGTGGGCCTCCAGGTCCTGGCGAGAGTTGCGGTACTTTTCAGGGAAGGCACTGCGATAAGGCTCAAAGTCAGGATTATCCCACTTCTGTTCCAGAACTTTGGGGAGGGCCTCGAGGGCATAAGGAAACTAGCAGGCCGCGAAGGGCCAAGGTCAGCGACATCAATGAACCAGCAACAAAGCCAGAGACGATGTTGGACAGGATGGTCAAGCCAAAGTCAAAGTCGGTGAGGCAGGAAGACTGGCAAAGGTGCAGGGCGCTGGTGAGAGATGCATGCATTGGATGGTCTAGCGTTGAGACCAGGATCCGAAAGAATCACCGGCGCGGACAGGGTTTCGCTCGGAGGAGGTTGGGGAGGGAGGCCGGACGGATGGCCGAGGGAAACGGAGGCGGTAAGGGAACGGGAGGGTGTGCAACGGAGATGTACGGCGAACGGATGAAACTCACCAGAACATCTTTAACGAAAGAAATGGGACAAACTGTGCCTTCTAGAGAGCGATGAAACAAGTCATGACGTCAGCTAATGTCAAGGGAAAAAGAAACTCGCAAGATACAATCGCAAGATAATCATAATAATAATAAAATCATGCAGAGGCGTAACAGCCTAGAAGACATTCCACCAATGAAGGAGCCAAAAAGACATCATTGGCCAAGGAGTATGCGTGGATTTTGCATCTGTGTCTTACCAATATCGAAGACGAGTACGTCTGTTTTAGCAAGGCTCGGTGCCATGGTGTGTATGTAGGCGTGCTTCGGTGAAAGATCGAAGGCTGGTGATCACAATATGGCAGTCAATCCTAGAAAGATGATGGACCAGAGCCCGACGGATGGAGGACCCGAATCGGGATGAGAAGTAGACAGAACTGGGTGGAAGAGGTGGTTTTCCTGCACGGGTCGACGATGCGTATGCACGATCGTGATTCCTTGTCGGGTGAGCAAAAGTCGGACGTTTCACCTGGTGGTCTTTGTGTTCCTGGATCCGGGTTGGGCCGCCTTGAGGACTAGCCAGTAAATAGGGTGTAAATAGCCTCAGCCAATTGGCAATTCAGTTCAAACTCAGCTGAGTGAGGTCAGCAGGTGGTGTGCTGGCTCTTGGCCGGTGGTTGTCGGAATTGGTCTAGTTGGTGGTGGTTTGCTTTTTTTTACTCTCTCTTGTGAGGGGGTGGAAATGGAGGGGCAGAGATTGGATTGAGCAGTCCGTGTCCAAAACGGTTACAGGAGAGGAAAGGCGGTCAACAACCAAAAGTCGAAAAATGGACCCGCCTTGGGTCCATTAGGACAACTCAGATCAGTTAACCTAACCCAGCCCAACCCTCCTCCTCTGCCTATCGTGAGCATTGCTCGCCTCGTCCAACTACCTAACCTGGAGTCGACTGCATCCGTCAGCTGTGTCATTATGCCAGGTGGGCGGGCGGTGAGCGCCCAGGAAATAAGGTGGCCAAGGTACGACCAAGGTTGCAATCGGCTCAGCCAAGGACTACCATGCAATCTCAATACCTATGCATGATGGATCAGCAGTACCGACAGGTTGCTAATCATGGCATAGCAGGGCACCAGGACATCAGTGGAGCTAAGAGAGGATCTCAGTGGGGCCTCGGGAGTGGCTCACAGTTAACGGGGTCTTGTTTGAAGGGTGCTAGAGCGCCGAGAACTGCTGCTGTGGCAGACCCTAAGAGGTCCCTAAGAGGCCCCTAACAGCACCTAGAGGAGCGCGCAACTGACCCGGCTTCCTGTAAACTGGCCCCTGTAATTAGCACAGGCCCCCTATTACATACTAAGGAACCGCACAGCAGCAGATGGAAGGCAACAGACTCCAGAATGCCAGACTCTGCCTCCACCGACCGAGATTTGATGAGAGGGACCCCATCTCGACGGGACTGTAATCAGCCAGGCTGGCCAGTTCATGCAGGTCGCCATGATGGAATGCAACAGACCAGGGAGTGGGAACATGGGAGAGCGAGCATCAATGTTTATTTCCAGGCTACTAGACAAATGCTGTTTCCAGGAGAAGAGTTTGGTGGCGGGAGGACTTCAGGTACGGTTACGGACAGAGTTGTCGCATTGCATTCCCCAGTCTTCCCTTCCACGCGCCGCTATTCTCTGATGTCCGCGTGGTTGTATGCCGAAATAGGACCCTTGGAATGATGAGTCAAAGCACCGACACTACGTTGGCGCGCTGCTGGGAGGTACAGTCTCTCCTGCGCCAGCGCCTGATTGGCCTAGGCGGGGTTGAAGCGCAATATGATGCAAGGCAGTGCAGACCAGATGGAGAGAAAGTGAGGCGTTGACTGATTGCTTCCGTCTCTCGCGTGCCCTCTTTGCTCTGATTAGGTCCTTTCAAACGGTACCTGACGTATCTCGTACAGTAGCGGGTACGGAGTACAGTGTTGTGCATGCATTGGACCAGTCGAATGCATTCAGGCGCATGGCTTGTCCCCACTCTGCTGTACTAAATATGTATGTTTCCATGTATCATGTTTGTAGGGTGGCATGCTACTGCCAGGAATCAAAATGGGCTGTTCGAAGGATTCCGGACAGGCGAATCGTGTTCTATCAATTATTTTGTTCGTGGTCCGGTTTGCTTCCCCACCAGTGACTGGCTTTTGAAGATTCCACAAGTCAGATGTGGCAATTGCATAGCAGCCTCGGATCAAGTCAATGGCACCTAATTTTATATCAGAACGTCTCGGTCACGTCCAGTGTGCGTTCTAGCTAAGCCGAAGCCCGGGACCGGGACCGCCCAGGCACGGGAACAAACATGCAATTCAACACGAGACATGACGACACTTTCCCCAACATCGTCTGCCCCACGGCAATCCCGGTACTTGTACAATTCCCGAGATGACTTGTTCAATAGGATACGGATACGCAACTCGCTGTCTGTCCCCGACCAATGCTGCATGCCGGTTCATGGTCCTGTATGTCTCGTGTGCCTCCGAGCACGACTCTCACTTTGAGTCCCATATGGTTACCGCAGTTTCCAGCAGTGTTGTTTTGGACTGGCAAGACAAGAATGTTCGGGAATCAAGGCGATCGAGACTGAGCCGTCTCGTACTGACCGAACTCCACCTCAAAAGCAAGGAAAGCCACTTTACTCCACGAACCAAAGCAAATATCCCTTTGGTACGGGACTCGGGGATTGGCTGGAGATACGTAGTCAATGTGTATTCGTTACGCTGGAGCTGGCACATATTGCGTAAGTACATTCGTAACGGCTTTTGTTGTTAGTGCATATTTTTATGAACAAAGTACCAAGGTAAATATTTTCTGTACACATATATGTTCATAAAGCATAGACTATAGCAGGCGCGCGCGTTCTGAGACGAACTATCCCGGCCACTTGGAGGTTTGATGTTGTACGTTTCGGTAGCCAGCAGGCGGACGCCATCAGAGGCGGTAGTAATTAGCACACCAGGTGTTTCCAAATCGCAGGGACGTGGACAAGGGTGAGTGGTCTGGGTGTGGACGAGGGGAGGGAGGCACAGAGGGACGATGGGATCCTCCCTCACGCACTGACTTGAATGTTTCTTTTTGATCATCATGCGACCTGCTTTGATTAACGCTCTACCCGCTTCCATGACGACTACTATTCAAAGCAGCAGTTTAGCGCAGTTTGGCGCAGCAATCGCATCTTTCAAATTCAAAGTAAACAAAGGCTGCATCGACTGGCCGACGACGCATCCAAGTCAATCCAGGTAAAGCTGGGACTCTGGACTGGCATGCAGGAGCCAGGAGTGCATACGACGTGCCCCCAGACCCCTTCAAGACAGGCCCCAAGCCTCTCCCTCGCTCAAGAGAGGCGACCGGTTTCGCCCCCAATCGTTATTATGCTCTTGAAATCCGCCCCGCAATATCGAGGGCCACCAGAGACAAGGGGGCGCCATCAAGGCCGCGAGGCCGAAAGCTGGGGCCGCACGAGGCCAGCGCTATCGAAAGCACGCCCGTGGGTCGGAGCCAGAGTACCGACGAACTGATTTGATCCCGAGCGCTGGAAATCAACAGTTTTTCCCGTGACGCCTTCACCTATGCAGTTGCTCACACGACCAGTTTGTGGTCATATATTGGTGGCTTCAGACTTGTTGCAATTAGGGAGCTTACGAGGCCGGTGCATGACTATATTGTCATTTACTGTCTGGACCGTCGCGGTCGCAATGGACTGAAGTTAATAAGAATGCCAACCAGATTTGTTATGTTAAACATAGCGCAAAGCTTTGACGGGGATGGCCCAGCCCAGAACTGCAAAGCCAAGCGAAGAGGACACATGAAGTTTTAACATCCTGATTAGGATATTCTAAACTTTCCAGGGGTTTGTTGGGACAGGCATTAGTTATTCATCCCATTTCCCAGATCCCAGGTTCAATCGGTCATTCACTCTCGCAATGGAAATTGCAACATGGTCACGCACGCATTTATGCTCACTCTCATGGCCAGCGTCTCTTAAACTTGATCTAACCTGGCCGACCTCGCCGCGGATAGCCATTAGACGGGGTCCTCGACCCCATTGGTGCCACGCGCCCCAAGCAACCTTGAATATAGCTGGTTCCTCGCGACAAACCACTCACATTGCCTGGCCGCACACCCTTTCCATCGACTGCTCGCCCAGACCTGATGGGATCGACAACCTAAGATACGTAGCGGCCAGGTCGTCAACACACCACCAACCACGCACGAGTCTACCCCAATAGCACGTATCGAGCGGTGTACCTGCTATCAGTCACTTCCGACCCCAGCCAGCACTGTCCATCCCTCGCCGTCCCGTTTCTGTGGCTAAAAGATGAGCTATACTGTGTTGAGGCAGAGTGGTCTGTGCTGGGCGCCTGGTCCGCACCGTCTTGGTCACGCTGGCCAGTGTGTCATTTCGGTGGTCGGGAGGGAAATGAAGTGTGGTGCTTCGTCAGCCAGGCGGTTGCTGGAAGGTACTCGAATTCTTTCTTGCCCAACCTGTATCCAGAGGCCACGTACCGGCACTCAGAGGGTCGCTGTGCGAGGTAGAGGTAGAGCGTTCACAGTCCCTGGACTGGGCATCGTCCTCAATTGCACAGTGCCCCGGCACTGGTTGCTAATCCTATCCGAGCAAGACGTCACGTCACGCAATGTAGTCAGCACATCTCCCTCGCAAGCACGCAACGCACGTCCCGGCTGCTCTAAGCTTGACTGTCTTCGCCATCAACCAGTCACGATGCATTATCTGTTGATGGACCCGCCCACTGGAGGGACTGAGACTCGAGGGACGCCTGAGACGCTGTGTTTATCGCCGTCAATCCAACATGAGCTCTTGGCCACTGAGCAGCAGGGCCACACACCCCCAACCGTCATTCTTCATCCCCGTTTGGTCGCCGATGCTGCGTCTGGCTCCTCCCCATCATGGCATCGTTCCACCGTAGCGCCATCCGGTCCGTCTGGTCTATCATTGAAGCCGCTGTCTCGCTGGTTGCTTGTCGCTGCCCCAAGCCTCCTGCATGGCGAGTCCGGGGTGATTAGCTCTGTCTGTATGTCTGTTGACTGTCTGACTTAAGGTTTCTAAAGCGTCGTATGTATTGTGCCGTGAGAGATGTCTCTGAATTGAGGGCCTGTCTCAATGGGATGTGAATGGCAGGTCAGGCACAGGAGATGGCTGCTCTGATGATAGGTTGCCATTCCCCTGCTTGTACAAATGACTGTCCCAAGTAGGGAGGTAGCCAAGCATGTTTGCGCTGTCAGGTACCAGAGTAGAGTACGTACCATTTGGCCAGCAATGTATCTGAGGTAGCTGTACCTGACGCTTGTTTACGTGCCTGTCTCTCTGGCTTTCCTCAGGCGCGGCGACGGTCGGCCGTAGTCCATCGCCCGGCACCCCGGCACGACCCCGACCCCTTCGTTCTCTCGCAACCTTCTCTTGCTGGGCGAGGGACCTCACTCGCTCCTTCCTTGTGCATGGCTGGTGGGTTACGCTTTCCCTTATCCACTCTGCGTCCCCACACCAACTTTGCCGACACACCCTGTACACTGCCTATTTTATCAGCTCTGCTAGTGCACGGCACCCCTCAACATTGCTACGCCCCCCTAATCCCAAGTCCATCCCAGTCCAGGTCCATCCATCCCCCTCCACCCCGTTCCATCCCCATCCTGCACTTCCATCACCGCCATTCCCTCTCTATTATTTTCTTACCTTATCCTTTATTACATCTTCTGCCATCCCGCCATCCCTCCTTCCTCTCTTTCGCACGCTTCCGCATCATCAACGACCTTCTTTCTTCTCGAGCTTGCCACCTCCTGCGACCACCACTAAGCCCTTGTTGGCTATCTGTCCAATCTCGCCACTACCGCTCCGTCTTCGCCACCAAGTAATCTCAAGCAAGCCCGCGCTGCAGCTGTGACTCAACCAACCACAACAGCTACTGCGAATATAATCGAGAAGAAGAAGTGTCCTTGACTTGTTGCTTGCTGCTGTTTAGTATTCGACCCTGCGACGCACTGTCCAATTTCTCGTACACTCCATTTAGCAAGACGATTTGATCGTTGCGTCGGGCAATTGAACCGAGTACCAGCGCGTCGGCTCGACACGAACATCTCGACAACGCTCCTTGCCGACACCGGCCAATAAAAGCCAACTCATTCATAAACTATCATATCAAGAGTGGTTGTCTTTGATTTCCTCGCCGAGTTTTTGCCCTCTGGATTACCGTCGCTCCTCGGCCTCCCACGGTCCGTGTGACTCAAACAACCGGCTGATCGTTAACGATTCCTCCCGGGTGAGCTCCGCTCCCCTCTCCACCGGTGCCAGCTTGTCTGGTCCGACACGTCGACTCATCGGCATCGTCGAATCCGGTTTCTCTTCACTGTTGCTACTCCTTTCTCCGCAACCTCAACCTGGTCGGCTCCGTCCTCGGTCGCCTACTCACAACACAACTCCACTTGTCAGAGTCATTCTTTCATCAAAGCTTCAACAAAAAAACGCTCCCATGTCCTTATAACGAATCTCTTTTCATTTTCTCAATTCCTTTGGCCGTACAGGTCATCGCACCTCGCCGTCACGACCGTTCTATAATTTGCTTTCTTTTGTTTAAGCCTCTCTATTCGTATACCTTCAAATGAGCCTCTGATTCCGCTACGACCAACATCAGCCTTCAACCACTTTACGCCACTTCTCTATCTGTCTTCACCACGGCTACCTGTACACTCGACATCTCTTCTCAGATATCCATTACCATCAACTATTCGGGTTCTCAACACCACGCAGCCTACTGTGTCTGAAAAGTCGATTCACCATTCTTTGTCTTATTGAGCAGAAAGCAAAAGCAACATCTCCAAAAACAAGCAATTGTACGACTATTTGCGTCTTTTATTTTTTTGTTCCCTTTCCCTTTTTCAACCTTTTCATATCAAATCTTCGCAATGGAATGTCTCAAGGACAAGTTCACTGGTGGCGTCCTCCTGGGAGGGCGTTATCAGACCATCTCTCCTCTCAACCACGGTTCCTTCGGCATGGTATTCAAAGCCCAGGACACCGTGACCAATGATATCGTTGCCATCAAGTGCATGACCAAGAGGTCCGCTGCGCCTGAGTCGGAAGCTGAATTTGCTGTCGACGATAAATCCGAGGAGTTTGTCCTGCACAGTCGTCTCGGTGCCCATCCAAACATTGTCAACCTACTGTGTTCCTTTGAGACACAGTCTCACATCTACCTGGTCCTTGAGTACTGTGGCCAGGGTGATCTCTACGAGGCAATCCGCCATGGGCACGGCCCTTTGGAGACGGAACACGTTCGCCAGTTCATGCTTGAGCTTGTGGATGCTGTCGATTACATCCACTCCAAGGGTGTCTATCATCGCGATATCAAGCCCGAGAACATATTTCTTACAGATGATGGTGCGATGAAGCTCGGTGACTTCGGTCTTGCGACTACCGACAAGTGGTCCTACGAGATGACTGTCGGCAGCGACCGCTATATGGCCCCTGAACAATTCGACTCGGCCGGCGCAGGGTATTCTCCTGCCGAGGCTGATGTTTGGGCCATTGGCATTTGTCTGCTCAACATTCTCTTTTCTCGCAATCCTTTCACCACTCCTACCGAGGCCGATCCTCTGTTCCTTGACTACTCTCGAGACAAGCAGTCTCTGTTCGACGTCTTTCCTTCCATGTCCCAGGACACATACGAAGTCATTGTCCAGTGCATGAACCTTGACCCTAAGAGACGATCGTTGGTTGGTGCTCGAGATGCCCTCCTTCGCGTTATCAGCTTCACTGCCCAGGATGAAGTCTTTGATGACTTCTGTGGCGCTGACAAGGCGACCATGGCGAGTGCCAACCGTGAGCCTCTTCGTACCCCCTCGATCCAGTCTCCTCAGGTTGAGCTTGGTGCTTTCCCTTGGGCTAAGCACCTTCACACTCCCAATTCCGGCCGACAGCTCAGTGTGATTCGCGACGATGAGAGTTACACGGAGGAGCTCTTCCCCAAGTCTGAGACTACCAACACCGACTGGTGCTGGGCTCGCACTCCAATGTCCTCTATGGTTGACTCTCACTTTGGCATGTCAATGAAGTCGCTTGCTATCAAGCCTTCCAAGCCCAGAAAGGTGTCGCCTGCTGCTGGTTCTCTTCCCATTGCCATGGGAAAGCCAATGGCACTGTCCATGGCGACAGTTTTCGGTCGACGTAATGATGCCGTGTCTAAAAGCTGGAGTGACATGTGGGATGAGGAAGAGGAAGAGGAGGAAATGGAGCGGGAGAGGCAGTTGGAGGCCCTCCAGGAAATTAACTCTCGAACCTGGAGCCAGGAGAGCAAGGAGGAGAAGACGGCTAAGGTAGAGCAGGAGCCTGAGCCAGTCTCTCATGCACATGACATCAAAGGCGATATCGATGACGATCTCGTTGCTGATGGTTTCTTCTTTCAAGAGGCGCCGGCGCTGAAGACTCATGTGACGCTTACCCCTCGGTATTCGCCTCCACCAAAGCGAAGTCCGTTGGATAAGTGGGCGGCACTGGGCGAACGACGTCGGGGCCAAGTTACAAATACTTTGGATTCTTTTAAGTCGCTGGACTCTAAGCCGCGACATTTTGGTTTTGGATACAAATCTTATGAAGCGGGCGTTTGGGATCATTATAATTATCACAACAAACTTGGGGTTACTACCACCATTAACAACAAACACAACCATCATCATCAAGAACGAGTCAAGGACCCCTGGAGTAAGAGCAAGGGTAGAGATTGGAACTGGCGACGGGATAGGCGTGCCGATCTCGGTGACGTTGAGTGGGTTGGAGGCTGGTAAATGGGATGGAGTCCCTGATTCAGTCTCCAATCGTGGTTAAGCCGTTTCTTTTCTAGTGAGAGAATGGATAGAGCTTTAACTCGCTTTCTGTGTATTAGATATTTAGAAATAATAGCTGAAATACCAGAAGTTACCCACTCAAACCATGGTTTTACTCTACAGTGTGATTAATAATTGATATAAACATAGCGTATTTTATAGGTAATAGGGATAGTTAAGTTCTATATAATTTATATTATACTTAATATAATAGTAAAACTAAACTATCTATATAATAGAGTATATATATATAGTAATATACCTTAGATAATTAAATAAACTATATTTTTATAAATAATAATATTAAGGTATAAAAGTAATTTATATTCTTTTAAGAAGAGAAATAGCTTAATAAGGTAATAATATTAAAAAATATATTAAATCTATAGACTTTTAAATTTTATAGTATAATTATCTTTATACTTATAATTACCTTAGTATTAATTATAAATAAATACACTTTTAATTTCCTAGATATTTAAAATCTAGCCTAAACTACTAATTTTCTATAACTTTTTAATAATAACCTTTATATTTACTCTTAAATCTAATTTTTTTTATAGTTTTTAATATAAATTATAATATTTATTATTCTTTCTAATTACTTATTATATTTATTATTATTAATTTCTCTAAAAAAAGCTTTTTTTACTTTAAGTATTTCCTTAAATATTATTTTATTTAATTTTTTTATAATAATATTAAATTTTTTATATTTTTTTTAAATAAACTTTTTATTATTAATATTAAAATTATTTTTTTTAAATATATAAAATTTAAATTTAATAAATTATTATTTTTAGAATAATTTAAGATTAATAATAAAGATTTTAAATAGCTTAAAAAGCTCTTTTTTTTTAAGCTTTAATTTAAAGGTTTTAATAAGATTAGGTAGATATTTAATATAAAGTTTATTATTAATATATTTTAAGGTAGAAAAATATAATAAATTATAAAGAATATAATATTTAAAATATAGTTTAAATTTAATTATTTTTAATAATATTAGAAATAGGCTAGAATATATTAGTCTTAGTATAGTAAAAAGGTTATTTTAAATATTAGGTTAGGTTTAATAGAATTTATTATTTTTAATATTAAAAGAGTAAATTTTTTTTTAAAAAAAAAACCCCCCCTTTTAAGCTACTTAACTTAACCTATAAGTAGGATATCTCTTTATATAGCATTTTATACTTATTTTATAAGGAGTAATAAGAGCTTTTTTATTATAATTATTCTAATTATAATTATTTGCCTATAAAAACCCTAGTAGGGAAAAATAATTAGTTATAATAACTCTTTTACCTATTCCCTAGGCTAGGGGCTAGTGCAGGGAATTAAACCCTAGTCTCTGTAAAAAACATAGTATACTAACTATTATATTATACTACTATTAAAAGAGTATTAAGATTATAATATTAAATAAAATTAATTATTCTATTAATTAGAGCAAAAAAAGACTAATACTATAATTATTTAAATACTAATTATATCTATTCTTAGAATTACCTAGTTAAGCCTTCTACTTATATTTTAATTAAATATAAATAACTTATATTAAAACTTATAATAAAAATAGGTTTAAGAGTAATTATAAAAATTACTAAAAAGTTATAAAAAATTAGTAATATAGGTTAAATTTTAAATATCTAGGAAATTAAAAGTGTGTTTATTTATAATTAATATTAAACAGTATAAATAGCTTATATTAAGAGAGGATTTATTTAAAATATTTAATTAGATTAAAAGAGTATTTAATATAAAGCTTATTATTAATATATTTTATAGTAAATAAGTATAAAAGGTTATAGAAAATATAATATTTAAAATATAATTTAAATTTAGCTATTTTTAATAATATTAAAAGTAAGCTAAAATATATTAGTCTTAGTATAATAAGAAAGCTATTTTAAATATTAGGATAATTTTAATAAAGTTTATTATTTTTAATATTAAAAGAGTATTAAAAATATAAAATATATAAAGTTAATTAGGGGCTAGTAATATATTAGCTATAATACTAGTATAGTTATATTAATAACTAAGATTAGGAACCTTAGTTAAGAATAAACTAAGTTAGTTTAAATTTAATAGTACCTAAAGCTAAATTTTAACTAGCTATATTAAATACTAACCTTAGTAGCTTATTCTATATTAGAGAGTAAATATAACTTAGGAATATAAATCTCCTAGAGGTTTTAATACTAATAGTAATCTAAGTATAAGGTTTTTTCTTTATAAAGATTATTATATTATAGCTAAATAGTAAATAGAAATAATATAAAGAAATTAAAATAAAATTAATTATTTTATTAATTAAAATAAAAAGAGATTAATATTATAATTATTTAAATACTAATTATATTTACTCTTAAATACTAATTATAAATAAATATACTTTTAATTTCCTAGATATTTAAAATCTAGCCTAAACTACTAATTTTTTATAACTTTTTAGTAGTAACCTTTATACTTACTCTTAGACCTATTTTTATTATAATTTTTAATATAAATTATAATACTTATTATTCTTTCTAGCTACTTATTATATTTATTATTATTAATTTCTCTAAGAAAAGCTTATTTTACTTTAATTATCTTTTTAAATATTATTTTATTTAATTTTTTTATAATAATATTAAATTTCTTATATTCTTTTTAAATAAACTTTTTTATTAATATTAAAATTTTTTTCTTAAATATATAAAATTTAAATTTAATAAATTATATTTTTTAGAATAATTTAAGGTTAATAATAAAGGTTTTAAATAACCTAAGAAGCTTTTTCTTTCTAAGCTTTAATTTAAAAGTCTTAATAAGATTAGGTAAATATTTAATATAAAGTTTATTATTAATATATTTTAAGGTAAAAAAGTATAATGAATTATAAAGAATATAATATTTAAAATATAATTTAGATTTAGCTATTTTTAATAATATTAAAAGTAAGCTAAGATATATTAATCTTAGTATAATAGGAAAGCTATTTTAAATATTAAGATAGATCTAATAAAGTTTACTATCTTTAATATTAAAAGGATATTAAGATTATAAAATATATAAAGTTATTTATTTTATTAATTAGGGTAAAAAGAGACTAATACTATAATTATTTAAATACTAATTATATTTACTCCTAGAATTGCCTAGTTAAGCCTCCTACTTATATCTTAACTAAATATAAATTTACTCTTTAAATTACCTAGTTAAGCTTTCTATATATATTTTAATTAAATATAAATATATAATAAATACTATAAAGAAAAGCTTTAAATAAATATATTAATATTTAACTTATATTTATTAATATTATTAAAAATATAAATTAATAATATAATTAGTACTTTAAATAAAGTATTTTTATAAACAAATTTTTTTTAAAGCTTTCTTTAAAGCTAAGCTAAAAAAAAAGCTAATAATAAATTACTTAGTTATCTTTAATAATATAATTATAATATTAATAAAAAATAATAATATTATTATTTATTAAAAAGATTAAAATAAGAAAATTATAACTATTAATAATAAAAATATAATTATATTAAAGTATTTATATTTAATTAAAATATAAGTAAAAGGCTTAACTAGGTAATTTTAGGAGTAAATATAATTAATATTTAAATAATTATAATATTAATCTCTTTTTACTTTAACTAATAAAATAATTAACTTTATTTAATATTATAATCTTAATACTCTTTTAATATTAAAAATAATAAACTCTATTAAACTTAATCTAATATTTAAAATAGCTTTCCTATTATACTAAGATTAATATATTCTAATCTATTTCTAATATTATTAAAAATAATTAAATCTAAATTATATTTTAAATACTATATTCTTTATAATTTATTATATCTTTCTACCTTAAAATATATTAATAATAAACTTTATATTAAATATTTACCTAATCTTATTTATATTTAGTTAAAATATAAGTAAAAGGCTTAACTAGGTAATTTTAGGAGTAAATATAATTAGTAATTAAATAATTATAGTATTAATCTCTTTTTACTCTAATTAATAAAACAATTAACTTTATTTAATATTATAATTTTAATACCCTTTTAATATTAAAAATAATAAACTCTATTAAACCTAACCTAATATTTAAAATAGCTTTCTTATTATACTAAGACTAATATATTCTAGCCTAAGAACCTTAGTTAGGAACAAACTAAGTCAGTTTAAATCCAGCAGTACCCAAAGCTAATTTAGCTAGCTACATTAAATACTAACCTTAGTAGCTTACTCTATATTAGAGATCGGATATAATTTAGGGATATAGATCTCCTAGAGGTTTTAATACTAATAGTAATCTAAGTATAAGGTTTTTCCTTTAAAAGATTATTATATTATAGCTAGATAGTAGATAGAAATAATATAAAGAAATTGAAATATTTTAGCCTAATTTTAATATTATTAAAAATAGCTAAATTTAAACTATATTTTAAATATTATATTCTTTATAATCTATTATATCTTTCTACCTTAAAATATATTAATAGTAAACTTTATATTAAATATCTATTTAATCTTATTAAGATCTTTAAATTAAAGCTTAGAAAAAAAAGACTTTTTAGGCTATTTAAAACTTTTATTATAAACCTTAAATTATTCTAAAAAATATAATTTATTAAATTTAAGTTTTATATACTTAAAAAAAATAATCTTAATATTAATAATAAAAGATTTATCTAAAAAAAATATAAATAATTTAATATTATTATAAAAAAATTAAATAAAATAGTATTTAAGGAAATAATTAAAGTAAAAAAAGCTTTTTTTATAGAAATTAATAGTAATAAATATAATAAGTAGTTAGAAAGGATAATAGGTACTATAATATATATTAAATATTATAATAAAAATAGGTTTAAAAGTAAATATAAAGAATATTATTAAAAAATTAAAGAAAATTAGTAATCTAGGCTAGATTTTAAATATCTAGGAAATTAAAATTGTGTTTATTTATAATTAATAAATCTAGTTTATAATTAATAAATTAGTTTATAATTTTATATATATTAAAGTATTAATATATAAAGTAATAAGCAAAAGATATTTATATTACTTTTATTTATTAATTAAAAGTATAGTATAATTTATTAATAATAATATAATATTTAAAGCTTAATATAAGCTATATTAAAGCTTTAAACTAATAATTTATATAGTAAAAAAATAATCTTAATTATAAATTAATATTTATTCTAATTAAATTATTAATTATAAAGCTATTTATATTTATTAATAAAGTATTTATAAATAATACTAATTTATTCTTATAATTTAGATTTATTATTATTTTAACTAATAAATAACTTAATAATAAAATCTTTATAATAAATAAAAATATTATTTATTATAGCTTAATAAAATACTAAAAAATTATATATAGTATTTTAGCTTTAGAGATATATAGTATAATTATTAGAATAAATATTATATTTATAATAATAATTACTATTAACTAAATATCTAATTAACTTAAAAGTCTTATAATTCTAATTATTATATATACTAATTTATATTTATTATATAAATACCTTATAAAACTTAAAATAATAAAGGAAAAATAGCTTATAATTAATATTATAATCCTAAGATAATTATATAAATAATAAGAATTATATAAAATTAGATAAATTAATAGAAATAATAATATTACTAATATATTTACTAAGATATCTCTAAATTAAGCACTTAAGAGATTTATTTATAATAATAAAATAATTATTTAAATAAAAAGCTAGATTATAAGAAATAATAATACTAATTAAAGAAATAAAATTAAAATTAAAATTAAGTTTAATAGTTATAATTACTTATAGCTAAGCTTATTATCCCTTTAAAAGAGAAAAAGCTTTAATATTAAAATATTAAATTAATTAATAAAATAATAGCCTAGGAAGCTAGTTATATATATCTTATTATATAACTATTAAGCTTTAATACTATCTTAACCCTGTAATAGCTAGTATAAATAGATAAAAAAACAATAATAATTATTATAACTTAGTAGCTATTATTACCTATAACCTTAACTATATTATAATAATCCCTAGAACCTATCTATATAATATTTTTACTTTTAATATCTCTACTATTAATTTAGAATTATAGTAATTTTAAGAAAAGATTAAGCCCTAAGAATCTAATAAATATATACTAATATACCTTAAAATAATATATTATATAATATTTTACTTAGCTAAGCCCTTATAATAAAAAGAAAAAGGGTGTTATAAGTATCTCTTATAGTATATAAAGCTTTTAGTAGTATACTATACTTTATATTAACTATATAAAAATAGAGATATCTAGAGAAACCTTTAGAGCTAGGGAAATTTTAAGTATATAATTTTCCTAGTAATATATTTATAATCTTATTATAGATTTCTAGTAGCCCTTTAGCTAAGTAGTTAATATATATAATAGTAATAATATTATTATAGTTAATAATAGCTACTATAAACAGCCTTTTAATAATACCTATAAACTAGTTTTTAAGCTAGATCCTAACTATAGCTATTACTTATATAATTATAAACCGATTTTATTAATTATAAACTAGATTTAATAATTATAAATAAATACACTTTTAATTTCCTAGATATTTAAAATCTAGACTAAACTACTAATTTTCCTTAACTTTTTAGCAATAATCTCTATATTTTAGCCCCACTTTTATTATTATAGTTCTTAATAAATCTTATAATATTTATAGTCCTTTCTAGCTACTAATTATACTAGCTATTATTAATATCTTCTAAGAACCTATCTTCTTTTAGCTCTATATCCTTAAATTTACCTAAAATATACTTATTTATTATCTTATTAATCTTTATATATTCCTTTTAAATAAAATCTTTATTATTAATATTAATATTATTTTTTTAAAGTAATTAAAGCTTAAAATTAATAATTTTTATTTTTTAAAATAATATAAAATTAATAATTTTAATCTTAAATAATATAAATAGCCTATATTAAAGGAGAATCTATTTAAAGTATTTAATTAGATTAGGAAGATATTTAATATAAAGCTTATTATTAGTATATTTTATAATAAATAAGTATAAGGGATTATAGAAAATATAATATTTAAAATATAATTTAGATTTAACTATTTTTAATAATATTAAAAGTAAGCTAGAATATATTAATCTTAGTATAATAGGAAAACTATTTTAAATATTAGGATAAATTTAATAGAGTTTATTATCTTTAATATTAAAAGGGTATTAAGATTATAAAATATATAAAATTAATTATTCTATTAATTAGGGTAAAAAGAGATTAATATTATAATTATTTAAATACTAATTATATCTGCTCCTAGAATTACCTAGTTAAGCCTTCTGCTTATATTTTAACTAAATAAAATATAAATAGCTATTACTTTA
>PGGA01000005.1:2551303-2565419 GCA_004380915.1 Calonectria pseudonaviculata
TTTAGATTTAACTATTTTTAATAATATTAAAAGTAAGCTAGAATATATTAATCTTAGTATAATAGGAAAACTATTTTAAATATTAGGATAAATTTAATAGAGTTTATTATCTTTAATATTAAAAGGGTATTAAGATTATAAAATATATAAAATTAATTATTCTATTAATTAGGGTAAAAAGAGATTAATATTATAATTATTTAAATACTAATTATATCTGCTCCTAGAATTACCTAGTTAAGCCTTCTGCTTATATTTTAACTAAATAAAATATAAATAGCTATTACTTTAAGCTTTTTACTATACTAGCTTAGGCCCCTAGGATATTAAACCTCTTCTAAGAGCTCCTATTACTATTTTAAGCTTTCCTACCTATTTCCTTAGTAGAAAGCTAGGTTAGCTATATAAATAGCTAGGTTAACTATTAGTTATAATAGTATTTTAATAGAATTAACTAGTTAGGGCTATAAGCTTATCTATTATAATAAAAGGTAACTATAGTAGATAAAATCTATATATAGATTATAATCCTTATTTATATATAAATACACTTAAAATATAAGATCTAAGATTATTAGATAGTTTTCTAGCTAGGTTTATAAGGTATTATATATACTATAGTTAAATATATAACTTTTAATTAGTTTTAATTACTATTTTACTATATTTATATTTTTAACTTAGCTACTATTAATTATAATAGTTATAATTATAACTTTAGCTAGGTTAATAGCTAGTCTAATTATATATAATATATATTTTTAAGCTTTTATATACCTAGCTTATCTATAGCTATAAATAAGTATATAATTAAATATAAAGATAAATTAATTAAGATAATAATTATTCTTAATAACTAATTTTTATAGGCTTTAAAGTATAGCTAGTAGCTTAAGAAGGCTATTTTCTTTATTAGCTATAATACTAGCTTAAAACTAAATTTAAGCTTATTAAAATAGTAAGCTAAGCCTAGTTATAATAAGAGATAAAAAGGAATAATATAATATATTTAAACCCAACCTAAAGTATAGTTATTATCTTACTAAATAAGCTATTATTAGTTAATTATTATATATTTTTAAATAATTTATTTTCCTTTTATAACCTTTTTATAGCCTTAGAAAATAGGGTTATAAGGCTATAAGTATAATTTATACTAATAGTAGGATATATAATAAGTTTATTAAGCTAAAGGCTATAGATAATATAGCTATTAATAGCTTTAAATTTAATAAGGTAAAAGCTATTCTAACTACTAATAATAAGATTAATAAAAAAGATAGATTTTTATTAATTTCCCTTGTTAAGTTATCTTAGGCTAAGTTATTTAAATTACTTAGAAAGATAATATCCTTATATTATTTCTATTAATTTATATTTAGTTAAAATATAAGTAAAAGGCTTAACTAGGTAATTCTAAGAATAAATATAATTATTATTTAAATAACTATAGTATTAGTCTCTTTTTACCCTAACTAATAAAATAATTATCTTTTTCTATTAATTATATTTATTAGTAATAAATATTTTAATTTTTTTATATTATTTCTATTTACTATTTAGCTATAATATAGTAATAATTTAAAGAAAAAACCTTATATTTAAATTACTATTAGTATTCAAACCTTTAAAAGATTTATATTCCTAAGTTATATTTACTCTCTAATATAAAATAAGCTACTAAGGTTAGTATTTAATATAACTAGCTAAAATTTAGCTTTAGATATTACTAGATTTAAACTAACTTAATTTATTTCTAACTAAGGTTTTTAATCTTAGTTACTAACTTAACTATACTAATAGTATAGCTAATATATTACTAGCCCCCTTAGTAATAAGTATATTAACTAGGAAAGAAAATCTTAAAAATAAAAAAAAACCAATTATATAGCTAATATAGTGTTTTTTTAGTACTAAGACTATTAAGATTATTTCTATTCTAGCTATTACTATTATCTATAATAATAAAATAAATATTATAAATTAAGGTAACTAATTAAGGGTAAATATAACCTTTTAATATTATATTTATTAGGGTAATTAGTAAGCTCTAGCTTAGTATTATTACCTTTTAATAGCCTTAGCTAATAGTTATATTTTTTAATTAAAAGGAAAGCCAGCTTAGTAATTAATTTTAAGTTAGAAAGCTTAGTAAGCTACTCTTATAAATAGTCTTATTAAATAATATTATTATACTAGTTAATTAAGATTATAGTTTTAAGCTAGTAATAAATTTATACTTATTTTATAATATAAATTTATTTATAAAGGAAAATAAGTAAACTATCTTACTTATAAGAGTATATAACTTAGAGACTTATAATAATAAAGCTTATAGCTACTATTAGCTTTAGTTAATAGCAATAAACAGAAAAAGTGATTATAGCTATAGTAGGGTTACAAGTAGTACAATATATTCCTATGTAAAGAGGGAAATTGTTAGGACTTCTATTATTACCTAATTTAGCCTGTAATTAAAGTACTTTAAATTCTATGCTCTTTAATTGGCGCAGCCCCGCTCTTGTGACCTCACTGGAGGCTTCGCGCACTACAGGAGATAGTAGAATCACACTATAGGGTAGGGCTCGGTAATTGGCCATGTCCCGATCCCTCACTTGGATATGCGATTTACACCCACCAACACGCACTCGCACCTGCACAACGATAACCTAACATACATACATATGGGCTTTACCGGTCGGCCACAAGAGGGATAGGAGGCTGGGGTGGGGGCTCGGGATTCACGTGCATTCTACCTGCATGCAATACAACAGTACGTCTGCCCAAAGACATCAAGCATTGAGTGTCGCAGCATCATGTATGCCCTGCTCCGCGTCTCTTCGGGCACCCACTCGCCAACAGACTGCCAGCGGGCTCAAACGCGCGAGATGACGGGGAGCGAGTATAGTATAACTTGCGAGAAAAGTAATATTGCATGTCTGTCGACGCTATGCTACGCTGGGGTCTTTGCCAATGGGAGAGGCCGCATCTTGTGCGGCAGACACGGCGTCCAAGACGGAGGGCATCGACGGCCACTAGGACTAGACGCACCGTCGTACTGCATTCGTGCTGCGCTGCCGCCGTGGCGACGGTGCCGGAAGAAGGAGCCGATAGGTCGACACAGTGATGCGGACACCTTCCCAGCCCCAATGAGGACACCTCGGGGGCGTGGGAGAAGCTTGAGCACGTACCGGCCGTGGTATCAGTACAGGAGCGACACCCAAAGCCACAGAGTTACATCACACTATATCCCCGCGGCGACAGTCATCTACATGGTCTTCATATTGGCCGCTCTCGGTCTTGGAACTTGCCCCGCTTACACCAATGAATCCCACCCTCCAACCACCTCCCGACTGATCGGCACCGAAAAAGTAACATAACAACCGAAATAACTCCCACGTTAATGCAGAACAATTGGTAAACCGGAAGAGGCAACCAGACCCCCCCCCCCCCCCCGGGCAAGGGAAAGCCAAAAGGAAGAAGGCAGAGCTAGATCGACAAAACAACCTTCTAATCAGCGCCAATGAGATGCTTGGGTAAAAACGTCCATACCGTCCCCAACGTCCCCAGGATTCCGAAAATGATCAAAAGAACCCACGACGCTAGCCGTTCCCGCACCGGAATCTCGCGCCAGAATAGCTTAAGATGGAACGAAATGGGTAACAGGATCGAGATGATGGTGCAAAGCGCCGCTCCCAGGAATGCGCACACGGAGTCGAAGGCAGGGAAGGCAACTGATATAACAAGGAGAAGTATCACTACAAAGATGCGCACAGCAAATCGAATGGATTGCGTGGCCATGACGGAGCCTTTGGCCGGGGCCTGGCCATGGTGATGCTGCTGCTCCTGATGGACTCCACAGATGACATCAAGTGTAGTAATAATCGGGCGCGCGTTGAGTGGGATCTTGGTCAGGGGAATGATGGCGATAAAGATACACATTGGAATGGTTAGCCCCGCGGGATACCCTTCTGTTTTGAGGATGTTGGACGTGACGGCTTCACGTAGTTCGTCGCCAAACATGAGAACACCGATGATGGCCAGGCAAGTATCCAGAACGTACTGATAACCACACTGTTAGATTGTGTGATGTATCCCAGCTCGCAGATTTTACTTACAGAAAACGAAAAGGTGACATTGATGGCTTTTTTCCATTTGTAGGGGTGACGCATATCACGATAGATCTGTCGTAGTCGTCAGAACCAACAAATCGATAAAATCATCACCCAAAAGCACACTTACCGAAGGAAAAACAGAGTGAGCCCCCCAAGGACTAGCGAGGAGGCCATATGCAAGAGGAAGAGTGAGCCAATTCTCAGGAAACAGATATGTCGCCGCAGGCTCTCGGAGCGAACCTGGAAAATGCGGTTTCATAAAGCCATCAATGACGACGATGCAAACAACTGTGCATGATGGTTAGGTTATGCTAACTTGGATTCTTTGGAAATATAACGTACTGCAAAAGGTGGAGAAGATTCCTATGACACTCGTGTAACTCAGGAACCGCAGTGGCATGGCATTGAGTAGTAGGACCAGTCCACCGGCAACGCATTTCCAAATATTGACAGTCGCAAACCCTGGAAGGAGAAGGTTGAGTGAATCGGCAAATAGAATCACCAGCGCGACGTTGGCACTGATCAGCTCCAGAGTGAAGAGGGCCGAGACGACGATTCGAGCGCGGGTTCCAAACGAGACGTAGGCCAAGTCCGAGTACGTGATGAGGGAGGGATCATAGTCCATGCACTTGGCCAACAGTTTGCCCGTATGGGATGTGACGGCGGCGGTCAACGTGAGAATGATTAGACCTGGGATCCATCCCGACAGGCGAAAGGCTAAGGGGAGACTCAGGAGTCCAACCCCAATGATTGCGTTGATTGAGTTGAAAACAGACTGAGGAAGTGTACTCTGGCCTTCAACAGTCAGAACAACCTTGTCGCCCTGCTTGACTTCCTTAACGAGGATAGGCTGATGCTCGCCGTGCGCCGCGCCTTCGTCGTCGTCCTCTTGCTCACCGGCCCAATCCGAGGCTTGCCCAATCGAAATGCGGTGACGGACCGTGCGGTCAAGAGTGCCGTAGTGGGAGCCGTAACTGCCGATGATGGATGGTGTCGCAAGATGCGGTGGGACGGCGAAGATACTGGATCGGCTGGATGGAGACCCGGCTGGTAATGCTCCCGCCATCTCGGGATCAAGCAGTGGCTTGCTTTCGCGCTCACGGAAACTGTCCCTGACCATGATAGGGGACGAGCCATAACTTTCACTGGGCCCATCATGGCTTGAGGCTTCGAGATGTTGTCTCAGCAAGCTTGTTTGTGGTTGAGAAGCCGAAGTGTCGACTAGGCTGCGGCCGTATTGGACATTGTCAACGTCCTGGTCTGGTGCAAAAATGAAACTCGGACGGCGAGGGATGACTTCGGGAAAGGCAGCGGCTCTTTGCCAGCTGCGAGCAAAGGATCTAAAGCTGTTCACGCCGCCAATATCGGCGATTGCGGCCAGGTGGTTTGTCACAGAGGAGCTGATAGGCCATTGTAGGCACAGGTTAGCCATGCGATGGTTCCAAATCCCAAACAAAAAGATTGATATACCGTCTTCGCCTCATAAATGCGGCTGCTCCTTCGTCGTCGCCATTCTCATCGTCCAACACGGCTTGTTCGTCGGCAATGGCGCTCGAGCTTAGACTTTCCGTGGAGGGTCTGCCTTCATACTCGTCCCAATTGGCAGGATTCCGCATATTGGGGGGCATCGTTTCGGAGCCGCAGCAACTGCAGGTTCTATGGTTAATTATGATTTCCACAAGTAGTGAATGAAGTCAGAATTTGCGCACCTCTGCTATGTGAGATCACCAGGACCGCCTTTCGCGTAGTAAAATGTCCCCCGCACCAAGGAGATAAATGTGGCGGGGTGGCAAGGGAGCACGGGCGCAATCAGCAAGGATGAGGATGAAAAAAAAATTGATTGATAGGATGAACAAAACAAGGTTTGCTAGAGAGCAAATTCTGTTGTTACTGATGGGGTCAGTAGAAGGTCGCGCAAGACAAAGGGGTCAGGGCAAGGGCAAGATGTCAGATGTGGTTGAGGCTGGGAGAGAGGTTGATGATGGGATTAAAAAGTAGCCCGCAAGTAGTCGTAGTCGCAGCCTAGCCTCGATGAATGGAAGGCAAAGAATACTCCAAAAAAAAAAAAAATCTCTTCCTCGACGACATGGGAAGAAGAGAGGAACAGGTTGTTCAAGGGATAGGTCACGCGCCGTGTCGACCGGGTAGGGACCGAGACCTCGTCTTTCAACGTGACGGAACGATATGACGCTTATCGCAGACGCCCAGGTTACAGTTGGGACGGAACTTGAACTGATAGATACCGGGGATCCGCATGTACATGGATGGGGACCAAGGGGATGAGATGGGATATGGGGCTAAGGACGACGCACTGCAACCATCGAGGCTAGACACTGTAGGCCATGGTCTGGAGTGCGATGAGTGTAAATGGTAGTCTCACCCGCAATCTGCCGCTAAAGTGGATATATGGAATGGCTAAGATTGCTTGGGACCTTGTCAAATATGCGACTCTGATACAGCCGTTCAAGTTTCTACAAGAGGTCCATGGCCCTCGGCCAGTCTTGTTGGACAATGCATCCATCTCGCCGCATGCTGACGATAACGGCGCGCGATTCGAGGTGACGCTGCAGACCTCCGTCATTGATGCATGGAGAAACACAGCCAACGGGGCTGGTTCGTTAGCGGCGCTAACCTGCCTTCTGTTAGGTGGTGTGGCGTCCACCGTGGGGAAGAGAGTCTCACCTATAAGGGTAGACGCGTGATTTGATGAGTTATGGAGATGGGGCATTCTTTCTGGCTAGTAGCAATATGAGCAGGGAAGTACGCTGTGGGTGCGATGCCTGACCAGAGCACGATGCCCTTAGACAAAAAGCAAACATGCCCTCATGCATTTTTTGCCTTTTCCGTTTCTTCTTTTCTGTTTCTTCTTGTGCCCTCATCAAACAGTCGCTGTAATTCACCAACCTGGATCTCACCCGATGTTTAATATTAAAGAAACGCATTTTTGCTATTATTGGCGGCTTATATGATCCCTCTGATGCATCTCGCCTAGTCGGGTATCTGCTCAATGAGGGGAGCTCTTAAAAGCTCCAGGGCCTGGTTTGACAGTGGTGGAGAATCAACAGGCACATCCTTTGCGCTCGACCAGGGTTGCGAGATACAGTTTGTGCGACAGCCAGACCGAGGCACGACAATGAAGCAGTGGGTTATGCGGGTCATTAGCGGGCGTTGGTGAGCCTCAAGGCGCTGGACTCTTAGGTAATGGATACTGACTGTCCAGACCGTTTTCGTGTGGCTCCTGTCTGAATTCGAATTGTCCTGCATTTCAAATGGGGTCTAACCCATGGTTCAAAGGGCCATAGCATGATAGGGAATATGATTATGATAACGACATTGACACAAAAAGTTGTATTCTACGCCTCCTTAGATGATCTACATCACAAGAGGCGAGAGAACGGCCAGTGTCTCACCCCCCCCCCCCCCCCCCCCGCTTTCGCGTCGTTGTTATGCGCACTTCTTGGTAGCCGCCACCAATCATAATGCGAGTGGTAGATAGCCACGGGTGACTGTGAACACCAGCACACATCAATGATGTAGTACACCAGGGACCGAATGAGAATAACCCAGATCCGATGCCAAATGAGGTAAACCAAAAAAAAGTATGGTCAATGTGAATTATGTGTATATTTACTATGGATACCGGGGATTTGAAGAAAATTAGTGTGGTGCGCCTTATAATACAGTATCACCACCGGCGTGCTAATCTAGTAATAAATATAAGAGAAAAAGTGAATTTTTTTTTTTCATTTTTTAAATCCGGAGAATCCTTTGGTACTTGTAAGCGTAAAGTGGGGTATATACACCTTTACACTTTATTCTAAAATAGGCTTAGAAAACCTATATTAGCTTAGAAAACCTATATTAGAATTTTTTACTTATATTTTATTAAAAGCTTTATAAAAAACTATTAAATTAAATAATTTTAAGTAATTTATATTTAGTTAAAATATAAATAGAAAGCTTAATTAAGTAATTTTAGGAATAAATATAATTAGTATTTAAATAATTATAATATTAATCTCTTTTTACCCTAACTAATAAAATAATTAGTTTTATATATTTTATAATCTTAATACTATTTTGATATTAGAGATAATAAACTCTATTAGATTTATCTTAATATTTAAAATAGCTTTCTTATTATATTAAAACTAATATATTTTAGCTTACTTTTAATATTATTAAAAATAATTAAATCTAAATTATATTTTAAATGTTATATTCTTTATAATCCCTTATACCTATTTACTATAAAATTATAAGGATTATATAATTAGAATATATATAAATAGATAATTCTAATAATATATATTAAATAAAGACTTTTACTTAATAAATACTTAATAAATACTTATTAAATACTTATTATAAGCTCCTTTATTTTCTTATTTTATTACTTATTAAAAATAATAAGTAAGATTAAATAAAAAGCTTAGGCTTCTATCTTCTTATAATTATCCCTTTTCCTAGATATTTAGTCTTTAAATATTTTTAGTATTTTTAGGTTTAATAAGCTCTATTATTTAATAGAATCTTTATATAAATTCTATATTATATTATTATAATATATATATATTTACTAAGTACCTTACTTATATTATACCTTATTATAATATAATTAAGATATATTCTATTAAATATTCTTTAAGTATTTATTATTTTTTCTTTAGATATTATATATAATAATATTCTTTATTTCTAATAATATTTATATTTTTTTATATTTTAATTATTTTAATATATTATTTTTATTTTAATAATAAATATATTATTAGCTAATAAGATAATAAGCTTTTTTACTTTTATTATATTTTATAGAAATATAATAATTCTATTTTAATTTATATTATTAGTTCTTATAATAATTATTATATATATTATAAGATATTTAGCTAATCTTATAATATTATAAATAATTTTATTATATCTTATAAATATTCTATTAATATTCTAATTAGATTTTTAATAAGCTTATTACCTTTACTATCTAATATTAGAATTTCTTAGCTAATAAGAATAATCTTACTTTTCTAATTAATTTATAATAATAATATATTACTTAGATATTTAAGGAAACCTTTAATACTTAGTATTAAATAAGAAATAATATTAAGGCTCCTATAAGGAGCTAGTAAATACCTACTAAATATTTTACCTAGCTTTAGCTCTAAAAAGTTATTATTACTTAGAAGCTTATTATACTTAACTTTTAAATTTATATATATATTATATAAATACCTTTATAGTTTTCTTATTATATATATTTTATAGATTATTATTAATATTTTATAATATTAACTTCTAAATATAAATACTAAGGATTTTTATTAATAATTAGCTATTATTATTCTATTATTTATATATAATAATACTTTTACTTATAATCTTTTAATTATATTTAATCTTTTATAATATATTATCTTTACTCTTATTTATAATATTAAAAAAAAAGATATTCTTACTAAATTTAAGGTAATTTAATCTATTAAAATACTTACTAAACTCTCTAAGTATAAAAATAGCTTTATTCCCTTATATATTATTAGGTACTTTAATTATTCTTTTTTAGGCTATAATATTACTTTTACTCTTAAAAAGTATTTAATATTTACTTATTTTCCTAGGTCTATAAAAAAATATTATATTAATCCCTTATTTATTAAGTCTATCCTTAGTAATAAAAATAATAGCTAAATAATAAGTAAAAGTTTATTAGATATAAAGCTAAAGCTTATTTTTTTTATTTTTTTTTAATAAGAATTATATTATAAATCTAATTAAAAGGCTTTTTATACTTATTATATATTTACTATATTAGCTATTTTACTAATACTTATAACTCCTAGTATACCCTAAAAATCCTAGGCCTTTATAGCTTCTAAGGTATTTATAAGTATTTCCTAAAAATATAATTATAATTATTTCTTAGGTAATACTTAAAAGATTTATACTAAATAAAAGTAATTAATTATAATATATTTATTTATTTAAAATTTAAATTATAATTATTAGATTATATAATAATTATTTATCTTAATTAGTAAATACTTAATAAAATTTTATTATTATAATTATTTTTTTAGTATATATTTAGCTTATATTTTATAGTCTAATTAATTATTTTAATTATTTTATTTTTTATATATATATTTTTATTATTTTTAATATTTAATAATAATATATTAAGTATTTTCTAAGTATTTATTAAGCTTCTATATATTATATTCTACTAGCTAACCTATCTATTTTACTTAATAAAGTTTTTTATTATTCTTATCTTTATATATTATTATATTTTTTACTTTCTATTTATTTTCCTCTTTCTTAAGCTTTAATAATAATAATAAGTATTTACTAAGTACCTTTTTAGGCTCTATTTAAGGCTCTAATAGTATAACTAAAAAAATATTATATATATATTTATATTACTCTAGGAAATATATTTTATATACTTAGGCCTTAATTTTATTAGTAATAGCTATCTTAATAAACCTAGGTACTAGCTTTTTATATTTAAAATAGAAATTCTTAGTAAATAGTCTAATAAATTATTCTTATTAATAGCTTTATAAGGTATAATAATAATTATAATATTTTACTTAGCTCTTAATAGCTTATTATTAGTATTAATATACTTTTTTATATACTTAGTAAAATATCTTTAGATATTTAGTAATCCCTTAAATTTTAGTATATATATATTCTAAGATATAGTTTATTATTTTAGGATAATACTTATAAAGTGCTTATATTAGGGATATATTAATAATACTATAGTAGCTATTATTATATATAAATTATATTTCTAATAATTATATTATTTAATAAAATAATAATTACCTAATATATAATTATAAATATTATTTTAATATTTAATTAATTCTTTTTATTTATTTATTAATTTATAAATAATAAATAGTAAATAATCTATAAATAATTATTTATTTTCTTATAAATTTTACCTAAAACTTACTAATAAATAATTTATTTTTATTACTTATAATACCTTTAAATATTTTAAATTTATATTTTATATATTTATATAATAATTATACTATTTAGGCTATAATTAGTATTTTTTTTATAAATATAAAAATAATATACTTTAATATATAATAAACTATAACTAGGATTATATTATATTCCTCTCTATTTACTTTAATACTATTTAATAGCTTTATAATAAAATTAATATTAATTTCTTAGAATAAATATAATAATATAGATAATAATTATAGCTTTTTATAAGGTTTATACCTTAGTATATATATACCCTAGTAAGATTAATAATTCTAGGTATATTTTATAAGAAGATAGAAGCCTAAGCTTCTTATCTAACCTTACCTATTATTTCTAATAAGCAATAAGATAAGAAAATAAAAGAGCTTATAATAAGCACTTAATAAGTACTTATTAAGTAAAAGTCTTTATTTAATATATATTATTAGAATTACCTTTCTATATATATTCTAATTATATAATCCTTATAATTCTTTTATTTTTATACTTATTTAAATAATTAATATATATATAATAAATAATATTATATTCTAATATAATAATAAAGATAATTACTTCCTAATATACTATATAATTATAAATTATATAATATTATACTAATAACTATTTATTAATAAGAAAAAATAAAATTATTTTACTATTAATAGGCTAATTATAATAAAAGCTAAAAATATATATAAATATTACTTACTAAGTAATTAATTAAAGATTATTTAATAAAACTAAAACCTTATATTAAAGGAATCTTTAGAATTATAATATTATATTAGGACCCCTAATTCTAAGGTATATATTAAAAGTAATAATAGCTATAAGCTATAAGGGAGTTCTATATACTTTATACTAAAAAATAATATAAAAGAAATAAAACTAAAAGTATTATTAGATTAATTAGTATAGAGCTAGATATAAATAATATAATAGCTTATAAAATACCTAATAAACTTAAGAAAGAACTAGAATAAACCCTTAATTTATAATTATAATTACCTAAAAGAGGATATTATTAGTATAAAGATTAATAATTAAATATAAGCTATTAAATTAGGGAACTAATTAAAACTAAGCTATATAAATAAGTAAAAAATTAAATAGATATTAATTAAACTCTCTTATATAAACTAAATCTAATAGTATAATTATATAGAAGGTATATTAATATAGATTACTAAAAATAGGACCTAAGAGATATATTATTAAGTCTTTAATAATATAAAAAGTAGATCCTAATAAATTATTTTTAGATATAGATAATAATATATACCTTTTTAGGAACTAAGGAGATTAAAATATAATCTAATTTAGCTTATTAGTATTACTTTAGCTTAAATAAATATCTAAAGAATAATTTAAATTAACTTAAAATTAGCTTAATTAAAGTAAAAAATATAGCCTAAGAAATAAAAAGGTAATAGCTATATATAAAATAAAATAGTAAATACTTATAAAATAAATACTAAAAAAGACTTAGATTTAAATCTTACTAAAAAGAATAATAAAAGTCTATTTATATAAAGAACTTTTATAAGGAGCCTAGGAATAAATTACTATCTAAAATAGATTATTTAATCTTAGTATTAAATATAAGATATATTCCCTCTATAGAATATAAATTAAAAATATAAATATTCTTAGTATATTCTTAGGATTAAAGGAATATTCCTATTAAATATTATAATTATTTTTAAGTAAGTTATTATTTAAATAAATATATTATATTAAAAAAGAATATAAAGTACTTAAAATTAATATAAATTTAAGCTATTTAAACTAGAAATAAGAACTTAGACTTTTTAGAAAATAAATAGATATAAGAAATTAATTTAATCTTTTTATATTAAATCTATAGATAGTTTTTATTAAAGATATTATAAAAGAATAAATAATTATATTATAAGCTT
This sequence comes from Calonectria pseudonaviculata, assembly GCA_004380915.1. Lineage (NCBI taxonomy): Eukaryota > Fungi > Ascomycota > Sordariomycetes > Hypocreales > Nectriaceae > Calonectria > Calonectria pseudonaviculata. The sequence goes on from PGGA01000005.1 coordinate 2,564,340, forward strand.
ATAATAAATATATTATATAAGTAAATATAAATATTTATATCTAAATTAATATTATTAGCTTTAAACTAATAAAATAATTAGGATTATAATCTACTAATAATTAGAAGATATTAATTTAAATTATATTTAATAAAAAGAAATCTCTATTAAAGTAAATATATTATTTAATCTTCTTTCTAATATACTTATAAGAATTCCCTAGAAAGATCTAGTAAATATTTACTAAAGTATTCTAATTATAAGATATTAGTAATTTCTTATTATCTAATAATTTTATAGGTAAAGAAGAAATAATAATTAATATTTATACCTATACCTAGAACTATCTTATTATATTTTTATTATATTATAATTCTATAGTAATTTATGGATTCTAGTAGAACCTCCCTTCCTTTATTAGTTCCTTTTTTCTTTTTCTAAATTTAATTATATTAAATTATTAAGCTTCTTATTATTATTATTTATATTCTCTATAAATCTTTTTTAAAAGTTATTTAAGCTAAGTCTTTTTTTTTATAAATAACTAATAGTTTAATATTAGCTTTAATATATCTTATTATTAAGTAATAAAAATAATATTATTACTATTAAGGCCTTTTCTCTTAAGTAGCTTATACTCTTAAAAAATAAACTTAATCTTATTCTTAGAATATATAATACTTTAATATTATAAAGAATAGATTTCCTTATTAAGGTAATATTTATTTATTATAATAAATTAGATATTAGTAGCCTAAATCTCTTAATATATATATCTATATATAGAGTTGGATTTAGGAAGGGTATTACTTTTATAAATAAGGTAGTATTAGAATATAGATATTTTAATTAATATTATTTATAGATATATTTATAGGTATATTTATAGGTATATTTATAGGTATATTTATAGGTATATTAAAATATACTAATTCTAGCTATTAGCTATCTTTATATTATATTTTATTTCTATTAGAGAAAGCTTTATAGTTTTTATTTTATATTACCTTTAGGCTTTTAAGGTAATTATAGGTATAAGAATAATTATATTATAGGATTTAAAAGTCTAAAGGTTTAATATACTCCTTAGTATTATTATCT
>PGGA01000005.1:2579792-2646667 GCA_004380915.1 Calonectria pseudonaviculata
TTATTTATTACTAAGGGTTTATTATTACTTATTATATTTATTATAAAAAGGCTAATTAATCTTATAATATAATATATACTTATTACTAAATATTCTTTATATATTTACTATTAACTTAGGTAGATTTTCTAGGAGCTTATTAATATTATAGTCTAGTATTAGAACTTTTTAATTAAACTAGATATATATAATAATAATAAATATAATAATAATAATAATAATATTTCTAAGCCTTTAATAAGTATTAGCTATTAATACCTTAATTAAGCTATATATATTACTTCTAATTCCTAGTATTATACTAAGAATAATATTAAAAGTATAATAAGTATTTATAAAATATTTAATAAGTAGTTATTCTTATATATACTATAAAAGACTATTACCTAATATAAATTAGTAATATTAGACTTTTAAGTTTAAGTAAGTATTCTTTATTATATATTTAATAAGTATTCTATTAATTTACTTATAATATAATCTTATTTCTATTAATACTAAAGATTTATACCTTTGCTTAGCCTTTACTATCCCTTTTTATATTTATAATAATAATATTATTATATTTATTAAGTACTTATTAGGTATTTTAGGTTAGGCTAAGTTTACTTATATCTAGGATATTAAGGAGGATATATTATCTTAGTTTACTATTACATAGGAGCATAAGGTCTTATGGGCTTTAGCTACTACTATAGGCTATTATAGCCCTATTTATACTATTAAATATACTAAAAAACCTCCTATTTAGTAGGAAGTAGTTAGTATATCCTTGTGCTATGCTTATAAGGAGAAGTCTATGGGGGAGTTGCTCTTTGCCTCTAGCTCTAAGTTAGAGTCTAGTAATAAGCTTATTAATAACCCTCCGGTGCTTGCTGGCTATGGTTATAGTAGATAGGGTTGTGGTTATAGTTATTATTATGGTGTTGTATCTTAGCTAACTATTTATTGAGCCTTTGTTAAATGCCTATATAGGTCACTTACTTTAGGGTTTCTTATGTATTTATACCTATAGGTATATTAGTTAGTAATTATCTTACTAGCTATTTACTATACTATTTATTATACTTTCTTTCTTTTTATTTTATATTATTATTTTATTTCTTATATATATATTTATATTATTTATAGTATTATTAGATTACTTATAAAGTATTTTATAAGTACTTAATAGGCTCCTAGGTATTATATTTAATTAGCTAGCTTACTTACTTAACTTAGTAAAATATCTATTTTCTATTCTTTTTATAGTTTACTATCTCTTTTACCTTTTATTTATTTTCTTTTTTCTCTAATTCTAGAAAAATAGCTAAGCTTTTATTAAGTACTTACTATAGGGGTAGCTATAATTCTAATAAAAAGACTAAGAATATATTATATATTTATTAATACTATTTTAGTAGATATACTTTATATACTTATTTCCTTATTCTTTTTTTAATAGTTATTTTAATAAATTATAATATTAATTTTCTATTTTTAAAGTAAAAATATTTAATAAATAATTTAATAATATTTCCTTATTAGTATTTCTTAGCTTAATAGTATTAATTATAATATTTAGCTTATACTTTTACTATAAATTATTAATATTTTTATACTTATTCTTATACTTAGCAAAAGATTATTAAATACTTATTTACTTTTTATACTTTTATTCTAAGGTATATAAAGATATAAATAATAACCCTTAGGTAATATCTATAGAGTGCTTATATTAGGAAGATTTTAATAATACTATATATATTATTATTATATATAAACTCTACTTTTAGTAATTAAGCTATTTAATAATTTAGTAAGCCTTTTATATATACTTAAAGGTATTTTTTAAGTATTTAATAAATTCTTTTTATTTATTTATTTATCTAAGGATAATATATAATAGATAGTTAGTAAGTAATTATCTATTTCTTTATAAGTTTTACTTAAAATTTACTAATAATTAATTTATCCTTATTATTTATAATATTTTCTAGTATTCTAAATTTATATTTAATTTTCTTATAAAGAATTTATACTAATTAGGCTATATTAAGTATTTTCTTTATAAATAGAAATAAGGTATACTTAGTTATTTAATATATAATAACTAAAATTATATTATATTCTTTATTATCTACTTAGGCACTATTTAGTAATCTTATAATAAAGTCTATATTAATTTCTTAGAATAGATATATAAATAAAGAAAGTAATTATAGCTATTTATATAGCTTATACCTTAGTAAGTATTTACCTTAGTATACTTAATATCTTATAGTATAATTTTTAATATTATTAGCTATACCTCTTTAGTGGAATTTATAGCTAATTAGCTTAAGTATTTTATATATTTCTATATATCTTAATCTTAGGTTATTATAATATCTTCTAAGGATTTCTTTTTTTATTATATATTAATTAAGAATAATTAATCTTCCTTTATAGAAAAGAGTACCTTATTTATTAAGATAATATTTTCCTTATTTACTAACTATTTTATAAGCCTTTGCTATTTATTATTAATAATATTAGTCTTTAGCCTATAGTCCTTAAACTATATTTTCTAATTTATATAAAGATTATAAGAAAAATATTATTTTACCTTATATAAGTTCTTTTATAATAAGATATAAAATATACTAATCTAAACTAGTAATCCTAGCTCTAAATAAGTCCTTATAATCCTTTATAATTACTTCTTATAAAGTATTCTCTAAGTACTTATTAGTAAGGTCTATTGCTCTTTTAGCTTATATTATAACTATAAAGATATATACTATATATTATATTAGATTAGGAGATCCAAAGGCCTAATATTAATCTAGGGATAAGAAAACCCTTTTTAAGCTTATTTTAATAGCTTATATATATACCTAGGTAATCTTATGCTCCCCTTTAAGGCTAGTGATTATTTACTATATATCTAGCAATAGCTTATTAACTAATACTAACTTCTTTGCTAATATAGGCAATATATTATAGTAGGTTATTTCTCCTAGTATATAATCTAGTCTTTTAAAGAGCCTATTAGCTAGGTTAGTTTTTCCTGGCCTATATTTAATATTAAAATTAAAGGGTATAAGCTTATATACCTAGTAAGTAAGCCTTCCCTAAAGGTCCTATACTAAGGCTACTATTACTCCTATTAAAGTAATATAATCTATAAATAATATAAACTTATTTAATAATCCTAATAGATAATAGCTCTAGTACTCTAGGCTCTTTATAATAATAAGGAGCTCTTATTAGCCTATAGCCTAATATTACTTTATATTTATAAGCTTTTATAATTAATAAGTAACTAATTACTATTAGTTTATTTATAATTAGGATAATATACCTAAGATAGCTTTAGCTAATATATCTATCTCTATATATATAAATAGCTATAAATTCTAATATTAGAAAATAATTATAAAGTAAAAGGTATATTAAAGTATTTTTAAGGCTTTTTATACTTCTAAGGGCTAATTAAATTCCCCTATTTTATAGCTCTTCTTACTCCCTTTTAATAAAGCTATAATAGGCTTTATAATCTTTAAGTATTTAGGAATAAATTTCCTATAGAAATTATAAAACCCTAGAAAGACTTATATTTCTCTAAAGCTTTTTAGTATTAGCTATTTAATAATTACTTAGACTTAATTTAAATTTATTTTAATCTTTTTTTAGGTAATAATATATCTAAGGAATTTAATTTCTTTTTAGTAAAATATATACTTAGATAATTTAATATATAATTAAGTAGCTTATAGCTATTATAGAATCTCTTTTATATCTTTTATATATTAGTCCTAGTCTTAGGAGTAGATAATAATATTATCTAAGTATATAATATAATATATATCTAATAATCTAGTAAATATATAGTAAATATATACTTAGAAAATTATAGGTATATTTATAAGTTTAAATAGTATTATTATATATTAAAAGTAGCTATATTATATATAAAAAGTAATCTTTTAGTAATTAGTAGGTTTAATATTAATATAATAATAAGTATTTTAAAGATCTATTTTAATAATCTACTTTACTCTTACTAATTAATCTAATAAATTACTAATTAATAATAAAAGATAATAGTTCTTAATAGTTATTATATTTAGCCCCTTATAGTTAATATATAATCTTAATATACTATCTTTCTTAGGTATAAAAAAGACTAAGGCTCCTACTTTACTTATAAAAGCTTCTATCTATCTATTTACTATATTCTTTATAATATAATCCTATAAGACTTCCTATTATTTACTATTAAATAGGTAAATTAGCCTATAAAATAGCTTCTTTTCTTTCTAGAGATTAATACTATATTTTATTTTTTTTAGTATAAATAGCTTTCCTATAGCTTTCTTACTAAAAGCTTATTTATAATTCTTAAGATCTATAAATAATATTACTTTCCCTTTTTTAATTTCCTTATTTAGAATAACTATTAGCTACTTATTTAATATAAATATACTATAAATATATATAATTTAAGCTTACTCTTAGTTCTTTATTAGCTCCCTTATAAATCCTTTTATATTTATAATAAAAATAAGTTTATAGCTCTAGGAGCAAGCCTTAGTATTAATAATAATACCTTCTTTATCTATAGACTTAGTAAATAGTAAGAGATTACTAGCTCCCTTAGGTTTAATAGCTTTAATAAATACTTACTAAATCTTCTATAGAAACTCTTTAGAGTTAATTAGAAAGAAGATTAATTAATAGATTTACCCTAGGGGCTTTATAGTCTTATTATAGCTAATAAGACTTAGTACTTTCTAATTAATTACTTTCTTAAGGCCTAGCTTTTTTACTAGTTTTATACTAATTAGGTCTACTTATATATATATATTTATATCTACTTAAACTACCTTTTCTTTAAGTACTTAGAGAATAATTACTTTATCTTTAATAATATTCCTAATAAGGACTATTATAGGGTTTAGTATTAAGATATTAGGCTTAGCCCTTATACCTTCTTATTTCCTAAGAAATCTAGTTCTTTAATCCTAGTATTAATAGCTTATATTTATACTTTTAGGTATATTAGCTTAATTAGGGATTATTTTATTACTTATTAGAAGTAGTTATTCTAAGGGGTAGGCTAGTTTTGCCTATTACTATTAAAGTATTATAAGGCAAGATAATCCCTAGCTGGGCCTTCTCTAAATATTTATTACTAATTAGAGTTAAGTATAAGAGTATTCTAAGGCTTCTTATTCTAAGGTCTTCCCTTAGTCTCTTAGTTATATAAGTACTAGGCTTATAAATAGTCTTAGTATTAAGAAAAGGTTTAAGGCTTTTTAGGTCCTTTTTATATAATCTCTAGGTATAGCCTCTTATTCTAATTATTCCTTAATTACTTAATATTATTATATATATAAGGCTATAATCTCTTTACCTTATAAGCTACTTTCCTTACTTTTTATAGTAAGATTTATAGTTATTTTATTTCCTTCTTTAAGTTCTTATTTAGCCTATAGTAATATTAATAGGCTAAATTAGCCTTATCTTCTAAGTCTTATATATTAAGAGATATATAGATAATACTTTATATATTAAAATAATCTATTAATAATTACTTACTAAATTATTATAAATTAAAAAGATTATCTTATAATTATATTTCCTAGGATTCTAAGTTAATATATTTCTTATAAATAAAGTCTAGGAAATTTTACTATAAGGGATTATTAAGGCTTATAATATAATTCCTTTATTAAGTTTAAAGGTAATAGGAGAATCTTATTATAGCTTACTTAATTTTCTATAGATCTAAGTAGCCTCTTTATAGACTATTCCCTAACTTTATTATGTAAATCTAATTATTAATTTATATATTTATTATATTATTTTAAAGGATAATATAATTATAAATTAAGGGCTTATTCTAATTTTTTTTAGGTACTTAATATAATTAATTTATTAGCTTTTAAAGGAGTTCTATTTAAGCTAATTATTATTATATTATAACCTATAATAAGGTCTAAAATCTTTTTCCTTTTATTATACCTTCTTTATATTAAGGGAATAATAAGTACTTATTATACCTTACTTCTCTATATAGTATAGTTATCCTCTTAGGAGCCTCCTATTCTAACCTTCCCCTAGAAAAGGGTCTTAGGCTATATAACCTATTTTCTATATCTAGGATATAATTAGTAGGTATATATTTATATTACCTAGTCCTTACTTATTTATTAATTAATACTAAGAGCTTAGCTATTAAGGCTAATTAGTTTTCTATTATATTAGGCTGTTCTAGTGGGAGGCATATTCCTAGGGGTATATTATACAAATTGCTAGCTTGGTGTATATTTAGGGGGGGTTTATTATAATTATCTATTGTTCTTTTGCCTTACTACCTATACTGGTTACCTGGGTAGGTATAGAAGTTAAAGAATTGTAAGGGTTATTGACTAGGGTGGATAGAAAGGTGGTCGAATAGATCTTATTATATTATATAGACTTCAACTTGGTAAGTGTTCCTCGAATGCTCGCCGAAATCTCTTATTTAACTAAGTGGGTCTTGCGCTATGTTCAGCCACAGTGGCACCACGTCCTAGTATCCTTACAAAATAGTCTATTAAGATTTACTTTTTATACTATTAAAAATTTAATAATTTATTTTTTAAGTTTTATTCTTAGTAATCTATATTAATATATCTCCTATATATATAATCTAGTAAGTCTTACTATTTAGCCTAAGAATATCTCTTATATAATTATATTATTAGGTTTAGTTTATATAGAAAAGCTTAATTAATACCTATTTAATTTTTTACTTATTTATATAGCCTAATCTTAGTTAATTCCCTAATTTAATAGCTTATATTTAGTTATTAATCTTTATATTAATAGTATTCTCTATAAAGTTGATTGTTCTATTAGTCAGGGCGAAAAGAGACTAATACCATAGTTATTTAAACACTAATTATATTCGCTCCTAGAATTGCCTGGTCAAGCCTCCTGCTTATATTTTAACCAAATATAAATAGTATTCTCTCTTAGGTAATTATAATTATAAATTAAGGGTTTATTCTAGTTCTTCCTTAAATTTACTAAGTATTTTATAAGCTATTATATTATTTATATCTAGCTTTATACTAATTAATCTAATAATACTTCTAATTTTATTTCTTTTATATTATTTCTTAGTATAAAGTATATAAAACTTTCTTATAGTTTATAGCTATTATTATTCTTAGTATATACCCTAGAATTAGGGGTTTTAATATAATATTATAATTCTAAGAATTCCTCTAATATAAAATTTTAATCTTATTAGGTAATCTTTAATTAATTATTTAATATATAGTATTTATATATATTTTTAGGTTTTATTATAATTAGCTTATTAATAGTAAAGTTATTTTATTTCTTCTTATTAATAAGTAATTATTAATATAATATTATATTATTTATAATTATATAATATATTAGAAAATAATTATTTTTATTAATATATTAAAATATAATATTATTTATTATATATATATTAATTATTTAGATAAATATAAAAATAAAAGAATTATAAAGATTATATAATTAGGATATATATAAATAGGTAATTCTAATAATATATATTAGATAAAGACTTTTATTTAATAAGTACTTATTAAATACTTATTATAAGCTTTTTTATTTTCTTATTTTATTACTTATTAGAAATAATAGGTAAGGTTAGATAAAAAGCTTAGGCTTCTATCTTCCTATATATTTATAAGTATATTTATAAATATATTAAAATATACTAATTCTAGCTATTAGCTATCTTTTTATTATATTATATTTTTATTAATAAAAGCTTTATAAGTTTTATTTTATATTATTTTTAAGCTTTTAAGATAATTATAAGTATAAAAATAATTATATTATAGGATTTAAAAGTTTAAAAATTTAATATATTTCTTATTATTATTATCTTATTAAGCTATTTCTTTTCTTAGAAAAATATAAATTATTTTTATATTTTAATAATATTAAATAAAATTAATTATTTTATTAGTTAAGGTAAAATAAGATTAATATTATAATTATTTAAATACTAATTATATTTATTCTTAGAATTACCTAATTAAGCCTTTTACTTATATCTTAATTAAATATAAATTAGCTTAATAATATAAAATAATATATAAAAAATTAAAGATTTAAAAAAAAAAAAAACTAAAGAAAAAAGAAAGGTCTAAGAAATCTAAGCTAATATTCTACTAAAATCTATAAATTACTATAAAATTACAATATAATAAAAATATAATAAGCTATTTATAGCTTTATACCTTTAATAATAATTATATTATAAAATTTAAAATTTAAATATTAAAAAATTATTTATTTTATAACTAAAATTAAGGTTCTTTAAATAATATATTTTTTCTAAGCTAATATAGGTTTTCTAGGCCTATCTTAGGACAAGGTGTAAAGGTGTATATACCCCACCTCACGCCTACGGGTAATTTCATTTTTACAGTGACTATTACTCAGCCTGTTTAATCTTGTGTTTTTACTCCAGTGAGTAGTATCCGAATTATCAGCTGCCTTATCTTATCGTGCCCGCTGGATCTCGACACAAAAAAGTTGACGTTATTGCACGTCATCACACATCATCCACCTCCAACTGCAACACCCTCACGAACCTCAACGCTCGCCCCAGGTAATAATCCCGGGCCAATTGAACCGCAGAATCTATAATCATCTGATGCCGACCCCTCACCTAAGCTCTGCTTCGCTCGCAATGCCACAACTCCAGTCAACGATGAAGCCTCGAGCCAAGGCCAAACTCCTCCACAAACATCAACTCGAGCCTCTATCACCACCGCAAGAAGCCCTCTTGCAGGCTCACAGCTCCCTCACCCAGATATCGCCAATAACCCAGGCCGTTGCTCATCGCCACCGTAATCAGCATTCGTCTTCTCACTGGTGGCGCTCTTTTGGCCTCCTCCGCCGCGCAATCCGCTCCTTTGAGTCTGCTCTGCTCTGTCGCTCGCGACATCCCGATGATGCGTCCTCGGCCATTGCTCACGCTAAGTGGATGGCTAAGCATATCGTTCCACGCGCGTACATGTATGTTGAACTCAGAATTCCAGCATAGATCGGTTCTGACATTTCCCAACCAGTGCTTTTACCCAGCTCGCTGCTGATAACCAGCACGCACCCCTGGGCCTCATGCTCCTCGCCATCCTCGCGCGCATCAGCCGTATTATATCCGACCTCAAACCCTCCGATCACCCCGCCTCCAAATCCGATCCCCCTTCTGCCAGACTCATAGATCTACCCTCAACACTGAACCCAGATCCGACGGCTGCCGCGGATGTTGATATGGGTGTGACTATTTCCCGCGGTGATATGACCATTCTGACAACAAAAAGTCGGGAATCCAACACCTTGGAAGCCCAGGAGTTTGCGTACAAGGTGGTCAAGAAAAAGAAGTCTGCCGGGCCTTCAAAAGACGCCGTGGAGGGAACATCCAAGAACCCTTTAAAGGATATATCATCCAAGGTCAGTAAAAAGAAGAAGAAGAAGAAGGACAATGATGCACTGTCTAGCATCTTTAGCGGGCTTTAGGTCGGTCATCTTCCACTGGGATTGTGTTCGACTTGGCATGTGGTATGATTTGGCGCAAAGGATATGATACACATTAAACATAATGAACCATTTTACGACATAATAAAGTATGATTTCAAAAAAAAAAAAGTAATGATCATTCATTATAAACACAAGTCACAACACAAAATAATGAACCAGCGAGTATTCCTTACATGGCCACCCTCCCACACGTCAAAGTACAAAGAGGTTTGCTTCTCATTTCCTTCCCGTAGCGCCACCCCGTGGATTTCCTCTTTCAACCGGGTCGAGAGTATCGGCATGTCCTTGTCCCAAGAAACAAAAAAGGTCGTCGCCACTCCCGCTTCCCGGCACAATCAAGCTTTCACATCCATTCACATACTCCCCAGTGATCCGGTTATTCGTTCCTAGTGAACCTCCCCTCTCCCACACAAGATATGGTATGTTTCGTTCACACCTTCCTTTGAGCTTTCGCCTCTGCTTGCTTTTGAAAATTTGACGCCAGAAACCATAAGCATAAGACCAAATAACAAAGTCAGAGACAAGACAAGATAGTCGGACGGAATAGCCAGCCCATCTAGTAAGGACGGTAGGACCAGATGCGGGCCTTCATATCGCCCGAACCAGTGGCGAAGTAGCCGCCCTGAGGGCTGGGAGCCACCGAGATAACAGAATTCTTGTGGCCCTGGAGCATGAGCTGAGTAGTGCCAGTGCGAGGGTCCCAGAACTGTACACCACGATCCTTGGATCCAGACAGCACCCAGTTGGCATCAGGAGTGAGAGCAACAGACAAAACGAAGTCGCGGTGGCCCTCAAAAGTCTTGACACACTTGCCACCCTTAGGGCCAGGGTTGGGGCCGTTGCGAGGAGTGCTGAGCTCCCACATCTTGATGGTTCGGTCCAAACTACCGGAAACAAGGTCCTTGCCATTGGGGGAGAAAGCGACCGAGTAGACGGAATCCTTGTGACCATCGGGTCCCTCCAGACGCTCCACCAAGAACCCAGAGTGGATGTCCCACACGCGGACGCTCTTGTCGAGGGAGCCGGCTGCGACGTACTGGGTATCGGGGGAAATAGCAACGGTGGTAACGCCATCCTCGATCGTGAGGGTGAGGGTGTTGGTACCCTGCTCGATATCCCAGAGACGGACGGTTCTATCACCACTGCCCGAGGCGATAGTTCGTCCGTCACGAGCAAAATCGAGGGAGTAGATATCCTGTTCGTGGCCCGAGAAGTGGTTGCGAATCGTTCGGCTCTGGATATCCCAGACCTATAAATGAAATTAGCACCAATGCACATGACACCCAGAAAAGCACTTAGAAACTTACTCGGATAAGCTTGTCCTCAGCTCCGGTGGCCAAGTAGCGGCCATCAGGACTGAAACAAACGCTGCGGATGTACAGATCCGCGCTCATGTCCGCGGCATTGTGGTCCTCCAGAACGCAGACCTTTTCACCAGTCTGCACATCAAAGATCTGCGCAGACCTGTTGCAACCAGTAGCAACGTATTTGCCATCGTGGCTGAATCGCACACAACACACGACGCTTTCGTGACTCAGAGAGTGAACCAGGTCGACGTCAAGGACGCGCTGGACTTGGGGGTTGAAGATGGCATACCAATCGTTACCAGTCTTCTTGTTGTGGGGAGCCACGGAATCGACTTCAAGATCGCCGAGAGCGTTGCCGACGGGAGGAGCGCGAGGACCACCCATACGAGCATGGTCAGGAGTGGGATGGCTGACCTGGGGCGATTGGGCGTTGCCGGGATAGGGCACGGGGGTGTTGATCTGGGGAGTCGCGGGGCCGACGGCATTGGGAGGTCGGCCGATTCCTCGTCGACCTGGGCCAGGAGAAGCGGTGCTTTGCGGCGCCTGAGGGCCCATGCCGTTGGATACGGGGCCTTGAGGGTAGCCCTGGGAGTAGGGAGGCTGTTGGCTGTTGGGGTGAGGAGGAGGGACGGGTAGGCCTGGAGGACCCTGCGCCATTTGATGCTGAGGGCCCATCTGCTGCTCCTGAGGAGGAGCATGCTGGCCTTGCTGCTGAGGCTGCGCCTGTTGCGCAGTTGGGGGCTGCTGCTGGCCTTGTTGTTGACCCTGTTGTTGTTGCTGAGGCGGCGCAAGACCACCCTGGCTACCGCCAGCCATGATGCCGCTGAAAAGACCATTACCGGGTGTGATGGAGGGAGGTTGCTGAGAAGGTCCGGCGTGTTGAGGGGGCCCAGGGATGCCTGGTTGAGGAGCACCTTTTCGCGCAGCCTCGAGTTGATGGCGGAGCATACTGATCTCCTCCTCATACCTTTTTGGCCAAGCTAGTCAGCAAAATTCCAACAGTGGACGCGTTTATGGGAAAGGAGAAAAAGTCACAGCTTACTTTTGTTTGAGAGTCATGTGAGTCTGCTCCATGGCGTAGACCTTTTCTCGGACGAGCTGCATCTCGCTGACCTGAGCAGAGACTGAATTTTGTTAGCTTGAAGTTCCGCGGCTATGATGTAGATCGCGGCTCGTCTGCGGAGGCGCGGCCGTTCTGATGTAAAGAAAGCCTGGGCTCGGAAACAGCAATGGGAAGACGTACTCTGATGCTCAAACCCTTCGGTCTGGCGCAGCTGCGTCTCGAATTCGGCCCTGATTTGTTCAAGCAGCTCATTAAGGCGGGCAGAGTTGCCTGGGGGGACAGCCCCCATGCCGCGATGCGGATACATGGACATTGCGCTCGACGGGACTCAGCGACAACAAGTCCTGGACGCTAGCCGCGAGGGCGAAAGTGGGAGCGGGAAGGCGGTTTTGATTCGGGGGGCGGAGAGACGAGGGAAGTGGTCGTCGATGTTGAAGGTTGAGTTTTTACACACGGCGAGACGAGGCGTGATGGCGCGCGCCGATAGACGACGGACCGGGGTAGATGAGTAAAAGGAAAGGACGCGAAGACAAGGCGCGGCGTGGCGGGGATATTAGGGGGTTCGAATAGCCCTCGACGAGATCGTAGAAGATAAAGCGATGGGCGGATGTATATCTGTTACCCTCGGATGATTTTTTTTTTCGCGATGGCGGCGTAGACTCGCGATGGGTGTTGTGGAAGGGGGAAAGGTGGAAAAAAGGCAAAAAACGGAGAAGGAGCGATGGAGGTGTGCCAGCCAGGCGAAGTCCAGGAAGCAGCCAACTAGTGCGAGCGCTCCATGTGCTCTCCAGCGCCTCCATGGGTAGGTACAGTGGAGGTTGCTACAGCCAGCCAGGCAAGGGTTTGGCCAGCCAGGACACCCCACAGGACACACCCTTGTTAATGGGACACCCCCGAAACATGTACCCGTAGTCAGACAGATTGTGGGCTCTTTTGCTTCTGTTTCTGCTGTATCTCCCTCACCCGTGGCAGAGGATATAATGAGAATACAAGGTGGGCCAGAGCCTCCGAGTAAGGCAAGGCGGGCAGGCAAGGCATCTATCCCCCACACGAGCAGGTGGATATGAACATTGAACGAATGCATACATCAATCCATACATGCAGTGTATCGCCGACGGGAAGGCGGATTCCCGTTTCTATAGCGGGCTAGAGCACATGAGCCAAGCACATGAGCCAATGAGGCTCGTTTGTACCCCCAATCCACCATCTCGATGGAGGCTCCCGAATGCCCACAAGAGCCCCAGGCCAGGGCTCCGAGCCATGGGAAGTGAGCCGGCCTGCTGGTCACGCAGAGCTCCGCTGAGGGAGTCCTTTGGGAGAGCGATATTTGGGAGCGACGTGTATCCGAACATCCGCGGGATACTTGGAGCAAGGCTAGAGGTACATATGCCCCGGCCGAGCTGGGCGGGTGCAGGTGAGGTCCCATGCAGCGGGCCATTTACAGGTTCATTGGGGCGATGGAGGCGAAGGTGGTTGTTGGGCGGGCTGCCAGCATGCTTCAGTGGGTGGTTCGCAAAAAGTAGGGGAGCGTGTAACTCCCAGCTTGGGCACCCCCAGAACGAAACCCCCAGGGCCCCACTCCACAACCCTGTGGGGCAGCATGCAGACGGTAGCCGACATGGGAAGACAAGTACCTTTGTGGTAATGTAAGTATCGGCAAGGCCACGAGATACCTGCAACAGGCCGAGGAGAGAAAATGGGAGTGAACGCCACACACCCTGACCCACAATGGTCTGTGCGCATCGGACGCCATTGCCTGTGGGTCCCATCGCCCTAAGTTGTCGCACAGGTATCGCGCAGGGCCGCCCAGTAGTGAGTGATAGCTTTGGCTCTCCATCATCGAGCACACATTCAATGGAGGTTGGCCACAGATTGCGGGTCAGCCGTGACGCTGTCTCCATGTGGCTGAAGCCCCGGTGTGTGTCCTTGCTGTTTCCTTTTTCTGCTGGACTCAAATATTGTGCTCACGCCCTTTAATATTGGCGCTCCGTCCGGCGCGGCCCTTGTTGTTTTGTTTTTTCCTCCTTCAGTTTGGATCGTCCACCAGACACACGCCCCTCCCGTCTCTCGAAACGACTGGTTTTGTGTGTGTGTGTGTGTGTGTGTGTTTTGGGCGGATGAACGAATGACAGAATGGGACACCGATGAGATGCAGTACATACCCAAGCCTTTCGTTTCCTTTGGATGGATATGGGATGGATGCTAGCAAGAGTGGATATCCTAGCATTAAGTTTGGATATGATCGTTCTTTGGGTGGATTGGCTATTTTTGTTTTGCGGCGGGCAGACGAATGCTCTGAGAGGGTGTAGCAGCTGGAACTTGTTGTCGCCCGTCTTGAGCCGTGTGTGTCCAGAGATGAGAGAAGTGACACACTGAACATGACTGTATCAATACATTTAGCGACAGGCGCCTCGATGTGAATGCCTCCTACCTGTAGACCCCGATGGTGCGAAATGGTGCCGCGGAACGGAAGGGTGTGGTGGGGGAGCGACAAAAAAGTTTCTAGGTGAGAGAGGGAGAGACAGGGGAGTGCGCTGTTTTGTTTGGCCCTGGTTTCAGTGACGCCCTTCCATGAGGTAGCAGTGGTAACGAGAGCATCAGAATAAACGCAGAGCTGAGCCGGGCTAAGCTTTGGCGCTGGCGCGGATGAAGAATCGAGGGCACAGGCTCGGATGCCCGGCGGCCCAAGCTTGGCGTAAGCTTCATCAGGCATCAGAACAAACACCCAGCCTCTGGCCAGACACCCAATACCAGCTTGACCATGACTGACCTGAGTCTTGTGCAAGACATTCTTGTCGATCCTGTGCTGAGTGGCTGTTGGGTTCTGTGTGGGTGGGATGGTAGATGTGGCCTATCTGCAGTTATTAGCTGCAGGGCGTCGTGTAAGCATGCTCTTTGGTCCGGTACGTACAGACTACATAGGTACCTATGTATCTAGGTACGCAGGAGAGACCCTTTTCTGGACAGCGGCGGGCCGCTGGACATGATATGGACAGCAGTCAAAAATTATATAAGATGCGAGGAAATAGTTTTGAGTGGCTTAAAATCGGTTTAGATTGCTGTCCACATCATGTCCAGCAAGTCCTCTGCTGTCCAGAAATGGCACCCTCCCGCGTAGGTACCTAGGTATGGATAGATACCTGCAACTTACTTACAGCCCTATAGGTTTTCTAGGAGTGGCGAGCGTTGTGATATGCTGGAGCTCGTATCTTTTTAATTTTTTTATTAATTTTTTTTATACCATTTACTCTCCCATTCTGGCCTCGCGCGGGAAGACCAAAGCCACAAGCCCTCTGTGGTTACAAGTGACACATGTTGGCAAAACCGCGTCCTATGTTGTGGGCAATGAGATGACCTGGAACTTTTCTTTGCCATCGAGGGTTTCTCGAAGGCCCTACATATGATCGAATACCTATGCTGTAATTGGCGTGTTTGATCTGCATACAACCTCAGGGAAGAGGGACATCATGGCTGTTTGGGGTAGAGAGAAAATGGAGTGTTTCTCCATCTCGATCGGCAACCTCGCACCGATGGTACCGCACAGACAGAAGGACTGACGTGTCTTTGGTAGAAACCAGAAGTGTCTGCGCTGACGGGTTTGGCGCAATTCTCTCAATCTTTGCCGTATGTATGAAATGGGACAGCAACCATCTGCTGACAACGCAGCCAGCCCTACCATCCACAACCTGGCTGGCGCCTACCCCGGTAGACGCCGGGGCTTGAGGCTAGAAGGCCTTCAGATCTGCCCTTGCCTTAGCCCCGAAGCGAGGAGGCGCCGCATCAATCTGTGAGAACCCGTCACAGCGTCAGGTTGCCCTTGCCTTTATTTAGCCCACAATCTCTCCAAAAGAGCCCACACTAACCAAGAAAGCGTTCGGGGTCAGGGGGAACTCGGAAACACGTTAGCTACCTATGCTCGATACCACTTTACCGAGAAACAAACTTTACTTGCCATCATTTTGTGCACAGAAACTCTCTCTTCCCATCCAGGGCCACCCATAGTGATGCTCCCCAAAATTGAGACGCAGGAGTAGAAGTTGGTAGCCGTGCACCCTGGCCCTTGGATACCGGCTGGGGCCCATGTCGCTAAGCTGGGTCCTTGGCGCATTCGCATGCCCATGGTTGTGACGATACTCAATTTTTTTCTCGTAGATTTTTTTTTTCAATTTTTTTTTTCACCTTACCGTACGATGTAGCGCGGACGGGGAGACGGGCTGTGCGATAAGCCAAGGGCTGCAGATATTAGGAATCTGATAGTGCCGCATTACAGAGGGACTTCTGCATCACGATCGAGCTGTGTTTTTGCCACACTTTTGCAGTTGTACTAGGAGAGAATGGTTGGAGGGTATGAGATCGAGAGGGAGTGCTTGCATCATCCACCATACAGGCTCAGGACAACAGGTGCCTGCCGAGCATGTGGGATGCATAAGTTCGGGCCAAGTCCACGAAGCAAGACTGATCATGTAGTCATCTTCACTGTAGCGTTGCATGCTGGGCTAACTTAGCGATTGTCGTGTATCGAGTCGCCTCGTGATGGGCAAAAAGCGGACGATGTTATGTTGTCACATTCACTACATTTCACAAGAGAGGGAGTAACATATTGGTATTGATACTTGCGCATAATGATTGCATGCGAGAGGGTTTGACGGGCAAAGTGGATGACATGGTTGTGATGGACGCCAGGTAGATATAGTACAGAAATTTGGGGAGAGGGGAAAATAGGGAAAATCAAGGACTATTGCATCTTTTAGCTGGCGTTTTTTTGCTGAGTAATTAGGTGTGTTAGGGATAACTGAGGTCGCATTTGAAGATATTGCGAAATGAGGCTATTCAGAAGCGGTTCTCGAGTCCCCTAACAGTTCGTCTCAGATTGGTTAGTGTTTCACGTGAGTGGTTCCATCGAAAAGACGGGTCCTCATGACATAACAGAATAGCTTGGAAGCTATTTCCCGGGAGACAAATCTGGGGCGATGGAAATAAACCAAATCCTAGTCGAAGATGTGGAAATTTTTTTCAGGTCACACAATCTGCCATCCAGTTCGGCGTGAAGTTTGCATCTTTTCAACGGGATTCGTCGCTCACTTGTTCACTATTGGACGCGGAACAAAGTACCAGCACAAAGCCCGTGTTGTTTTGGTGCTCAACACTGCATGTAATTAAGGAAGCCTCCAGTAACAGCACCAAGCTCAGACAAATTTCGTTTCCGATCGTAGATGTCCATAGGTAGTTGGCGTGATGGGGGTACCGAAGTGAAGCCTCGTTGACGATACAGGTAGTTTTGGGGAGTGTCGCCATTGTGTCATCGTGGAAGCATAGGCTAGGCCTCACTGAACTCAACCGTCTGAATTTTAAAAAAAAAATTCAAAAAAAAAAAAATTTCTAGGATCACATATATACACAATGATGCCGCGCCTTCTTCCAAGAATTTACTGTTGAAAATGGAGAATGCCGGCATTGGATTTGCCGCAAGAGAGCGGGAGAGCGGGAGAGCCAGGTGTGCATAGACTGTGCCGGTTGGTGACCGGTGTGTCTGTAAGGTAGGTACCTGTGTGCCGGTGGCGTTGTTGCGCGTGGGTTAGGGGTCTTTCCTAGCGGGGGGTTCTTAGCGACGTATTCGTATGCGTATTTTCTTTTTGGCGACATGCTATTTCGCATTCTTCTTCGCCAGTACATTGGAACTACGCCTCTCCACCCTCGCTGATGTTTCTTGTCGATTCTCTCGTCATGTTCACATGTTTCTGTCTTCGTTGATCATCTCAACCCTTGTGAATTGGATACAGGAAGAAGCGTCTCTGGTCCGTTGATGAACTTGACATTTCAAAGAATCGTATGGTTTAGGAGTACCGTGCCCGCTTGCCTCTGAGAGATCTAGGGAGGTTTTAGCTTTCAATTGTTGATGAGATACATCCTGGGCGGGTGCCAGTAGATTCGGGCTTTTGAAGTGGAACGCGAAGGCGAATTCCCATACCTGGGCCCACCATGAAGGCACGATCCAATCTGTAGCGTTGTTCTGAAAGCTCTGGTGTGCATGTGAGAATGAGAAGAATGAATGGACGGACGATTGGGCTTGGCCTCCCTTTTGAACGTTTACCAAGAGATGACTAGGGAGTGCGCTTAGCAGTTGATGTGTGGCATTTTATCGCGTCTCGAGATGCTGGTGTGTTTAGCTCCATCCGCCAAACTAAAGACAATATCATTATTACAATTGCATTGCAACGAGCTCTCGGATTGCCCCAGGCCTCAATGGTCCGGCTGCTAGCCCAGTGTTCACACCGCATTTCCTGACCCCTAGGTCCATGTTGTAAAACATCGATCCATATCTTTATTCATGTTCCTATCCATCCCGGGAAACGTACCTCCTCTCTCGCACGGGGCCCTGGTGTGGGAACCCACGCGCAGGGGGCTGGCTAAGTTGCTCACTGGCTCGGCGGCTGGAGTCTCCGAAGCAGACCACTGCGTTAAGTGAAGATGTCTGGTGGGGTTTGTCCCTGTTTTGGGCCGTGACCGTAACCGTAACCGTACTGTAGCTCCCAGAAAAACACAATAGCTCTCCCACTGACGCCCTGGGATACCCACTGGGCGAGTTGGTGGCTGGGATGCATCGGATCCGTGGCTCTGCCATCATGCCATCATGCCATTCTGCCCCAAAGACGACCGTTATTGTGTCCGGCACTTGGCGAGACCCTTCGCCCTGGGGGAAAATCAAGGTGCACGGCTAATACAAAATGAATAAATACATGGCCGTTAACTCCATCCAGTGCCTACCCTTTTTCAATTTACTCCTTCTCAAACAGCGGTTGACATTCTCAATTGCGCTCTCCCACCTCATCCTTTTTGTCTCACGTTGTCAATTGACCCAATTGGCCATTTGCGTCATTCGTACCCTCCTCCTTCACGACGTCACAGCGTCGGTATCTGTTCCTGATCTAAATCGAGCAAAAACGCCGTCACCTGCTGCCACAACAGCTGCGGCAAGCGTGTCCTGCCTCACGCGCTGTCTGTCGACAAACGACGCAGTGCCAGCACAAACCTAGATCCTGGCTTCTTGCTGGCCTGACTTCAAACTTCTGTTTCCTTTTCCAAATTTCACCTGAGGTTTCCGTGGATTGCTTCATCTTCTCCCCCACAATTCTTTCTTTGCTTGGTTGACAGAGAAAGAAAGAGGAATCCTTTCCGTCTCCTATCGCCTGTTCGATACACCTGCCCCATCGGCAACGCACTGGAGCAATTAAGAGTTCCGGTAGGAGTGCATTTCCTCAAATTTTATTTTCGATACGCATAGCAACCGCATCAACACTTAGGTCGGAAGCTCAACCATCTTAGCCCACCATGGACGTTGTCCTTGAGCTCACCGATACCTTCATCGTGGACCATGTCTACGCCTATCTACTCCCTAGACGTCCCGCGCCCTATGACTTCCCCAATGCCACCGATGCCCAGACCTTCTCGAGCTGGACCTACAAGCCCGCGACCAAGTTTCTCTCCTTTGAACCCTCGGCGGCGGCTTACTCGAGCACCTGGGACCGTGACAACACCATCCGCCAATTCATAACTCTCTATTTTATCACCTGGTGCGTCTTGGATTTCCGCGAATATGTTTGAAGATTCTCAAGCTGACCTTTCATTTTCTTCATAGGCTGTTTGGACTAGCGATTTACTTCATCGTTGCCGCTCTTTCGTATCAGTTCATCTTTGACAAACGCACCTTTAACCACCCTCGCTTCCTCAAGAACCAGGTTCGCCTCGAGATGGTCCAGGCCAATAAGGCCATGCCTGTCATGGCTATCATCACTGCCCCCATTTTCCTACTCGAGGTCAACGGTTGGGGTAAACTGTACGACACCACCGAGGATGGTCCTGGTCTCTGGTACAACTTTTTCCAGTTCCCTCTGTTCCTTCTGTTTACCGACTTCTGCATCTACTGGGCTCATCGCTGGCTTCACCTCCCCATCGTCTACAAGTACCTCCACAAGCCTCACCACAAGTGGATCATGCCCACTCCCTTTGCTAGCCATGCTTTCCACCCATTCGACGGCTTTGTCCAGTCTGCGCCTTATCACATTTTCCCCTTCATCTTCCCCCTCCAGAAGATTGCATACGTTGGTCTTTTTGTTTTTGTCAACTTGTGGTCCGTCATGATCCATGATGGTGAATACCTCACCGATAACCCAGTGGTTAACGGTGCCGCTTGCCACTCTCTTCACCACTCTCGCTTTGAGGTTAATTACGGCCAATTCTTCACCGGGTTTGACCGTCTTGGTGGTACCTACCGCAAACCTGAGGCCTGGATGTTTAAGCGCGACGAAAACATGTCCCAGACCCGTTGGAAGAAGGAGATTGCAACTGTCGACCAGCTTGTCAGGGAGGTTGAAGGCGAAGACAAGCGCACATACAACGAAGATTCAAAGAAGACGCAGTGAATGGCTATTGTGGATATCTAATCCTCTTTGCTTGCCCTAGCTAAACTAGAGTCGATTCCAGGTTCAGCCATGTGTTGAGCATATCATGACAACTCGAGAACGTGGTGGGACCCAAGGATTTCTGGTGTCTCGGTTTCTAGACGAGTAAAATGGACGAGAAAAAAGAAACCTGATTGGGCATCTGGGAATCCGGAGCTGTTTCCCTGTATATAGTTTTGACCTGTAGATATTGGTCCACTTTCACTTTTGAGCGGCGTTGGGCGGAGATGACAAGATGTCAATGATTGCTTGTGTATATTTGAATACTCCCGAGACAGAATGAAATTCAGAGTCCGGCGAGGAAATTAGTTCCTATCAACGTTTAATAATAATTGACATCCGATTCCCTAAACGCCGTGCCACAGAAGCAACTGCATGCATAACTATTGGTTGAATGAAATGTCCCCTCTCGTTTGATTTCACTCAAAGACTGGACACACAAGGAAACAAGTACACAAAGGGAAAAGGAAGAAAGCGCAACAGCTGTAGTAAACGTGTGGTAGATATGATGCTCCCGAGCGTTTCCGACTAAAGTATTAGCAAGGGCAGCCGTTATAATTGGTGATCCAGTGTTGTATCGTACATGACCAGGCATATCTTGGAAATTAAGGATTTGCCATCTGATCATGGGCGACTAAGAGGATATTCATCATCGCGTGAATCCAGACTGCCGTCGTATATCCTCAAGAGAAGCTGACAAATTTGGGATCTCTTGGCAGACCATCGGCGCTGATACCGTTGGCCTTTAAGATGTTTTCCATGTAAACCTTGCGAGCCTTGTCGAACGGCAAGCGACGCTTCTTCATAATCCTGAGAATCTCAGCCTTTGCGGCGTCGTCTAGCCCCGCGCGCGAGTCACCATCCTCCACGTTGACGCTGAGGTCAAAGGTGTTACTCGACAGACCAACTTCAATATCGCCCGCGAAACTGTTCGGCAGGCGCGAGTAGATGTAGTCGGCACCGGGAAGACGAACATGTGGGAGCCATCGGGCTCGGGTTAAGAAAAGAACCGTCGCAAGGACGATGCAGAAGGCGGAGATGGAGAAGAGAATATACATGGCGCTGGTATCGGTGTCGGTATCGGTAGATTTTGTGTAGGATTTTGATGCGCGGAAAGGTAAAATATGTGAAATGAGCGGATCGGCGAGGTGATTCTCGGAAAGATCAAAGTACAGTCGCAAAAAGGGTGGTATCGAGAAGCGGAGGCTGCGGGATACTGGCGTTAATGTGGATGCGGAGACGGTCGTTATCGGCTTCCCATAATAGGCCGCGAGTCCGGGCCAGGACGAAATCGTGGAAGAGACGCAAAAAAAAGAAGAAAAAATCAATTAAGGGGGAAAGTAGGTGACCGTCAAGATGCGACGTCGTGGATGGGTAATGTTTCCTCCCCGTTGGTGTAGGATGGAGGATGGGAGTTGAAGGAATGGACTGACTTGAGGCCTTCGCCTATCCAGGCCCGGCCTTGGTTGGGGGAGGGTCACGTTAGCGCTTCTTTTCTGAGACAAGGGCCTCGTGGCTCCGTGGCTCCCTCTAAGGACGCTACTTTCTAGGCACAGCCACGCACCCACCGTCTAATGGACGCGAAGATCTTGACTAGGGAGGTCAAATGGGATGGAGACCTGAAGCCGACGAAGTTATCAAGTCTATATTATTTTAATGACAGACACCGACTAACTAGTTGTTCCGGAATTATATGATGATTGGCGACTTGCAACTGGCCCGCTTCAATAATGGGACATTTTCGTGTCAGCGAGTGATATCACGCAGCGAGCCAACAATGTGATGGAATTGAATCATAAAACACCAGCCCCAATGTAATTAACTCTGGACTTCCGCTAGACTTAGAAACCCCCCTAAAAAAAAAAACCCTAAAAAACCTCGAATATGTCCTAGAGCTCTAGCTAGAAAACGGCTTCCCACCAGCATAACGGATACCGAAAGACAAAACTATTCCGAAGCAGATGAGTTTGCGTCACGCCATTTCGATGAGTCAACTCCACATTGCTCCAAGTTCAAGCACAATGAGAATTTTTTTCTTAAAGGTATATAATGATAATTGATGATAATAGTAATAATAATAATAATAAAAGAATACAAAATCAATTGACAGGTGGCATATACGGTATATATTTCAACATACTTGTTGCGGCGAATTTACCAGGTTATTATTGCAATTCTTTTTTCTTTAGCGGTCCTAACTGCGTATGATTCAATCCAGTTAGACCTGGATGGAACGACACGCTGCCGCAATAGTGGGCCTCAGGTGATCGTGGAAAATGGCCATCACGTGAGCAGCGGGGGGCATTTCGATTTTGAACCCACAGGTCGAATTTCCATGCTTTGAGGTGGTTGTTGAAGCAGCTCTCAAGAAACCTCATCGTCGGCGTCGCGAACATCACATCCCCCGGGAACACCAAATTTCACAATGGCTGCTGCTCTCCCCAACATTTCCTCGGACCTCATCTGGGAGGTTGTCCGTGAGTTACCAACCCGAACTTTTCACTCCAAACGCCACCAATTTTGGCGTGCGTGTGCGCCAGAGGATGCAATGTACTGAGAATGGGTTCTTCCCATGCGCAGGAAGCAACAACGCCTTCTTTGCCAAGAGCAAGAAGAACGGTGGTGTCCAGCTCTCCCGTGACCCCCTTAACCTGACCAACAAGGCCAGCCGCAAGGTATGTGTAGCACTTTCAACACTTTTTGGTGGTCGATCGTAACTAACACAATTGGACAGTACGCCGGCTTCGTCAACGAGAAGGTACGCCAACGATGCGCTTAATTTCGATTTCATACGAATTGTCCCAAGCTAAACATGAAAAACCCATAGGCCGTTGGTGTCCAGGCCGCTGAGAAGGGTGTCGTTATCATCACCAAGAAGGCCAGCGCCTCCAACAAACCCGCCCAGGCCCAGACCAAGACCACCATCACCTCTAACCCCCGCAAGTGAGTATTTAGAAAACATTGTTACATATTATTTAATGAATATGCATTCTGCAGCGAGTGTAACAGTGCTGATCATGTTCTCGAAACAGGACCTACCAGTCTGTTGCCAACACCACTGCCAAGAACAACTACCGTGCCGACCTCCGTGCCGCCGCTGTTGAGCGTGCCTCCGCCATTCGCAAGTCCCAGAAGCCCGTCAAGGCCGACCCCGAGCCCAAGGTCCGTGGCAGCAAGGCCAAGAAGGCCGCTGCCGCCGCTGAGAACTAAGACGACCGTGATGAAGTATCGCACGGGGATTGTATGTGGACATGGGATATATTGAGCCGTGAAGGCAGCTGGTGTAGCTCTCGTGATAAAGGGATATCAAGAGAGCGAGGAGCAATCAACCGAGGTTCTCTGGGTCATGGCTGGTGTTAGTATTTGAGCTGAAAATGAAAAGAATATATCCGGTCACGATCACGCCGGCAATCCAAATCAAGCATGCCCCATTTCATTTGCCCATGGCTGCAGGCCGGATTTCTCGTCAATCAATGACCGGCCTGCACACGTCCGCGCACGTGTACTCATCCTAGAATTAACGAGCAGAATGGGTTCGGAAAGTGACCGTCAAGTAAGTCGCGGCGTAAGAATTCGGCACCGGCAGATGTTTACGGAACACGTGTATTGCCGAACAAGCATCTTGTGAGACCTCTTAGATTGAGTTGCCGAGGAAGATGACAATAGCACGACGTCACACGCTTCTAGGCGCCGGGCTAGTCCGAAGAGGCTCTGCTATTTGCCAGGGTAAGACGAAATTTCGGAACTGGAGGCTATGCGAGCAAGGCTGCGGCCAGGCACCATTACCGCGGGTCGGGGAATTAAGGCTTAGCTACAGTTCGTGCCTTGTCCGAGGTGTAGAAGCGAGGACGCGTCATTAGATAACCCCGTGAGTTGACGTAGGAACCTGTCGCGGACATAGAAGTCCAGGACATTAGTATCCGCTGAAACTGCCGAACAAAGCAGCCTCAGAGAATTATTCTGTGCCATTAATCCGGGGCTAAGAGGTGGAAGTATCCAAGGGTTCATTAGGAAGTACCCAGTACATGAATTTGAATGATGGGGATATGCTACCTGATCAGACACAGACGGACAAGTTGTCATGTGTAAGGTGCATGCGCGTGTGTATGTGCAAGGTTGCCCCTCACATCCCCTAATCTTAGAGTTTGTAGTCAGGTGTAAAGAAATGACTACTCGTTGGCTCATGTGGGGCTACGCCCCAGGCGATCCAACTTAGCAAGCTAAGTTAGTCACAAAATTATAAGACAGCCATAAAATTATAAGATATTGGCAGAGGCCGAATTTTACTATATTTTATAGGTAATTCTATTTTTTATTATTATTATACTATCTATAATTCTTATTAAGGTATAAATAAGTAAAATTTAAAGCTTTTTAAAGATACTAGACTAGGCTAAATATATATAAGCTATTATTTTAAAGCAGAAGCTACTGCCTAAGCCCCTATATATTATTACCTTTAAGATAATTCCTTATATAATTTATGCTGGTATAATATCCTATGAATTATATAACCTAGCCTATTATATAGCTCTTCCTTCTCTAATAATCTCTTTAATTTTCTTATAGCCTATAATATACTATAGTAACTATAAAAAGTATAATATTAAGGTATATTCTAGGGATAGTAATAAGGAAAAACTAAAGCTATTTAATAATATAATTAGTAATAATAATTATTATTATTATAGAATCTTTTTCTCCCTATAAATTTAAGGTAATTTAATTAATAGAAGGTCTTTTTCTTTCTTATTTTTATTAGCTTTATTACTTTTATTATTAGTAAGTAGTTAGGTAAGATTAAAGGTTATAATATTATTATTATTAGGTAGGGCAATCTAATCTATTATATTAAGGGGCTTTAGGGTATATTTTGCCTAAGAAATTAACTTTTTAATCTTAGAAAGTAAATTTATATTTATTATAAAGCTATTAATTTATTTATTAAGTAATTAAGTTATTTATAATTATTATATATTTATAGATAGATATTTTTTATTCTTTTTTATATATTAGAATTATTTTTTAAATATTAATTTTTTTTTATTATTATTAATAATAATTTCTTTATTATTTTACTATTTTTCTTTTATTCTTTTTATTTTTTATAATAATATTAATTATATAAAATGAATTTATATTTTATATTCCTTTTTATAAATCTTAATAATTTACTTTTTCTATTAGTTATAAAGTTCTTAGAGATTAATATTATAAGAGAAATCTCCTACTAATTTGCCTCTTTTTCCCCTTTTTTTCTTATAATAATACTTTTTAATATATATATACTAATTATTTATATAAGTATTAACTATAATCTAAAGAAATAATATCTTTATAATAATATTCTATATTTACTTAAACTTTTATATAATTAGAGAGCTAAAAATTTTATTATATTTCTCTTATATATACTTTACTATATTAAAGGTATATTAAAAGTATATTTCTAGTAATAAAAGAGAGGTATAAGCAAGGTAAATTATTTACTTTTCCTTTATCTATTTATAAAGAAGATATTATATTATAAGCTTAGCAGTAAAAGGGAAAATACTAGTCTTTTTAAAGGCTAAGATAATATTCTTACTCTTAAAGCCCTTATTAAAGAATTTCTATTACTTTATTATTATATATTTCTATATTAAAGAATATATTATTTAAATTACCTAAAAACTTTTTATAAAGTTAAGGTATATAAAGGTAATATTATCCCTTTATATTATATAATAAATTACCTTTTAGTATATATTTTTTAGAGATTAAAAGATATTAATATCTATAGATTATAATATATATATTAAATAAAATAATAAAAAAGCTAAAATAATATTAAATTTAATATAATACTTATAAAATATAAAGAGGCTATAACTAGTAAAGCTATCTAGAATAAAAAGATAATAAATTCTATTATTTATAGTATAAGAAACTAGTAATATATTATATTAAATATATTATTAAATAAGGTCTTAAAGAAACTTATTATAATTAAATTACTTCTCTAAAGAGATTCTTTTATACTTTATTATTACTAATTTATTTTATAAATACCTATTAAAGTATTATACTTACTTAAAAGTAATCTTACTATTTAAGAAGGCTATTTTTAATATTATAAAGTATATCTTAGGATTAATATTAATATATATTTAATCTAATATTAGAAATACTTTAAATATAACCTAAGCTAAAATTATATCCCCTATAGCACTGCTTATACTAATAATAGTATAGGATTTATAGTTAAAAAGGTTAAGGACCTAGGTATAAGTCTATTACTTAGTATATATAATAAGATATTATACCTTCTCTCTAAGTATTATAATTCTAATACTATATTAGTCTATATTCTAGTACTTAGAGGCATTAATTCTATAGTTCCTAATAGCCTTAATAAGCTATTTAAAGAACTTTTTAGTATTCTTAATATTACTAATTTCCTAAGACTTATATAATTTATTAATAGCTCTTAGGATTATCTTTTAAAGCTTAGGATAATTATTATAAAAGTAGGAATACTATATTTTATTAATAGGCTATACTTTTAGGTCTCTATTACATAAAAGGATATTAGTAGTATTTTTAATTTCTAGCTTAGAAGCTAGAAATCTAGACCTTTATATCCAAATAATAAAGGAAATAATAGCCTTATCTTCTTTATCTATTAATTATCTTAGTTAATTAGCTAGTAGCCTAGGTTTTTTATTATTATTCTTAAGCTTCTTAATAAGCCTAGAGACTATTATATATAATATGCCCTTATGCTAGGCAATAGCTTGCTATACTATAAGGGGTGCTTTTAATCCCTTCTTGTGTATATAAGCATTAGAAAAATATACTTATAATTATAATATCTCCCTTACTGCCTTTAGATTAGCTTCTAAGGGTATAATAATAAAAATAGATATAGATTAGCTCTATCCTAATATTTAGGATCTTGGTTTGTATATAAATTATATAGGAATAAAGATGGGGCGGGGTAATAAGGTATCTTATAATTTTGTGGCTATCTCACAATTTTGTGACCAACTTAGCTTGCTAAGTTGGATCGCCTGGGGCGTAGCCCCACATAAGCCAACGAGTACATGCAAAAAAAAAACACCAAAAAAACAGAGTCTTGTAAGTCTATGTGTTTGTTTGCACACGGGACTATTCAACCCTAAATAAGCAGACTTGGACTCTCTGTACACCATGACACATGTGTGTGTGTGAATAACATGCCGTCCAATGAGTGCCACCTAGCTGTATCTGAGCTGCAATCCTAAGATTACCAAATTTGGCAGCAAGAAAGTACGCCCGAGTGACCGGAGCAAGCGCCGGGATGTTGTCAAATAAGAAGCCTCGAGACCGGTGGTGAGGTCAGGGGTCATACATTCTAGGGAAACTCGTGCTCTTCGACCCAAATTCACTCCAGCGGGAGGTTTTTTTTTTGTGAGCCCTCTGATCGGAGTAAACCCCGATCGAACCGCCGCCGCTTGGTCTCTAGCAGGCACTTCGTGGGGGGAGGGAGGGGCTACCCATTAATTTCGGCGACCTGTGTGCGCGGGCGCCCACCTGACGTGCGCTGGGCTGATTGGAATGGTTTCAGGGCTAACGTGTATTGGAGTTGAGTGATTGTACAAGGTCTGAAGCTGCCCAGATATCATTCTGGGGAACGGTTTCATCCTGTCGAGATGACTTTATTCCATCTTCCCTTAAATGGTCTGGCAAAGATATTTGCGATGCTATTTCCAAGGCCTTTTCGACTTGACCCACGGTGGGGAGGGCAAGATGGGGCACATCGGTGTCCCCGGAACACGTCCCTAATTTAGCAATCGAAGGGTTCGGTCAGTTGAGGTGAGATCAGACCTTTCTGGAGAAGCTACACGGGGAGGGAGGCGACCAGGAGCCACGATGATGGGATTCTGGCATGGATCATGCATTTAGGTACGAGAAGTACGGGGGAGGGACCAGAACCAGAGTCAATTAAACAGAGTGACATGGCATCAGTCAACTTCAATCTTGTGGACATCCATGTAATAGCCTCACCAATTTTTTTTTCTCTCATGTAGAGTCATTTTTTTCCCATTCCTTACCTCTAGAGGCAAGTTCTCGCGTCTAGTGGACAGTATAATACCCGCTCTCTTACAACTGGAGCGGATCACGGACACGATGGCGGTGACGCGGGGTTAGTACAGATAGCACGTTTTTGTCTCCTCCGCCTGCTCCTCTTTTTTGTCGTTTCTTTTTTTCTTCTTTTTTTCAGACAGGTCTATTGTTTTATTTGTCGTCGATATCTCGGTCTATCTCACGTAGCATGTGGGCGTGTGGACGGGTGGTGTATCTCGTCTAGGTGATTGGCTGGGCTAAATTATGCATGACCCCCCAACACCAAAAAGAAGAAGAAATCCGAGCCGGAAACAAGACCGATGAATTCTATCGTTGGAGATGAATTGTTCAAAGAGCATATGGTCCAGTGCCTCATCTACATGCCCCTTTTCCTCCCATGACAGACTTTGCAAGACCCTTGACCGATGAAGGTGGATCGTGGGCTGTAGTGGGTTATGGGTTGTTGCTGTGTCTGTATGCGTGGGTGGCGGCGCCTTCCATTGCTTCTTGCCCCCTTGCCCCTCATTCACCGTGATGTGCAAGTGATTTGCAAGGCGGAGGCGGCAGCACGGCCACGCTGGACAAGCGATAGAGGCACAGTACCCTGGTCGCGGCCTCTGTCGCGGTCGCTGCAGTTTGTGTTGCTGCTGCTCCTGCCCCTCCTTTCTAGGCCCGTCCTTCCATTGCCCCCACCACACACCACCCCAAGCTTCCCTTACCCCCTCCCCACTAGAGCTTTGTTGCCAACTAGCCCAGCAGCTGCCGGCGTCGCATCTGCACCTTCGCAGCGAAATGAAGCACAGCCAGGCGCACCTCAGCATTCGCACATACCAACCCAGGAGCTGCTTTGCAACCCTCACTGGCGCCCGTAAGGTATGGAGGCCACGACCCATTCATCCCTCCCTTCCATCCGGTTCCCGGCCTGAGTACCTAGGTTTAGTTTAGAGCCAAGTGTACCTACTGCGCGCAGTGGACCTTTTCTGTGAGAGCATGTATACCTAGGTAGGCGTCGTCCGCCATGGGACTGCGACAGACAGAGAAGCAGGTTGGAGACGGCTGAAGGATCCCAGAACCAACACACAGCAGACTTTCGCGCCCCGAGACGAGACTCGTGGACACAGGGGCGCGAATTGTGGACTCATACATTCAATATGAGGATTCCCGGGCATGGAGGTGCTTATTCCGCGCGCCAAAACCAAGTTCCTGACGGGCGCCAAGGTACGTGTAGGGTGAACCTCTACCTAGGTAGGTAGGTAGACGGGCCCGAGGGTACATTGGAACGGGTTTCCTCTTGAGGCTTACCTCGCCTCCAGACCCAATATTAGCCATTTGCACTATGTAGTCCCCCTCGCGCGGGAGCAAGTAGGAGCAAAGTAATTAGCTACCCGACCTAGACGGTAGGTAGGTAGTGGTACATGGCCACCTTGCTGTCTTACCTCACCTTGTCCGTTCGCGCTGCTCTTGCCCTCCGCCTCCCGTTGTCTCGTAGCGCCTTTTCATCAGCATTGGCGGTACGGAGCACACTTGCCGTGTGCTCTTCTCGCTGCTACCCCTCTGTCCTCTAACCCTCAGTTTTAGGTCCGCGCCGACCTGCCCGTTCCCCGTCCGTCCCCAGTCCCAGTCCCCGTCATCGCTTCACATTTTGACCTCTTTCATCTCCCACCTTCCACCCCAACTCTACAAAACTTCCTCCCTCCCCGTCTCATTTTCCCTCGTGCTTCTCCATTCTCCATCTCCCCCTCTCCCCAAACCGCATCCTTCTCTTATTCAAACTCTCAACCTCCCTCAACCACCACCCTCCCAACTCACACTTACGCACAGATTATCACCATGGTCAAGGCTGGTATGTGCTAGAAATCAAATCTCGTTGCAACACATGCCCCCGCTTGCTATTTGTTGTTCTCGACAGTTCCAATGCGAACGTTGCGACTGACTCTATCTCCATAGTTGTCGCGGGCGCCTCTGGTGGCATTGGCCAGGTAAAAAGTCCCCTCATTCACCCCGCTATTGTATGTACTTCAAGCTAACATAATTATCCTCTCGTTTCTAGCCTCTGTCGCTGCTCCTTAAGCTCTCTCCCCACGTCGACGAGCTCGCTCTGTACGATGTTGTCAACACCCCCGGTGTTGCTACCGATCTCTCCCACATCTCCTCCGTCGCCGTAAGCAGTTGCCCCATACCCCAGAGGGAGGGGTTCTTCTCCCTTTCTCCGAAAGTCCCACCAAACGATTCGCTCACACATTTTGCAGAAGACTACTGGCTACCTCCCCAAGGATGACGGCGCTAAGGCCGCATTCAAAGATGCCGACATCATCGTCATCCCCGCTGGCATTCCCCGTACGTCCGCCCCAACCCCGGACTCCCGTGCCCCAGACTTCGTTCCTGGGTGCCCAATCTCCGTGTCTATCCATGATAGCTCCCTAGCTGACTTAACCACTCCGCAAAGGCAAACCTGGTATGACTCGTGATGACCTCTTCAAGATCAATGCTGGCATTGTCAAGGGCCTCATTGAGGTCGCCGCTGATGTCGCCCCTAAGGCCTTCATTCTTGTGATCTCCAATCCCGTCAACTCGACTGTCCCTATCTCCGCCGAGGTCCTCAAAGCCAAGAAAGTATTTAACGCCCAGCGCCTCTTTGGTGTCACTACCCTCGACATTGTTCGTGCCGAGACCTTTGTCGCCGGTATCGTTGGCGAGTCCAAGCCCCAGAACCTGACCATCCCTGTCATTGGTGGCCACTCTGGCGAGACCATCGTTCCCCTGTTCAGCAAGGCCACTCCCTCCGTCTCTATCCCTGACTCCGAGTACGATGCTCTCGTAAACCGTGTCCAGTTTGGTGGTGATGAGGTCGTCAAGGCCAAGGATGGTGCTGGTTCCGCCACCTTGTCCATGGCCTACGCTGGCTACCGGTAAGCACATTAACCAGAATCATGCTCCATGTATTCGTTGCTGATCTCTTTCCCCCCACAGATTTGCTGAGAAGCTCATCCGTGCCTCCAAAGGCGAGAAGGGCCTTGTTGAGCCCAGCTTCGTCTACCTTCCTGGTGTCCCCGGAGGTGATGCTATTGCTAAGGAGACTGGTTCCGACTTCTTCTCTGTTCCCATTGAGCTTGGCGTAAGTTTCAAAACATTAAACTATGTTGTTTGTGTGATGTGTGCGCCTGACTAACTTCTATACAGCCCAATGGTGCCGAGAAGGCCGTTAACCCCCTGGAGGGCATTACCGAGAAGGAGAAGGAGCTCCTGAAGAAGTGTATTGAAGGCCTCAAGGGCAACATCGCAAAGGGTGTCGAGTTTGTCCACAACCCTCCCCAAAAGTAAATAGCCCCTTTTAAAAGTATTCCCCACCAACCAATCGAGTAAGCGATATCCTGAGGATGCCACGATGCACCCGGGGCCCATAGCTATGGTTCTAAACATAGTAAATGAATTTTTTTGTCTAAGACTTGTGGCGGCTGATGCTTGTTGGTTTCTCTCATAGGCTGTAGGAGACCCGATCATGACTACATCAGGTAACACACCTAGCATCTGACCCATTGGATCCCTGAATGTCATGCAGGCATACTGCAGGTATATTTTGGCGGTGGAAGAGTAAGGAGGGGTAAGAGCGAGCATGGCTTCACATTTCGAGTTATGGTTGGCTAGGTTTTGGTGTAAATAGATAGGCTGGGAAGCTACTGCAGCGTGGCTGGTGCCCAACAGAGGGTATCATGGAACAGATAAAGACACCCTCGTCTAGGGCTTATTGGGAATGGTCTTGATTTGAAAAACGGCCCCTGGTAATCCGTTGATTTCCGCTTGAACGGTAGTGTTGATACCCAGAGCGGCCAGGGCACCCCGGACGATGCCGCATGGGAACCAAAGGAACTGCAGGGTGAAGCAGGGGGGTCAGCTTGACAAGGTCACAGGCTCGGAGATGTCGGGGGGAGAATACCGGCTGTGCTCGGACTATTGCCTGCCCGCCAGCTTCGGTGCTCATGCGCGAGAAGGGCCGGAAGACATTGTCTGTCAAAACATAGACACCCTGGTTTTTGGAAGTTAGCACAAACAGTCTAAGCGGCGAGCATGGAAACAAAAGTGCCAATGTACTCTGTGATTTGTTTTGAGATTGTCAATGTTTTTACCAAAGACCAAAGACCAGAGGTCTTTACAAAGGAATTTGATAACATCAAGGGTATCATTGAAGCGCGGCCGGTCCTTGGAGAATCTGGGATAGCCACCCACTAGTTAGCAATAATCTTATTGTGAAATCAATTTCCGGATTCTTCGTGTATATCCAACCTTTCCACGAGTCCTTGCCCAACTCTGTAGCCAAGCATCTCCAGTCGGTAATGTACGGCGTCCAAGTCCTCCTCATCATCCATTTTCCTCGCACTGGTGCCAGGAACGATGCCAAGGGCGTTGGAGCTCACGACATGGCTAGGTGAGGCAGCATCTGCGACAGTTCCGGCGGAGTCGGTCGGGGAAGAGTCACGATCATGCGTGACGCGATAGGCAAGTGGGACGAGCTCAATGAGGAGGAAGTCGAGGCACGAGGAACTGAGGAAGTTCGCCGACGGGTCGGCCGAGTTATAGGGCGGCATAACAGGTTCAAATGCCATTATTGCGGAAAAATTGCGTACTATATTCTAGGGATGTTTGCATCGATAAGGGGGTTATTGGTATGAGGTTCGTGGCGGCGGCTGAAGCTGCGTGGTAAGTTGTGTGATTTGCGCTGTGGTGTTGGTTCACCGTCGTTGACCTCCTGTCCAAGCTCAGCACCAGTGGTGGCTGCTGCACGTGCTGATAACACACGCTTATCCCAAAACGCGGGGGCATCCTTGAGAATCAGACCAACGCGGGGCATTTGCGATGGCGGAGGTAGTAAAAAAAAATTCAGTTGCAGGCGCGCAACTTATTTTTTGACCCGCCAGCCACACAACTTGATTCCCTCACCCAAGAGCTGGCTATCTTGCGTGAGCTTAAGCCAATTGCGCCCTTTTGCATTTGAAATTCGCGGATCCATCAAGTGTTTGCGCCAGCGAGGGCTTCTCGGATCAGGACCCCTCATCGAACCTAGGACCTTCCTTCAACCCCGCTATCGATAGACGCACACAGGACCACGACACCATGGCCGACCTCAAAGTCCTCCTCATTGGCAACGGCGGCCGCGAGCACGCCCTCGCTTGGAAACTGAGCCAATCCTCCCAAGTCCAGCAAATCTATGCTATCCCCGGAAACGGAGGCACAGCCACCTGCCCCAAGGTCACCAATGTTGGCTCCGTCAAGGCTGACGACTTCCCTGGCCTCGTCAAGTTTGCCAAGGAAAACCAGGTCAACTTGGTCGTCCCCGGCCCTGAAGCTCCCCTTGTTGACGGTGTTGAGGGTTTCTTC
Organism: Calonectria pseudonaviculata; assembly: GCA_004380915.1. Classification (NCBI taxonomy): domain Eukaryota; kingdom Fungi; phylum Ascomycota; class Sordariomycetes; order Hypocreales; family Nectriaceae; genus Calonectria; species Calonectria pseudonaviculata. Next base: position 2,613,650 of record PGGA01000005.1, read on the forward strand.
AAGAAAGCTGGCATCCCTGTCTTTGGTCCTTCCAAGGAAGCAGCCCGCCTTGAGGGTAGCAAGACTTACTCCAAAGACTTCATGAAGAAGTACAACATTCCTACCGCCGCCTACGAGAACTTTTCCGACTTCGAAAATGCCGCCGCCTACATCGACAACATCTCTCACGATGTCGTCATCAAGGCCACCGGTCTGGCCGCTGGCAAGGGTGTCATTCTCCCCCAGACCAAGGACGAAGCCAAGGCTGCTCTCAAGCAAATCATGGTGGACAAGGAGTTTGGCGACGCTGGCAGCGAAGTTGTCATTGAGGAGCTCCTTCTCGGTGACGAGCTTAGTGTTCTCACTTTTTGTGATGGCTATGCTATCCGGTCTCTCCCTCTCGCCCAAGACCATAAACGTATCTTTGAGGGAGACCAAGGCCCCAACACTGGTGGAATGGGCTGCTATGCTCCTACGAACATCGCAACTAAGGAGCTCACCGAGCGCATCGATCGTGAGATCCTTGAGCCCACCGTCTCCGGCATGCGCCGAGAGCAGCAGCCATTCCGTGGTGTTCTCTTCACTGGTCTCATGATCACCCGCGACGGACCGAAGGTGCTCGAGTACAACGTTCGCTTTGGTGACCCCGAGACCCAGACCGTTCTTCCTCTTTTGTCCGCCGATACCGACTTGGCCGAGGTCATGCTTGCTTGTGCCAATGGCTATCTTGATAACTGCAAGTTGACCATTGAGGACAAGTTTAGCGCCACCGTTGTTCTTGCTTCCCCCGGCTACCCTGGCTCTTATCCCAAGGGTACGGAGATGAGTGTCCAGACTCCTCCTCAGAGATGCAACATCTTCCACGCTGGTACCACCCTCGACGGCACCACTCTGAAGACCTCTGGTGGCCGTGTTATTGCCGTCAACGCCGTTGGCGACTCTCTTCGCGCTGCCGTCGACGCCGCCTACGCCGCTCTCGACGCGAAGGTGATTGACTTTGAGGGGGCCTTTTTCCGACGAGACATCGCCCACCGAGCTTTCCGCGACGAGAAAAAGGAGAGCATGACATATGCTCAGGCTGGTGTGGATATCCAGGCCGGTAACGACTTTGTTGAGAAGATCAAGAAGGCTGTTGCTAGCACAAAGCGCGCCGGTGCTGATGCTGAGATTGGCGGCTTTGGTGGTGAGGTTGACCTCTCCAAGTGCGGCTTTCCTGATGCTCCCATCGTTGTCGGTGCCATTGATGGTGTCGGTACCAAGTTGATGATTGCCCAGTCCATGAACAAGCACGACACCGTCGGAATTGATTTGGTTGCCATGAATGTCAACGATCTCATTGTGCAGGGCGCCACGCCCATCATGTTCCTTGATTACTACGGCTGCAGCAAACTTGATCTCTCTACCGCTGCTGCCTTTGTTGAGGGTGTCGCTGATGGTTGCCGACAGGCAGGTTGTGCTCTGGTTGGAGGTGAAACTGCAGAGATGCCCGGTATGTACCAGAAGGACGACTACGATGCTGCCGGTTGCGCTGTCGGAACCGTCACCAACGTTGGACGCCTTCCCCGTAAGGACGCCATGGTTGAGGGTGATGTGCTTCTGGGTCTGGGGTCCGCTGGCGTCCACTCCAACGGCTTCTCCCTCGTCCGCCGCATTGTCCAAAGCGTTGGCCTCAGCTACTCCAACCCTGCCCCCTGGGATCAGTCCTCTTCCATTGGCGAATCTCTCCTCACTCCTACCCGCATCTATGTCAAGAGCCTCCTCCCCGTCCTCCAACACATCAAGGGTCTCGCCCACATCACTGGTGGCGGTCTCCTCGAGAACGTGCCCCGCATGCTTCCTGAGGCCCTCGCTGCCGAGATTGAATTTGGTTCATGGGAGATTCCCCCTGTCTTCAAGTGGCTCAAGTCTGCTGGCAACGTCGCCCCTACGGAGATGTGCCGCACCTTCAACTCCGGAATTGGTATGGTTGTTGCCGTCGATGCCTCCCGGGCCGATTCCGTTTTCCAGACCCTTGCGGCCTCTGGTGAGAAGGTCTTCAAGATCGGCCGCCTCGCTCGCCGCGACCAGGGTGGGGCTTGCCTTATCCAAGGCGTCGACTCGTGGAGTTCCGAGACCGCTCTACCACTCAAGCGCAAGGCGGATGTGGCTTCTTAAGGATCGAATATTGGGAAGGAAAGTGAATAGGGGAAGAAAAGGAAAGAAAGGAACAAGACCAAATGGTCGGGTAGGCTCCCATTCTTGAATGATGATTTTATGCTTAGCTTGGCGAAGAAAAAAAGATAGAATTTCCTTTGTTTTACTTGGGATGAGAAACTAGCAATCATTTACACGAGATGGTTGCTGATTAGATGGGATTAGTAGGATGTCATGGTTTATTTAGGACACCAATATGAGGGATACAACGTAAAATAAAAGTGATTTGTACAGTATATTCTGGTACCCTCTTCAATCTTTTTCATTATATCATTTACTCTTTTGGGGAGCAGACTCTTTCTCCCTTACTATCCATCCATTCCAACGGTTCTGTCCTTCCGACTTCAATCAACTATGTATGCCACACGCGTGGGTATGGCATTAGCCCCCCTCCCAAGACTCCGTGATGGGAAAATCGAAAAATCAAATAGAGCCACTTCGAGTATCGAGCAATAGGGGAATCTTTTCCGTCTCCTAGAACGCCTTACTAAACCAAAGTAAAAAGACTAAACAACCAAAAGAAACGACAGAGAGCTTCAATCCTTCCCTAAAAACCACGTATTCTGTCGGCAGTCTTATGTGCGGCTTGGTTGCGCAGGAGACGCCTTTTTCGACTTGCGATGTCCCTTGGACCGCCTACGCAACTGGCTAGAGCATGCCTAAGGCTGATACCCGTGCGTTCCATTTGGATAATCCAAAGCATCTGGGCTATGGAAGCCATTGAGGCCGGTATTCTGCCGCTTTGGGGCACGTTGGATGGGCTCATCTTCATCATCTGATGAAAGAGTAAGGTCAATAACAGCAGGGGCGGGACGCTTTGCACTGTTCGTTGTGGCCCGAGGACCGGGGTCACGACTGGCTGATAAGGGCGTGCTAGTACTAGACATGAGATTCTTGGGTGTTTCGAGCCGGCGGCCAATAACATTGACTTCTGAAATTTCCAATTCGTCGTCGTCGTCGTCGTCGTCATACTGAGAGTGTTGGCCGCGCGAATCGCCATGGTTGTCACGATCATCTTCATTTGACTTAACAAACCAGCGTCCATCAGGCTCAATAGTTACTGTCTCAGTGCTTTTAGGCGTATTATCAAGGATATCTTGAACATAGCTATCAACAAGTTAGCATTGAATATTTGAGATACGGAAGTGTGGCTTACAGGTCAACCACAAGGTGATCGTATGGCGTCACCTTGCTGCAAATGGGACAGAGCCACTGCGGCCCTTGTTCCTGAAGCTGCAAATATGATGTTGCATCAAAACATTGATTGTGCGAACATTGCAGACCACGGCAAGGGATATTCAGTCGCATGTATGACAATGGGCACTTTAATGAAAGGACCTGAGAGGTGGCAACTACATCGGCATCCTGAACTTTCTCGGTGACTAAGAGGCGTCAGTATGGTGTTGCTCTTTTCATAGAGACTCGATAGGTACTCACACTCCTGTAGCACGTGGTCGATAGCCAACTTTCTGCCATCGGCAATGCGAGCAACCAAGTGTTCAACTGTAATGATTTTACATAGATTAACAACAAGATAAAATTTCTGCAGTAAATAAAAAAAAATGTCAGTATTGGGCTGGACTTTGGCAGTAAAATGACATGTGCAGTCAGGAAGTTCCGATAAGATAACGTACCTTGTTTGTCAATGCATAGGTGAATTCCACATTGTTGGTGTAATTTGGTCTCAGGCGAAGAGCGTCGGTGATGTCAACTGGTCTAGTAGACCCAGGTTTGTTCTTCAATCCACGCAAGTTTGCCTTTATTTCACCAGTGTTGACACGCAACTCAGATTGATGGGGAAATGTAATGTTCTGTGTTGCCGAAGAGCAATCTCCGGCGCAAAAGACCATGACTCGATAGGATTTGTCATTAACGCATTTCTGCAGAGCGGGGTGGTCATTGAGCTTCAGTGGCACTGTGACAGAATTACGGTGCTGGGACATAGCTGATTTAAATTAGTTGAGTGGATTTATCACGCCCCAGGAAATAGCACGACTTACCTTCGCAGACCTGCACATCACTAATAGGAGTCTCAATCTTGTAAAATGGGCTCGTTTGCCAGTTGATGTGTAAGCGGGACGCAGGCATGGGCCGGTGCGTAGTGCGCGCGGCGTGACCGTCAATGGGAAAGTTGTTGAACGGCATTGTCTGTGGCAGATGGGGTGATGGGCGGGAATTGCCATGAACCAGCGAGTGGGGGGAAGTATATGCTCGGACAGGCGAGGCACTTGCCGCAGGCGCATTCGAAATGGCGTTTTGCACACTCTGTCGAATCTGCTGGAAACGCAGCGGGTCGTTGGCGCGAACAGCCTCTTCGATGACTGTGGGTAGGACAACAGGTCAGTAAGCGTTCTAATTTTAACGCCGGGGCTGATGGCGAGGAGACCAGAATTCGGGGCAGGTGGGTTTCGGAATATATCCAAGGCAAATGCCAAAGGGCGAGAGCGTGACGAGCCGGATAAGACTCACGAGTAGCGATGCGATTCTGCAGCTCCGCCTTGATACCGGTGCTTTTGACACCGTTTACCTGACAAACGGAGGAGAGCTGACGGTTGAGAAGCTTGTTCACTTGTCGCACAAGCTGGGTCGCTTCCGACCGCGACACCGAAGTTGCAGAAGCTGAGCCTAGGGCTCCAGCCGAGCCCAGGCCAGAAGTCGACGCCATCTTTCGTTTCGTTTTCGAAATGTCGGTCGGCTTTCCAATATCGCGGGTCTGCCTAAGGCGGCAGCTAGCGAGTTCAGAGAGGGGAGGTGCAAGACGGAAGGCAACCGTGAAAATGGTAGGTGCGATAGGTCACAGGAAGGCAAGTGTGGGCTGGTGTGCGACGTCGAGGCTGGCCGCGCAGCCGCATACAAGGCAGGAGGCAGGCACACCAGAGAGAGGCAGCGCGTGCAGCGCACACGGATGAGCAGGCTGGTGGAGAAAGGACGGAGATGAATGAAACGACAGGCACTTCCGGGGGGGGGGGGTTCGTGCAACAGGAATTTGGACAATAGACCTCTCATAAACTGACTTCACCGTCGCGCCCAACGTAATTCGGATATCGTCCGTCTTGAGTCTCGACTTTTGATGTCATGCTTGCCCAGGAATCCCAGACGCCAGCCGTCCAGAAAAAGAAGGCGGTCATGGCCGGCAGCAACGGGCATTGTCCTCTCTAGCCTTCTGTGGCTTATTGTTTCTGGGGGAGTTTGATGCCTGGACCCCCAAGCCACACATTTACACAGCCTTGTAATCCCCGCCACCACTCTAGCTGTGGCGTCGGGTGCTACTTTTTTTTTTTCATTGATATCTGATCAGCCTGCCCGCTAATTTCTACAATCCTCTGGTCCCCTTCTTTCAACTCTACGAAAAAAAAACCACTGCAATCATGGCTAAGAGTTCTCGCTCAAGCACAAGAAAGGCCAATAACCAGCGCCTGGCCGCCAACGTTTTTGGTCCAGCGGAGGCTGCCCGGGCTGAGCGCCTCTCGTCCAAGCTGCTCGAGATTGTCAAGCAGCCCAAGCCCGAGTCCTCAGATATCGCAATGGATGGTAAGCGACCAAATTCCATGCGCAAACATCGTCCGCTAACCCACCAATATAGCCCAGGACAATGCCTATGAGGCGGAAAAGGAGAAAGTGGACGAGGAGGCTTGTTAGTTGCATTGTCCTTGTTATGCGCATTCAATTACTAACGTCCGTTATCCAGCAATGGAGGTCGACTCTGTTAAACCATCCAGGGCCCGTATTGACAGGAAGCGCATTGACAAGCGTAAACAGAAGAAGTCAGGCATCGTTTTTAAGAAGTACAGTGACCGTCAAAAGAAGAAGAGCACCAAGTAATGCATGGGATGGTAAAATGTCACGGTTCGGATTTATACTATTCATTGGACGGGTCTCATTCATCTAGCAAATCTGAATTTCATCCCAGATACCCTACAGCGGGGAAAATCGCTGGCCCAATAGTCTTGGCAATACAGCCTCGTGTGGCGCATGGTTCCATGTCTCCAACGGCCCAATCACACCGCCCATCTGCCAACTGCAACCTCTTTGGACAGGCGAGGCTAGCCAACAGTAGCGGCGCATTCACCCACGACGCGACACGTTCACCACTTTTGCTTTCGTATTTTTGGGTGGCATCCTGATGGTGCATCCCCTGTAGTTGCTTTCTTTAGAAATTACTTCCCACTGAAATCTGCATTCGTCTTCTCTGTCATTCATTTGCGTCAAAACCTTTGGAGATGGTCGCCCTAAACCATGGGTCCGCCCTCCTAACCAGCCAGCTGCTGGCTGTAGCTAACCTGTTAATCCCTGTCTGCATTGTCGTCTTCGGTACAGGTTTTTTCCCATACAAGCCTTTTATCCCGGGATTGGCAGAGTTCGAACCTATTGAGTATGGACCGCCGCCACCTGCGCCCTTTGATCGACTGATTTTCATGGTCGTCGATGCTTTGAGGAGGTGTGTTGGCATTCTCATCTTTCTGCCTGCTTCTCGCTAACCCCTGTCCCTAAGTGACCTGGTATATTCAGAAGAATCGGGGTTTCGTTTTGTGCAAAGGTGAGATTGGCCGAAGCTTGTGGCCATTTGTGGCCTTTTGGGATAATTGCTCATTAACCACCAGTCTCATTCGAGATGGCAGCGCCATCCCGTTCACAGCCAACGCCCGGTCCCCAACGGTGACTATGCCGAGAATCAAGTCGATGACCACTGGGTCTATTCCTTCATTCGTCGATCTCATACTGAACTTTGACGAGGGAGATACTTCTTCCACACTTGCCGCCCAGGATACGTGGCTTGCCCAGATCAAAGCCAAGAACATGGGCAAGTTACTTATGTATGGGGACGACACCTGGTTGAAACTTTTCCCGAACACGTTTGACCGCGAGGATGGTACAACTAGTTTCTTTGTTGCGGTTCGTTTCTTGTTGTCTCGCCGATGCCAATCCTAGCTGACGCCAATTTGAGGACTTTACTGAGGTTGATAACAACGTTACTCGGAACATTGCTGGAGAGCTTGAGAATAATGACTGGGCCCTGATGGTTCTCCACTACCTTGGACTAGATCATATTGGACACAAGACAGGGCCTCGAGGGTAACGTTTGCCGACTATAACACTTCTCGCTTAGCTGCTAACGTGTATTAGCCCTAATATGATCCCCAAGCAGCAGGAAATGGATGGCATCATTAAGGATATGTTTGAGGCGATGTCGTCCAGAAAGCATCTCGAGTCAACACTTCTGGTTTTATGCGGTGACCATGGTATGAATGATGCTGGGAACCATGGCGCCTCCTCGCCCGGGGAGACATCGCCCGCTTTGGTTTTCATGTCGCCAAAGCTGAAGACCATCTCCCCCACATTCCCAGCCCCTGCCCAGCCCAAGGGCGAATTTGAATACTATTCCAAGGTTGAGCAATCGGATTTAGCACCCACAATCGCTGCACTTTTAGGATTCCCTGTTTCGAAGAACAACTTGGGTGCCTTTATCCCCGACTTCCTCCCCTTCTGGCCAAAGACTAGTGACAAGATTCAAATTCTGATTCGGAATGCCAAACAAATACTCAATATTGTCACTGCTGCCTTTGGTAGCGAACTATTCGATACAGAGAGCTCATTTGATCCTTGTACATTGGAAATGTCCGATATCAATGATTTGGCCTGCAAATGGAAAAAAATTCACAACCAAGCACGTTCCTTAAAAGATGGCAGTGAACTTGACCAGGAATGGCTCTATGCCATGTCCCAATGGCTACACCGAGCACAGGATCTCATGAGCAGCATGGCATCAAACTATGACATGCCTCGAATGTACATTGGCCAGGGGATTGCAATTTTTTCTGCTCTGTCTAGTGTACTTGCAGTGTTCAAACTTGGCCTGCACCGACAGGGACCTTTGTCCCCTTTGGTTCTCACCACGATTCTATATGGCATTATGATGTTTGCAAGCAGCTATGTGGAGGAGGAACAACACTTCTGGTACTGGTCCTCTACTGTCTGGTTAGGATTTCTTACAATTCGAAACTTGCAAAAGTATGTTATCCGGTGTAACCTCCTCACTACGTTCAGATACGCTAACTCGTGCTAGATCAACTGGGATCACAAGCTTGATTTGTGCTGTATTTGCTCTGACAGCTCTCAGGGTCACAAGGGGTTGGAATCAGACGGGACAGAAGTTTGCAGGCGAGCCAGATATCGTGAAGACCTTCCTCGTCACGAACCCCCAATTACTTTGGGTCATTATTACCGGGGCTTACATGACCCTCTCATTCCGCATCCTTGCCTATCTGCAAGGTCTTCCATATTGTGCCGCTACATGCCTATCCTCGGCGTTGCTCGCTACGGCCTACAGCTTTAAGCTGGATTTTACGAATGAAGATGCCCCGGAGATTGTTGTTGGGTTTGCGCAGAGTCTCAACCAGATCTTCCAGGGGCAGTCCCTGCTTTGGAGAGCGAGAACCGTCTTTGCACTTATTACTATTCTATGGGGATTTGGAGTATACCGCACTCTGAATGGCTACCGTGCTGCCCAGGTACAATCTGGTGGGTCGTCTTTGCCAACATGCCTTTCACACACAGAACTAACGCACCGTCTGTCTAGCAAACCTGTTCCATCTTCTTTACACTATTCTTGGCATGACTCAATCCCGTGCTACCAATATCCCGCTCTTTCTCCTTGCCGAAATCATCTTTCATGCTCTGCAAGTGGTTGACCTCTCCATCCCTGAAATCTCGACAGTTTCAATCTTACTCCAGCACGCTAGCTTCTTTGCCTTTGGCGGCACCAACACCATCTCCTCGGTTGACCTCTCCTCTGCCTACAATGGCGTAAGCGGTTTCAACATTGTCGCCGTCGGATTTCTTACTCTCATCAGCAATTGGGCCGGTCCTATCTTCTGGGTCTCTGCTACGAATCTTCTCCTGTTGCGCAAGTATAATGAGGGACACCGCCACGTCTTCCGCCGTCATCTCGCGCTGTTGACATTTTTCTTTACCTTTGGTATCACCTTTGTCATGGTGGCGTGTACGGCGTTGCGCACCCATCTCTTTGTTTGGACCGTCTTCTCTCCCAAGTATCTTTATAGTATGGCGTGGAGTCTTGGGCAACACCTTCTGATTAACATAGGGTTTGGAGGACTGTTGTTCTGGCTGACTGCTCGGTAAAGAAACTGCGCGGTTTAATAAATTGGGATGAGAGCTCATCGCTACATATATTTGATTTTTATATTGACCGGCGAGACAGTAAGACCTGTATTCCTGCATGCCCGATGACCATAATAGACAAAACTGTAGTTGTACAACTTATTGTAACGAATCTAATAGCAACCAAATTCGACCGCCAAATCAAAGTTTGCACCGCTGAGACCGCCCCGTTAATCCATCATCATCATCATGAGCTCATGCATCCAAAAGCCAGCTTCGTTAACTTCATGCAATCACGTGCTACTCCTTTAGACGCCTGTCATATCCACGTCACCATCTTCATCGGAAAGGAGCTCGTCAACAAGTTCTGAGCCCTTTCCCTCTTCTCTGGGCACAATAGTGCCCTGGCTTGTGTCCTCTTCTTCTTCTTCCTCCTTGATCCGTGGCTCCTCAGCGACTGCTTTTTCCTCATAAGGAGGAGCGTCACTAAGAAGCGACACGCTGCGGCTGGAGCGGCGGCGAGGCTGCTGCTCATCAAGAGAGTTGACAATCTTGCCGAGACTAACGTGAATCTTGTAAAGGGCGTTGCGGCTGGTCGCATCCGAGAGGAAGCCCTCTTCTACGGCAGCGCTGACCTCAGCATATGCCTCACGAAGCTTTTCCTCTGACGAACCGGGAGAAACGTGAAGCTTTCCAAGCAGAGTAGCAATGAGTTTCTTCTCTTCTTCTGAAATGGAATTAGATTCGAGGGTCCCATAGTATACTGAATTTAACTCACTGGTAATGTTGCCTTGGACCTTCTCTATGACATCCATGGCAAAGTTCAAGTGGACATCACCGTTTATAATCTTCTTCTCACTCTCCAAGCCTAGCGTGGGACTGTAGCATTTTCGAGGATCGGTCCAATCAACTAAGCAAGCACCAATAGTTGTCATGCTGACCATATCTTCTTCTACATCTGCATCATTATCTTCCAGACCTTCTCTGACATTGAAGAGCACATGAATGGCGTCAAGGGCGATAGCTCGCATGAGATCCTGATTCTCAGCCCGTGAGTAGCAGAATACAGGCAGGAAGTAGTTGAGAGCTTGTCGAACTGTCTGGTTTGATGCTGACGAAGGATCGAAGTATGCGACAACGAGAGACTTCAGTAGCTCTTGGCAGGCCTCCACATCGCTTACAATGCGGCCGATGAGCAATTTGGAGGCAGCAACGGTCGCCGCAGCCTGAACTTCTGGTGCCTTTGCACCGCCTCGAACGGCCTTGACATATATCTTTAGCAGTCCAGGTGTTGAAGACAAGAGCTGTGCGCCGTGAACGTTGAGGATATCGGTCAGGATATGCAGTGCCGTGACCTGCAGGGCTGAATGACCCTTGGTAAAGAAGTGCATGAAGAGACTGAGGTTCTCCTCCGCAAGTGATCGATCCAGTAGAGCGCATAAGCCAAGGCAGACTAAACCTCGCTCACGAACGGGTGCCTCATGGCTGCGTACAGCAGGAACAACCAGGTTGTTCAGCATTGAAACCAAGTCAGCATTGTCCTGAAGGTTGGTAGCGACGTGTGTGAGCATGCATTGGACAATATGGAGACACTTCATGTTGACAACAATCTCCCTGACTGCCTTTTCCCGGGCTTCCTCTTCGCTTATCTCGGGACTGTTGCTTTGCTTGGACTTGGTTGGTGTGCTGGGACCGCTGACCTCTGACCTAGCTGAGTGGAAGCTGTCCTCGGTTTCAGCTGGTTCATCGACAATGGTATCATGGACATCCGCAACGGATTCAAGGACAATACTACAAAACTCTCGCTCCCCGCTCGAGTCTGGGGAGCAGATACCTCTGAGTGCCTCCACAGTGAGTTTCGTAGTCTCATCTGGAAGATCCGGAATAGACAACATCCGCCGAAGAAGGGTAAACATTTTCCGCCGTCCAACTTCGTCTGAGTAATCGAGGGTGAGAGCGATCTGGAGCATTTGCTCTACTATAAACTCTTGCTCCACAGTGTCTTCCTCCTCTTCATCCTCGTCTACTTCCTGTTGTGATACCCTCTTCAGTGCGTCGACTAAAACCTGGAGATAGCGTTCGAGGAAGAAGGCGATCTTGGTGACCTCAGGAAGCTTCTCCTCTAGCAGTCCCAAATACTTGCCATCACCCTCAATACGGCAGAAATCATTGAAGCTCCTTGCCATAAAGACTGATTCTGCGGAAAGAGTTTGCCAGAAGCTATCGTCCAACTCAACTGCCTCACGGTAGTCCGGTCGTCCTTCCCAAAAACCTTTCATGGCTTCCAGAGCTACCCCGTTCTCCACACCCGAGTTGACCACGTCGATTCGCTCAAGAAGCTCCAAAAGACCATCAAAGTTGGGGGGCGAAGGCTCTACAGGTTTTCCGTCCTCAGGAGGCGCAACACCTGCGCAATCCTCGATCCACCGTTCTCGGAATAGTCTTCCTGCAGCTTTCCGAACGTTGTCATCTCGATCCCGCAGACCCCATCTTAAAAGTTTCTCTCGCATGGAAAGGGACAGGTGTCTGAAATCTCCTAGGGCAGGGAGAAGACGTGAGTAGACAGCTCTTCGGGTTGCAGCATCTTGGTCTCGAGCGCGCTCAAGTAAAAATGGCAACGTGTTGGGAAGGATTGGGAGGTTCACGAGCAGTGATCTCCGCACATCGGCACTTGGATCATTCTGTAGAACCTCTAAGAGTTTCTCAAGCAAACCCGTATCATTGTTGTCATCGCTGTCGTCGGAATTGGTGGCGCCCTCGCCCTGGTTACCGGCAAGGCGCCCGAGGCCCAACACCGCCTGAGAGCGAACCATGGCCTCCTTGTCTCGGATTCTCTTCAGCAAACCATGCCGAAGCTTCTGGAAGAGATCGTCATCTATCGCATCAAGAGAGTTGATGATGTGTGAGATGAGTTGGGTTGACCTGAATCGCGCAAATTTATCTTTGGCGGTCAAGAGGGGGAGAACAGCTCCAAGGAGTTGCGAGGTGAGCCTAGTTGTGGGTGTCTCAGGGAGGACACTCGCATCTTCCTCAATGTCTCCAAGAAGTTCATTATCCTTATCGCTCGCATGTCGCAGAAAAAGACCTATGAACCGAATAGATTTTTCTCCAACACTCTCCGACTTCTTTATAGGCATTATTCTGACAACACATCTAACAAATTCATTGTTGAAGGCTTCTTCATCGAAGTCGCTGGACTCAGATTTCTTGGGATTGGTTGGTTCATAGCAGCAGGGCTCTTGAATTTTTCGAAGATTCACAGCGAGCTTTCTGTGTGTTGCCGTAGTTCTCTGGGCGTCACGAAAGACGCTGCAGACCTTGTGTCTCAAGGCATTGTCGGGGGTATCGACAATCTCGGGGACGGAAGATGCACGAGAAGCACCTGAGGTCCGGGAGGTCGAAGTTCTCGTCGACCGGATCGACGTTCGAGCAGGCATCCTGGTATTGAGAATTACCCTATAAGAAAGTGACTGAAGGGCCAAGCGTCGAATGAAGGTAGGTGTAAATGTGCTTGTGATGGTGATGCTTTGTTTGGGCAACGCGTCGGTTGTTGTCATATTAGGGTAAATAGTCTTCCATTTTAGGCTTAGTGATATGCGATAAGAACCAATCCCCGCCATCACGTGAGATTAGATACGGCAAAGAAAAATGTCTTATCGGACCCTAGCTGTAATTTTTTTTTTCGAGAGCGAGATCAACCTTCTCGGCGCAAGCACGATTTGAAGTGCTGCAGCTATTGATTATTACTTTTGTTTCGCCAGTAATACCAAGTTTCGAGACCAAACCTTCATTATGAACGCATCAAGCAACGAACGAAAACGGACCCGAACCGACGCGGAGGACATTGACCCTGCTTCCTTCGAAGATCGTGACAATGGAGCTGTCCAATCTACCAAACGAGCAAGAGTGGAAGAGCGGCGATCGCTCTTTGTGCGATCTCTTCCCCTGAGCGCCACAAGTGAGAGTCTTACAGGGTTCTTCTCGGAACACTTCCCTGTGAAACATGCCGTCGTGGTTATGGATCAAAAGACCAAGGAATCTCGAGGTTACGGATTCGTGACATTCGCCGATGCCGACGACGCCAAGGAAGCTAAGGAAAAATTGGATAAACAAGAATGGGATGGAAGACGCATCAGAATCGATGTTGCCGAACCCAGACATAGAAATGCTGCCGACGGGGCTGGCGAAGCCCCTGTTGGTAAGCCCAAGAAGGAAGAGTTCCAAAAGCCACCCAAGCTGATCGTGCGCAACTTGCCTTGGAGCATCAAGACCTCGGATCAACTTTCGAATCTCTTCCGAAGTTTTGGTAAGGTCAAATTTGCCGATCTCCCGCAATCAAAGGGCAAGTTGAAGGGTTTCGGTTTTGTTACCATCCGAGGAAAAAAGAACGCTGAGCGTGCTCTGGATGCCATAAATGGCAAGGAAATTGATGGCAGAACTGTTGCTGTCGATTGGGCTGTTGATAAAGAATCATGGGAACAACAGAAACCTGAGGAAAATGACGAATCTGAGGAGAAGGGGGATGAAGAGGATGTCGAGCAAGACGCGGATTCTGGTACTAGCGAGGATGAGGATGAAGAGGGAGGTGCTAAATCTCGTGACTCTGAGCTTGATGCGGACTTGGAAAACTTCATGAAGAACCATATGCAGAACATGGAGGACGAAGATGAGGATAAAGAGGATGATGATGATGAGGCTGAAAATACGGAGAAGGCCACACGCAAAAAAACGACGGACAATACGGCTACGGTTTTCGTTCGGAACCTCCCATTCACTGCGACTGATGAGCAACTCAAAGATTTCTTTGCTCACTTCGGTAAGGTCCGATATGCGCGAGTCGTGTTCGAAAAGATATCGGGCAATTCTGCTGGCACGGGCTTCGTGTGCTTTTATGATATTGAAGATGCCAAGAACTGCATCAAGGGTGCACCTCGTCCTAGGGAGTCGGTTGTCGCAGCAAAGACGTCCATTCTTCAAGATGAGAGCGCCGATCCCGATGGCAAGTACACTTTGGACGGTCGACTCCTCCAAGTGGCCCAGGCAGTCAGCAAAGATCAGGCCACTACTCTAGCTGAAGGCTCCATGGCTAAGCGTAACCAAAAGGATAAGCGCAGGCTCTTTCTTCTCAACGAAGGAGCCATTGACAGGAGTTCACCTCTCTTCGGTCTCTTGTCGCAGTCTGAGGTTCAAACGAGGCAGGCTAGTGCTGCTCAGCGCAAAAAGCTTGTGGAGAAAAACCCCAGTTTGCATGTTAGCTTGACTCGCCTTGCTCTTCGAAACATCCCCCGCAATATCGGTGCTAAAGAGCTGAAGGAGCTTGGTAGGAAAGCCGTGGTTGGGTTTGCCAAGGACGTCAAGGAAGGCCGTCGGCAACCACTCTCGAAGGAGGAAAATGCTCGCGATGGCAAAGATGCTAAGGAGAAGGAGTACGAGAGAAAACTGAAGGGCAAGGGCATCATCCGGCAGGCCAAGATCATCTTCGAAAGTACAAAGGGAACCAAGGTGCAAGAGAAAGAGGGTGGAAAGAGCCGTGGTTACGGTTTCATCGAATACACTTCACATCATTGGGCCCTCATGGGTCTCCGTTACCTAAACGGTCACCAGCTTGAGAATGAGAGTGGCAAGAAGCAGAGACTTATTGTCGAGTTTTCCATTGAAAACGCACAAGTTGTTCAAAGACGACGAACCAACGAGGAAAAGTCTCGCCAGCCACAAAAAGATGAGCAGTCACAAGGCAGGCCATCAAGCGGTAAGCCTTATGCTCAATCGAACAAAGGCAGTCGAGAGAATGGGTTCAAGGACAAGGGCAATGGACGTCATCGCAAGGGCGGCGAAGCTGAGCGAGCGGAGCACACGGAGCAGGTGGAGAAACCCAAGGATGCCAAGGAGGCAATGCAACAGAGATTAATTGCGAGGAAGAGGCTTGTGCGCAAGAAGAAGTCACAGTCTCGGTCGAAGAACTAGTTAGATACTTTTGATACCTGAAGAGTGTTTTAATGACGTTTAGTTCAGTACAATTATCATCATTGTGCAGATTATACATGCTTAGTATCAAGTCCTGTCAAAGTCTTTCTCATTCTGGTTGACCGATACTAGAACCAATGACTGGTTGGTTATCAAGGACAGAGCCTCGGGGTCCGTATATATCCTACAATAACTATATAACACAAGTTCGTAAAACATCATTCATCTTTGAAGTCAAGAATTCGAGGTGGCGCCACCGGGTTCACTTCCAAAACCAGCCTGTCTTGGTCTCAACTTTGCCAGATGCACGAAAACCAGACTTGTCTTCGTCCTTAGATTCTCCGACTTGCTTGCCGTCGTCCTCTTTGTCGGCGGGACGGACTGTGTAGTGGGTTTGGCTTCCAATCTGTTTACCATCCTCATCAAGGGTCTTAACAGTAACCTTGCTGTGCAGATAGCCAAAGCGGTCCACATATTCATCATTTGTTACCTCCTGGTTTTTATCGAGTCTCTCTTGCGAGGACTTGTCAGATGTGCTCTCATTGAAGGACTTTACAAATGTGTCCCAAGAGGACTGGGATTCGGAAAAGGATGAGCGGATGGAAGAAAAGATGTCATCAAAATAGTCGGGGCTCCGGCGCTGGTTGGATTTATCACGGAAGGATTCAGGAAAGTTGGCTGTATCTTCGTAGACATCACGAGAAGTGCGATCGTCCTCACCAGCCACGGCTCGCCAAACGTTTGAGGCCCTGCGGTCCAGTTCGCGGTGAAACTGGTCCCAGTTAGACTCAGCGGCCTGTCTCAGGAATTGGTCCGGCTCAGGGATGTTGATGAGGCCCTGAGACTGTAACCTGCGCAGCCAAAAGAAGGCAGGCTCGCCCTCAGGGAACATGGATCGCAGGAGCTTGCGCTGCTCGTAACGCGCGCCAATATCAGGCAGTGCCTGGCCCTGGGAGACGGCCAGAAGGTCTTCAAATGCATCTTCAAAGGTGAAGATGGAGGCTCCAGTGCTTGGCGGCGCATCGCTGGGCACAGGCTGGGGTAAATAGTTGAGGCCCAGAGGGGAGTAGTCGGAGGAAAAGGCAAGAGCCGAAGGAGATTGGTCAGGCCACCACTGTTCGATGTCAAAGGGGCGCTTCATTTTGATAATGGGTTCAGTCTGAGGATTGAGCTTGCCAGGCTGAGTGAAGGAGGATTTGGTCGCGGCAGAGACGGAACCAGAAGTGGAGAATGAAGAGTTGAAGCTGGACCGAGAGGGGAGTTTGTGGCCTTGGTTTTCGGAGGCGTTGTCGGTGGCGTTGAAGACACGTCCAAAGAGGGAGGAGGCGGAAGATGAATCAGAGTTGGTGTTATCGTCGCCCCGTCCCATAGTTTAGTGGCGAATAGAATAAAAAGAAGAGAAGATTGCAATGCCACAAAAAGAGGGCTTCTGGTGAATCCTCCCAAGACTGAATAGACGAAAGTAATTTCAACGTCGTCGCGATATTTGAGCTGGCATCCCGAAAGTTGAAGAACTAGATCGAAGCGGGCAAGCGGGAAAGACTGGGGGCACGCGGCCCAGTCTGTGGATATGTGTGGATCGTGGCGTCGGTCAAAAGTGGCTTACACGGGCGTTTTCCCTTCACGCCATTGGCTTGTGCCTCGTCGATTCTGGGAAATCTGAATGCGAAATGACAACATGGGGCCCGCTAAAGGATTGCCCCCTGCACCAACCAGAACCCACCAAACAGGTGCCCAAGATCACTCAAGGCACTGGAAAACAGGGGGGCCGTAGAACCCGTTGCGGCCGTGCCATCATTTCCAGCACCCAATTACAGGTGCTTACTTGCTCGTGGCTCCCGCGGCTTTCGTCGTTGTGTGCCAGGTGAGGTCAGCATGCCTGGGGCAGCCAGCAAAGCCGTGCCTTGCCCAAAACCACCACCACCACACTACCGTTCGCTTCCTCACTTTGCCGTCCCAGATGCCTTGTTGGTGAAACATCTTGGTCATATATTCTGTCCGCGCTCTGCGGGATCTGCCCTGTTTTATTCCGCGTTGTTTATGTCTCGGTAACGGCCTGTCCTGCATCTCCCCCCCCTGCCTTGTCTCCTTATCCTCTGGTCATGTTGCACACCCCGAGCTTCTCCAGAGGTCACTCATTGCCCCCATGATAGCTTTTCGGCTACTGCTACTATAAGGCCTATCTTGCATCTCGGTCGTTGGCTGTCAACTATCCGACCCTTTGAGGCCACCACTCATTCGCCCTCGCTCACCTTTTTCTTCCTCCTCACCTCCTCTTCCTGCACCGGCGCCCGACGATGCGGCGAGCCATTGTCGAGTTGCCGGGGTCGACACTCGTCTCGGACTCGTGGCCGAGCCCCCTCCCGAGCAACGTACCTCTCGACAACAACGACGGTGGTCATCACAAAGGTGACCCCAACGATAATTTACAAGAATGGTCATCATTAATCGGAATAATCACCGCAATCGTTGGAAATGTGTTGATTGCTCTGGCCCTCAACGTCCAGCGATACGCGCATATCAAACTCCATAAAGAACGTCATCGGATAAGGCGGAGGACCAAAGATGCTCTGAAACGCGCCCAGAGTGGACAGCGAGTTGGTTCATATGGTACCCTTGGAGGCGGAAACTCCAGCAATGGATATCAACACAGTGTCGGAAGCGCCACCACCGACTCGGACCACGATACGATCGACGATGGTCGCGAAACAGACCCTCTACGAGACTCATTACACTCCAACGAGTCCAACGATACCGCTTGCGAATCTGATGACCAGGCAAAGGGCCCTTCGTCTTACCTGAGGTCACCATATTGGTGGCTTGGCCAGGTCCTTATCACTCTCGGCGAGATGGGCAACTTCCTCGCCTACGGCTTCGCCCCTGCTTCCATCGTCTCTCCCATCGGTGTTGTGGCCTTGATATCGAATTGCATCATAGCACCTGCAATGTTCCACGAGAAATTTCGGCAACGCGACTACTGGGGTGTTGTCATCGCTGTTGGTGGTGTGGTAACCGTCGTATTGAGCGCAAACCAGGAGGAGACGAAACTTAACCCCCATGATGTTTGGGACGCTATCACCACGCTAGCTTTTGAGGTCTACCTGGGTGTTACCATCCTCCTCATAATCATCCTCATGTGGATGAGCCCCAGGTACGGCAGACATACTATCCTGATTGACTTGGGGCTTGTTGGCTTGTTCGGTATGTATGCGCCACTGGGCATGCGATACAGTTGTGTAAACATTAGGCCCTGATGCTAATCATGAAGCAGGTGGATATACTGCACTCGCAACAAAGGGCGTCTCCTCAATGCTGTCTTCAACACTTTGGAGAGCCTTTACAACGCCCGTTACTTACGTCCTTATTCTGATCCTCCTCTTGACGGCAATCATGCAAATCCGATATGTAAACAAGGCGTTGCAACGTTTCGACTCAACGCAGGTCATTCCTATTCAGTTTGTAATGTTCACACTTTGCGTCATTATCGGCAGCGCAATTCTGTATCGTGATTTTGAACGCACAACAAGCGAACAAGCAGCCAAGTTTGTCGGAGGCTGTCTGCTGACTTTTTTTGGCGTCTTTCTCATTACAAGTGGCCGAAAACAAAGTCGGGATGACGATGACGTATTGTCAGATGCTGAAGGCATTGAAGAAACAATTGGCTTATCGCACCACGACGGTAATCCCGCTTCCCTGGAGCAAAACTCCCATGACATTCAAGCTTTGAAGTCGGCATCACGGTCACGCCGATCTAGTCGGTTATCACAGGCCAGTGATGCAGAAACCGGGCGGCTGCTCACGCCATACCACGATGGGGGGATCCCGTCAATGAGGGTGCTAGGGGTGAACGGTTCGCAGAACTCCCCCAGCCAGGACACTGCGATCCACAACAACCCATGGCAAGACGTGGGGGTTCCATCAACACCGCCTGGTCGAGGAATCAGGACAATTTCGACTGATTCTGTGTTGACAGCGCCCAGTGGGGGGAACGGTGGAGGATCAGTGACAGCCCCCTCATACTTGACAACGCCCCTAAGAGATCCCACAGCCTCAGATAGCGCCTTGGTCAGGCCAAGCATAAGCCCGACAAAGTCTGGAAGTGGCACCAACAACCGCTCGCGAACCTTCATCTCGCCCTCACCTCTCGCGTCAACTGTCACCGCCGTCGTCAAGGATGCTTTCCTACGAAACACGGAAGATCCACGACTGAAGACTTCGTCGATGCGTCGTTTACGTTCGCAGCTCCGAGCCGGCCTGTTCTTCGGTGACGACAACTCCAACACTGACCCTGCTATTATAACCAGCGCCGTAGCCCTCCCAAGGAACGCCGTGGCCCATGCGTCGGAGGATGCACTTGTTAACACCTTTGGCGAGGCGGACAGCCCCGCTGGCAACGGTCTAGACGCCCAGGGAAGGCGACGGGCCCGCAGTCTCAGTGATACCCTGGGAGACTTTTTCGGGGTGCACCGTAAAGCCTCCAAAGGCGATCAGTTTGTCAGTGACAACGAGGATGGCACGGCCGATTTGGGAGAGAACGCCATTGCAACAGATCCCCGCCCCGAAGATAATGTGACTGTTCG
Source organism: Calonectria pseudonaviculata (assembly GCA_004380915.1). Classification (NCBI taxonomy): domain Eukaryota; kingdom Fungi; phylum Ascomycota; class Sordariomycetes; order Hypocreales; family Nectriaceae; genus Calonectria; species Calonectria pseudonaviculata. The sequence continues at coordinate 2,633,485 of PGGA01000005.1, forward strand.
AAAACCCTGAGCAAGTCAACGGCGTAGTAATCCACTCGCTAAACGTATTCTTCTTCATCTTCTACTACTACTATGTTTTTACTTTGCCATTCACCAGGGGCATTTGCTTTAATACTGGGCACAATAATTATACTCTTGTAGTTCTTCTTTTTCGTCTGGCCGCCAAGGGAGTCATTTCAGTCAGTCAAGGCTTCGAGCGTCGGCGTTCTTGGTAGATTGTTGTTTTTTATATTCTTTTTATACAGAAAGGCGGGGAAAGGCAGGGGGCAAGGTCGAGACCGTTTTCTGGATAGCTGGGACTTGTTTGGAGCTGTCGTTGTATTACTCTATCGGTCTCGGTCTATTTTCAGGTTCATAGGCCGGCTAGGTTTATTCTTGACAGGGAGACAATTATACATAGTACGTACATTTGACAGTGAAACGGAAGGGGTAGCTCATGCGCTGCGTCATGTCACGATGTGAAAACCTGATTCCTCCTAACTTTGGACCAAAAAAATCTCCGCTATGGGCCTTGTGAACCAAACTCAGCCGCCTTGTCTCAAATCGATCGTCAAAGCCGAAGATTTGATTTTAACCTGCGGGCAAAACAAGGAAGATGCCGCCCGCGAAGTTAAAAGAAGAAGAAAAGCCCCGTAGAGCGGGCGCAGGGACAAAGGTTTTCTGCCTTGAAAAATATATTAACTTTGTCGCAGAATGACAAGCAAAACAACGTACCTGCCCTTCTCGATGTTCCCGGTGGGCTAGGTCAGCTGGCGACTGGGCGAGATGAGTTCAATTTGAGATCAAGATCTTCCTTCTATACGCCAACTTAGGCTGGTGGTTAGGTAACGAATGATGACACGCCCACGCTGCATAGGAAGAGGAGCTGGATGGGTATGAAGATGGAGATGCAGTTGGATATGAAGTTGGAGATGCAGCTGGAGATGGATATGAAGATGGAGCCTGAACCAGAGCTTCGAAACATGTTGAAAGCGCAAAGATGGAATGTGCCTCTTTGGGAATCTGCAACGTGCTAAATCGGGTAGCCATTGAAACACTTCTGGTCCGGGTTTCTGGTTGGCCTGATACCGCCTGGATGTTTTGACAGCCGGCAGACGTCAAGCCGCGCCTTGGGGAAGCAAGGGTACAGAGTCTGATCGCACCTGGATCGGGCGACAAGATTCCGAAAGTGCAACGGCTCCCCTGGACGTCATCTCAATAGAAATTGTCATGTTTCCCAATTGGCGTGAGGCGCAATATTTGACATTCTTCTCCTTGGGGGGGCCTGGTGAACTTTGCGTGGGTGCGACCCCTCCCAAGCTCGTCACTTAGCCCTTAATTTGGAGAGATCGTCAACGAGATGAACACCACCAGGGCCTTTTTTACCGGGCCTATTAGCAAGGTATCATCGCGTGTTTCGGGGCCCGCATTAATAGACTACCATCAACGTGAGAATGCGTGCGAGAGGTTCGTGGATTTGAACTGCCGATCATGGCCTGAAGTTTGTGTTGGTTGACTGAAGCCATACAGCACATCTTCATTCGCACCCTAGAGGCCATCACCTGGGGTGATGTTGCGGTACTAGCATAAGCTAACCCAATTGCACCATTAAAACAGCTTGAGCAACCAGCCAGGCCAGGACCAACCCCACGGCAATAGGTAAAATGGCATGTTTACATGCATGGGTTGGTGATGGTGCGAAGAAACGACATCACATTGGTGTAGGCACTATTGGCATGTCTTGTAGAGAACTCAAGGGTAGCTAGCCTATTTTTGCTCTACACAACAATTGCAGAATACAAGCCATGTCGGTGACCGTAGCAATAAATTAGTTGTCAATTGAATTAAAATAAAGATAATGACGAAGCTGGGAAATCTCAGACCAGGCTCATACAATTTTCTGTAAAATACAATCTGTGTTTCTTGTCAATCTCACAATGCTGTAGATGTTTTGTGTTTCTTGTGCTCCTTACCCACTGTCCCGCGAAGTGGGCGCTTCTCGAGATAGCTTAGTGGGATTTGATGTCAGGGTCTGAGGTAACAGCGGCATGACAAAAGTATCCTAGCCTCTCCGAGGACAGAGGTTGTGTCCCAAGAAATCTTACAGCCTGGCTAGGGCTGGGACATGGCTCCAACGGAAAGCCTGTCAGTTCCCCGGTACTGAGATTCCTATCGGGTAGGAAGGAGCAGTGTCTAGGGGGTTGCCGAGCAGGGCATGGGTGTAACACTTGAAAAGCTGGACGTTTGCAGGGGCTTTTCCCCCCCTCTTGCGTTGCCCAGCATGGAGATCAGCATTGGCTGGCGATTCGTGTCGAATTTGGGGCGTCGTCCGGCTCATATTGTGGGCATGGGACGTGGGATGCGAGATGGAGCGAATGGGATAATGGGGCAGGACGACTTTGGCCTCACTTTCACTTGATGCTAGTCGGTGGGTTATTTCAAGTTCTCCCACTTTCCCCACTTTCCTCCACGGCACACTCCACGACACCTTCTGCGTCCCTCCACCCTGTCGTGGGCGCAGTTTGGCTTGGTGGCTTCTGTCAACGAAAGCACTGACGAAAACGAGGTGATGCCAAGCCGTGTCTAGCAGGCCTTCAGGGAAGGGAATCGCTGCTAGGCCCGACGCCTCACGTGCATCACAACCTAGGGCTATCACACCGACTTGGCTCTGCCCAGGGGCTGCATAAATCACTGCGCCGTAAATGGGTGGGCTGACAGTTTGGCCGCGCTGAGGGGAAGGCCTCAAAACGCGGCACCGAGCTCGGGATGGAGGGGGCAGGAAGTATGTTTGTTGCGCGCGCATGTATGTACTGCCTGTTACAGTGTTACAGTGTCTGCACCTGCGATGCGTCTGTATGGTGCCTGTACGGTACCTGCAGTGACCGATGCAGAGGCTCAGGGATGCAGAGGCTTGGAAGGAGAGCTCTGTGGGGAAGCGAGGATGGATGGATGCTGAGAGGATTTGCCGCACAGTGGCCGCGTCAAGCAACCAGGGTGTCTGGTTTGGGAACAACGAGCGGGAGTTTCGGCATGGAGCCGAGCCCAGTCTTGTCGGTTCTCTTGTCGGTTAGTATTGGCTCGATTATATCCAGGAGGAGGATGAGATGGGCTAGGTTGTGAGTGCGGTCCAGAGCTTCGGGCTGCTGTGCCTCAGTGCTGCAACTGATTTTTCGGTGCATGCCGGGCCCGAATCTGGAGAGCGGGCCACAACGGACCAGCCGAGTTTACGAAAGCACCGTATTGAGCATGCGTCGAATGGTGGGCTCGGTCAAGAGCCTTCCTGGGGGTTCCCTGGTTGGAGGCGTTAGTTTGTGCGCTGCCAATGGGGATTGTGATAAAAAGTTAATAACGATCCCGCCAGCGGATTGGCTACAAGTAGTGCTGACGAGGATGCAGAGAAAATACTACCTACGTAGAATAGATGAGGCCGCAATCAACGAGAATGGGGACTGCGGCTCCTTCCGCCCTGACAGGACCCCGTATCCGGCGTGAGCGCTGTCCTTGCGCAATAGCATCGAAAGACTATCCATATAGGCGGCAGGCACGGTGCTCAAAGGGTCCGGGCGGTGATTCCGCCACCCGCTCTACGTACCTAGAGATCTCGTATCCGAAGCGCGCACGTCCCGATCGAATGTCATTGTTTGTCGCCCTGCCTAGCCGTTTAGACGCACTGTGACATGTTGTCCACTGTGCAATAATTGCCTCTGCCGCTGACATTGTCTCCAAGTCAAGGAACCCCTCGACTCGAGTGCAAACAAAACATTCGACCCGGTGTCCAGTTGCCGAGAGTCCTGTTTCGTCAGTGCGCGGTGCGAGGTCTTGGCTCAAGAGGCGTTTTCATGCATGACGAGTCCTTGGAGGACACGAGAGGCCATTGGTTCGCAATATGAGAGCTCACTTTGGAGCTGATGGCTTGTGTCCTCTGTTTGCTATTTTCAGACCGCAAGGAAATATGCAATTTGTTTCCTCATACCCAAGGGCGAACGTATGCCTTGACCAACCACTCTCAGGGCATACACCCATCCTAGTTGTGCCGTGCGCTTGGCGGGGTGATGCAAACTGGTCAAAGGCTGAAGAAGAGATACCCGAAACCGATGCCCCCCTCCTCTCCGAAATGAAATGGAGTCTTGTAGATAGAGCGCGGAGCATGCAGCGCCGATGGAGGGAAATGCTATTGATCGAACCATGAGGGAATTCAAACGTCTTGTCCGCAGTTAGGCGAGTATTACGCGCATACTGTAAAGGCCAGGTAAATTTTTGACTCGGGAGGTGGACAGTGTCGTTTACTGCCACTGGCGTCATCCGTTCCTGGATTAAGCCCTTCCCGCCCCTCCTTCGGTCTCGATTCTCTTTTCCTGTCGCGGCGTGGGTGTAAAGATCGACCATCTACAATCGAGGTGGTCCTTTGTGGTACGGAGTACAAATTTTTTCCTTTCTTCTGCTTGGATAATTTGCGGCGCGTGCTTTTTTTTTGTTTTTGTTTTTGCTTATTTTTCGGCCGCAGTCTCTAGTTCGCTTATTCAAAAGGAAGGAGGACAGTTTAGCCAAGACGACATGTAATTTGTTATGTCCTTTCCTGTCCCGAGTTCCTGTCTTACGCAGCATTCTGCATGACCTCTGCTTTTCTTGTTGCGGAATTGGGAGCTACAAAAAGTAAACAGTGATGATGACACGGTTAGCAAAACAAGGAACTGGCCTCGGGAAGAGTGGACTATGATCCTGAGCATCGGTATCGGTATCGGATGCCAATGAGACGTTAATGCACATTGCTTCTGGGAATCAATTATGGCCAAAAGAAAAAGAGAAAGGAGAAAAAAAAAGGACCACCTGGCATCACCGCCGTTTGCATCTAATATATAGTACATCTGTACATGTGCAAGATGTAAACCATAGCAACGTGCAGCAATGCATTGTTCTGGAGTAGCAAACACTGGGAAGTTTGATCGAAGCTTTCGTTGCTTCTAGAGCCCCTCTTTTTTTTTGGGCAATGGAGCCAACCACCATCCGCCATACAGGTACCATTTTGGTGTTAGTGACTGCCTGACTTGGGAATCAACCCCAGTGCCTTTAGTGGAGCAAGGCCCAGAGGACGCACAGTTCCATCTACCCTTCCCCTTGTCCTGTCGTCAATGGCACCCTTTTTCTGGAGTTGCCTCGTGAGCCTGCCTCTCCAGAAAAATCCTCTCGCCCTGGATCCTCGCCCACAGTCTCGGCCCTCATCGCTGCTCGAAGAATCGGTGCTTCTCCCCTGACCGCTGCCTTGTTCCCTGTCGTGGGCCGTGTCTTGCTTGCTAGACTGGCGCTCGTGGGGATTGGCGCAGTGAGTGCCGTAAACTGGAGAACCAACAGCCCCCCTCGGGCAACACAATTGCAGGGAAGCTCATCCTGGAGTAACGCGCCTGTCTCGAGACGCCTCGGCCTTTTTCCTTTCCTGGGCAACTCAGCTGCCACCGCGCTTTTAATATCATGTGTCTCTAACCATTATATTGTTGGAAATTGGCATCCTACAGCTCATGAGTCGTGCCCGATGGCAGTGGCTCACTCACCCGCTCTGGCACTGCGGGTCGTAGAGTTAGACTGTGGCATGTCCAGTCGCATTTTCAGTTGCCATGTTCAACGTCAGCCTATGCCAAACAGAGCACTAAACCGGAGTCCGCGCCGTCTGTGCGCTGGGCCGCCGCACAAGAGGCTAGCCTGGGCTAGTCTAGCCACTCAGTTACAACGTTAGTCCCAGGAGTCATGTTTCTCCTGTCTTCTGGCTTGTTTCCCTCGTGGGTTTTGGGGTGGTGCAGGCTGTTAGGCCCCGGTCAAGATTCCCTGGCCCATCCCTTCCTACCTCACGTTCGTTTATTGAGACAGGACAGGACGTTGGTGCGCTCTATCAACCAACATACATGGCTCGCTAAGCTGATGGGCCATGAATACTCGAATTGCAGAGCAGTATGATGCCGATCTAATCCACGTATGCAGCGTATCAGCACGCCATCACAGCCTAGATGCTGCTCGGGGTATTTACATCCGACGCCCATTCTCTCTTGGTCTGAACGTGATGGTGCTGAACGCAACTCGTGCATCATCCGGTCATCCGGAGAGGTTTATCGAACACACTGCTATTGGATGGCTAAGATATCTGTGCGAAAGGTCATTTGTTGACATAGAATCTGGCGTTCCCGCCTGGTATCTGATGGGTGTTTTAGTTAAATCTCGACCCCAAACCTCTACACTCTGCAAATCGGCGCTACCGTTGAATCGAACAGTTGGCGTCGTTATCTGAGTGATGTGGCCAACAGGCGGCTGTCCATCACCGCACCACGAGACACCATATATCAATATTGCGAGCGGCCCCAAGCCTTGGCCTTCTGGTTAAGTTTGTCTCATATTTTGCCAGGCTGGAGGCTAAAACCACACCACGACTCTACGTACTTGCCTATTTTGGGGACCACTTTAGCGCCACCCAGGCGGTTGCGTCAACTAAGTGTGCTAACTTCTGGGAGCTCAGGTATAATAGTCACCAGTAGCTTCCCAGGCCACCGACTTCACCACTCGGCGCTGACGGCGGACATACACTCTTACTTGGACCAGCGAGAGACGGTGCAACATAATCTTATTTTGTCCCGAACGGCGCAGTACGGCGCAGCATGGCTTAGCATCAAATGTCCGCAAGCGCACACGTACCCAGGACACACAGTTCAGTTAGCAGCACACCTCACTTTGGGGGGAAGGGTTCCGAGGCGGCGGGCGGGTGACGGAGTGTGGCGAACTAGGAATACCCTTGTTAAATTCACCGACGGCCCTTGGGCGTGCCCAGTCTCGATGGTGGCTTTTGCTTCCTTTCAGACGTCTCTAATTTTTCCCCCCAGGCCTGTTCATGGTAGTGGTGGGTTCTGACTGTTGCCCGCTGCCACAAACAGCCGCGTCAATGACTCTCTCCACCTGCAGCGTGAGCATGACCCAATCGCAACTTATACCAGCATGCAGCACTTTTCAGCTTGCCGGTACGCCTCTGGTAGAGCGTGCCTTGCAGGGCCCCTTCTACAAAATCCTGCTCGACTTCCCTGCCCAAGCCTGGCGGAGCCGGCGCCCTGTGCTTCCCTCTCAAGCAACACGACTGCAGCCTGCACTGTACGGGTCCCTGACCAACTGCACACGACGCACATGTCCTGTCCCCACGCGCGACGACGACGTCAGTTAGTTAGTCTCTGGCGGTACGGACCTAGTTGCTGTTCTCCGTTTGTGGGTCGTGCTGGACCTTGTTGACCCTCTGTGGACCTTGCTACGACTTCGTTCCTGCATGCTCAGGGAGCCGGTTCCTCGCAAGGAGACCGGCTAGGGGAAAACCATGCTAAGAGCTGTGCCTTCGGTTCAAGGCTGCAGGGCCCGAGGTCCTGAGCACGGTGCTGTTGATGTCCCTGAACGCTCGACTCCTGGACACTCCTCGTGCCCCGAACGTACCCATACTCCCAAACTAGACTTGAGGGGCGAGCTTCGAAACAAAAAAAACCCACTTGCTGATCCCTTGGCCTCCTGTCGTTTTTGGTCAGTTCTTGTCAAGCCCTGGTAGGTAGGTGTGCTTTAGCCTGCGGCACATGACAGAGCTTGGACGCTGAGAGTATCGCCATTTGCCTAAACTCTGCTGCCCCTCCATGCTGGTAGGAGACGAATACCCTCCCATCGTGCGTTGTAGGGTTGTATGTAGTGGGAGAGCTTTGTTGCTGACGATGGATTGGGGGTTGGCTGCTCCTGGTCGCATCTCGCGCCTGATAGCACGTTAGTTGATCATGGTGGTTGATCGACGAATATCCAACGCCTAGCCATCGGCACTTGTCCTGCGCTGTTGCTTCTTTGGCCTTAAAAACGCCATTATTTTCTTTTTCCTCCTGTCGACTCTGGTTCCTTTGACGTGTTGTCGTGTGTTGCCGTCCGCAGCGCCTCAGCTCCACCGCTGTCGAGACGCGGGACAGCCGCCATACGGTCCCCGGCCGGCGTCTCTCGGTATTGAGGCGCGCAACTCGCACCACTCTCAACCTCACTTCGCCTTACCCTGGCGACAAGATGGCATGAGCGTGTGGTAATGGTGCAGTGTCCCTTGGGCCGTCTGATCAATCCATTTTTTGTTAGTCTGACGAGCTGGCCCCTGCTACAGTCCATGTACGACCCCCCAGATTCCCGGGGGTAGTGTCCGTCGAGCTAGGCTAGGTCAACTACGAAGTTCCGTCAAAGGGTCACCCCTGGAACTGGACCCTAGCCATTTCTGGCCCCAGCTCCCAGACTTGTCTAACCTTGGGGGGTGCCAGTCCCTCTTGACCCAAGATTGCATCAATCTCTCGTTCCTAGGTCGTATATTATACATAGCTCCCTCACCTTTGGTTCCCTCGGTCCCTCCCCCACCCTTTCTGCAGACAGCATCGATCTTGGTCGGTCACCTTTTACGCCTTACCGAAGTGTATAGTATTGTCCAACTCACAACACCTCTTGTTTGCCCTCGTCAGACACCACATCCACAACATACATATTTATTTATATGTCGACGCTCTGGATCCAAGCCAGTAACATATCTTGAGGGGGCACGCCTCGCCTGTGCCCTCTGCCTCCCCGAGGCACCGAGACAGCGCCATGTGGATTTCAACTATGCCTCACTACCCAGACCAGCACCCATCGCATCCCGATCACAGTATAAACCCGAAAGATTTTTCTAAGTCGACCCCGCTTATTGTTGGTGGTGATATCCCTAACAACATGGGCTCCCTTCCTCACCAATCTCCTCGCAACCTTGCCGATCTCTTTGAACCTGCTATCGACGGTCCCCCTTCCCCAGAGAGAATCCGCCAATTGAACGACCAGATGAAGCGGGCTACCCATCTGAACAGAGCCTACGGTCACTGTGTTGCTTCCTCTAGTGCCTCGTCGCTCTTGGTGACTGAGCGCCACGGATGGAACCACTCAATGGAAAACGTAGTTCTCTCCCGCCGCTCTTCCAACCGGTCTGCTGCCAGTGGTAGCCCTTCTCGGGACCTACCTGATGGTAGCCACGGACTGACCAAGAACATCTTTCACCGTCGCGCCAAGTCGAGCAAGTCTGGAAGGACAAGCGCCAACAGCTCTTCTGGCAGCTCTCTATATTCCACCGAGGCTCCAAGTGAGCACTCACTGGCCAACTTCAAGGACTCCCTCATGCCTACTATCTTCACCAGGCGCAAGTCGCGTGATGAGATGATAGCTCAAAGGAAGCTTCAGATTTCCGGGCCGTTCAACTTTCACCACGTTACCCATACGCCCCGCGAACAGGTTGCCAGCACTCAGCGTCCCAACCGCAGGGAACTTATGGATGAGCTCTCAACGCTGCGTATTTCTGGCGCTGTGGGCGTGGCCGTCACTCCTGATGAATCCGAGGTACATAGCTTCCACATTCCCAACTACTCAATTGAACAAGATGGTCTCCAGCATCAGGCTGGGCCTCGCCGAACGGTCAAATACACGCGGTCGCAGGAGCAACTTCGAACGAGTGCACCTGTTCGACCCCCACGATCACCTGTTGACACAATTGCCTCTCCCACCCTCGGCCCAGCCCCTCCCCCACGTATGTCCAGTCGCCAGTCTGTCCCGCGGAATGGCAGCCCGGTGGGTGAGTTTGATCGTCCACTGACGAGTGGTGGCTTTTGTCGACCTCGGCCTTTTAGCCCCAATGACACCCTGGAGACATCCCACGAGCTTGTTGAAGATATAGACCCCCTCGCAGTTGAGGATGGTCGCTTTTCACACGCATTGTCTACTCCTGACGATGCGGCATGGCCCCTTCCTGGCCCCATAGCATATGAGCGGCCTTTGCCAGACGTACCAGAAGAGGACGAGCACCCAGTCTTCGCCCACCGCTCGAGAGGAAGTGTCGCCAGCAACGTGTCGTCGCTCCGAGCGATCCAGTCGGTCCCGGCTCTCCGCACAATATCAGAGCCTCACCGGATGAGTGGAGCCTCAGACACTTTGGGTCCTTTCGAAACTGTCAACGCCAACCGATTGAGTCAGGTGGGACAGCTCGATTTCTGCGGACCCACATCCCCCATTAGAGAGAGTTGGGAGGACGACATTGACTATTGCTACGAACATGAAGCGGATGCCAACTTTGATTACCAATGGGAGCGCCCTTCACTCGATTCGGGTGGTGACCGAAAGAGGGCTCCCCCAGTTCAGGTAGCTTTGGTTGATGATGAGTTGAGCGAGGTGCCGTCTATCAGCCTTGTCCCAATGTCACCCGGTATGCTCTCCGCATCTCATCATGATGTGCCGGCTCTGAGCCCTACTAGCCAGGCTTCCCCTGTTGTCGGACACGAGGTTACCACTCCAATTTCAGCGACGGGAGTTTTGAGCAATTTTTCGCTTCCCCGTGTTGAGAGGTCAAATCGACCACCTCACCTGAAGCCTACTCATGAGCGCACAGACTCTCGCGCCTCAAGCTTTAAAGAATCTCATGGATTTACTCTTTCCCCATCCTTGCTCATTCCTGGTGATTACCACCACCAGATGATGCTTACGGAGGCTGACAGACAGGAGTTTGCCTCCGACGATGAGTTCCGCAGCAGATTTTACAAGTCTAATGCCTTTTATGAGGACAATCTTGCGGCAGTTAATGCATCGCCGTTTATGCAGCAGCAACGGTCGAGCGTTTCCACTACTGCGACCACCTCTACGACTGTTTCCGACTCCACTGGGGAGCGCCATGTCTCGACGAACTCTACCTGGACGTCTCTGACTCGCCTGACCAGCAGCACTTCGCTTAGCAAGATGACGGGATCCTGGTCCGAGTCAACCAGCGACAAAGCGGCAAGCTCCCACCTGGCCGACTCGCAGGAGGACAGCGACCAGGAGGAGTCGACACGGCCGGCGTCCAAGGACAAAGATACTGTTCCCGAACTCGTGCAATTCCCTTCGGTCCCGGCCGCAAACCGGCCCCACCACAAGAGCCACGCCAGTGAGTCCGTTGTCCGGGATGAGGTTCCGTCCATGAAGGCGGATGCGGCCAAGACTCGACGACCCCGGGCAAGGACCACCAGTATGAGCGTCCAGGCACCACCTGTTGGCCAGTATGCTCTCTTTCCCCGAGCATACGTGAAGACCACTGGCGACCGCATCTAGACGCGCATTGCGCTGTTGGTTCTGCGTTGCCATCGTGTCATAGTTGCGTTTTGCGTGCTTTTTTTCTCTCCCCCTCAGCCGCCCCTCTCTGCCGCAGGATTGCAACAAACCCTAGCCGCAACACTTTTGATGCATTACAGGACTGGGGTTCCCCCTGATCGTCCGGGTATACACTTATGTCTCGGGAAGCCAAAAAAAGCCACAAAAAAACCCCCAAAAACCCTTAACCAGGTTGAATTTACCTGGATTGTATAACACTGTACCCATCATCACAAACCCCCAGCCAAAGAGGGTTCCACTCATGGATGGAGTTTTGCGCGCATTCATGGCCTCGCGTTATTTCCGAAGCCATTGCATTGGTAATTTTCGTTTGTCTATTTTATTATTGAGTCGTTTCGTTTCTCGACACCCGTGGTTATTAGAGGCGTATTGGGGGCGCTGCGCATGGCAGCTGGAGCATATTTCCTTTTTCCTTTTTGGCGCGCTACAAAAGATACAATCGTTCATTGGGTTCGTGTGGGGTTTCTTTTTTTTTTGTTCCATATTAACTCTCGGGAGCGGATTGTGGGGGGCGGGGATTTATCATGGACTTGGACAGGCAAGGATGTCCAGAGTCACACCCAGGACGGACGTTGGATTGGATTAGACGGATGGTATTAAACATGACGAGTGATGGATTATGAACCACTAGAGACACCAGCAGTGAAGCTATCGGTACGAACGCCCTCGATGGCGAGTAAGCTTCAAGGCGAATAGCGCTGGGAGTTGCCACAACAATACAAAAAAGACAAGGATACCAACCCATCATTCGTGCCTACATTTATCTACATGTGAAGACAACATTATACACACTGCCAGGCCTCAAGGGACTGCATTTAATTCGCTGCCCTGTGTCCATACTAATGAGTTTGACGAGGGTTGATTTCTCTGAAAGGCTAGCTGAGCAAAATGGGGGTTGAAATTGCGCATTTGTCTATCCTTGTCTGCCTTTAGAGTCTTGCTTAGGCCCCCCAAAACATACTGCGAACTGACAATGCAACCAACGCATAAAGCGTAAAAAACGACGTTTCACGTCTGGTGGTCTATCTGTGCCCTTGCTTCTTCCACACCAACACGGTAAATACAACACACTAACACAAGCAAAGCAATCATGAAAACGAACGAACTGAAAAAAGAGAATAAAAAGGAAAAAGACAAAAAGCTTCATCAACACGCATGACATGACAACAAGAAGCATTCGGGAAGGGTTAAAATGGCGCAAATAACAAAAGAAGACAAAAATAGTCTTTGGACAAAGTCCGCCGGCCCGTAACCGCTGGCCCCAAAACCGCCTTGTCCCCGCCAGATAGTACTTAATGACTCAAATTTTCCGCCCAGGTAAAAAAAAAAAAGAAAAAAGAGCAGAGAACAAAAATCAGATAATCAGAAATAGGAACAAGCGCTTGGACAAAGCCTGTCCGCTTTGGATGATCTTTTCCCCCTCCTTTTTCATTCAAAATGGACAGAGGGGGTTTTGAATACAAACAAACCGAATCAATAAAAAAAATCAAGAATTGAAAATTGTCGAGAAGCGGAACGAATGGGCTTTGTGGGAAGTAGTTGACCAGACTTACATCCCACCCCCCCTTTTCTTCTTCTTCTTCTCTTGTTCCCTTTCCTATTGCTTTGAGTTACCCCCCGTACTTCAGCTCGGATCCTCATCCTGGTCATCATCCATGCTGATGTTGAAATTGAGAGGGGATTCTTGTCCCGCGCCCTCCTCATCAGCACCAACAGTTTTCTTATACTGGGCCAAGCTTCCCTGCAGGCCGCTATTCTCACGCTCAAGTATATCGCGCTCCTGTTCGAGGGACTTGATGTGCCTCCGGGCCATCTCGAGGACCTCTCCTTTACTCACCCTGCGGTCGCCCCAGTCGCCACCCCCGTCCGAGTTGTCGTCACCTTCACCGCTGGCGCGGATCTGCTCTGGCAGGACACTGAGGAGGGATTCGAACTGGGCATTGAGGCGGTTTCGATACTGCTTCTCAACAAGGTTGTGGGAAGCACGGGTGCGGCGGTCTTCTGGAGTGTCGTTGGG
>PGGA01000005.1:2654503-2749385 GCA_004380915.1 Calonectria pseudonaviculata
TGGGCCCTAACTAAGGCCTATCGATCTCAGATGAGCGAGAATTGACACTTTTGTTTTTGGGCCATGACAGTACATTAGCTCCCGAGGTAGGCAACCTTGTCCGACACTTGCCAACTAACTGTAAGAGGGTGTCGTAAAGAAACAAAAAGGAAGAGTGGTTTTTATTTTATTTTATATTTTAATTTTTTAAGGGGGGGGATCCTCCCGGTGTCAAACCCACCCCTGTTTATCTCCGTTGGAGTTTACAGGGCCTGAGCCAACATCAACAACACACGCAACCTGGGATATCACCATGGTCTGATATAACCGAAAGACCCCTTAGTGACCCGGCCATGCGAAACCAATATGCACCATGCAGCTGTCAACTGACATCCTTGCTCAATCACGGAGTATTCTATTAACCCGAGGCTCCATTCATCCATTAAGCGACAAGAGAAAAGGGAAAAGAGACGAGGGTTGGAAAGAAAGAGAAGAAGAAGAAAAAATAAGCCTACTCCTCTTGGATGGGGAAGGGAAAAAAAGGAAGATATTCGAAGTACGGTATCTGCGACAGTTTGCCCTACTCCTAATTCTCCTACTCGTTACTCCTAAATGGATCCTCCTCCTCCCCTTGATGATATGCGTGTATAGATATTTGCGATTGTGATTGTTGTCTTGACCGTCTTTCCAGCCTGAACGCCATTTCGTCCCTCTTTGTTCTGAAACCAAGATATTTTACCCGACCTCGGTTTCTCGTCATACCAAGCCTCTCCTCTCATCCCTGCCGGATGCGGTCTCGTCCTTGCCCTCGAATAAACATTACATTTAGCCCGTCTTCTTCTTCTTCTTGGGGCGCTCTTCCTCGTCCCCTTCATCTTCGTCCATTTCCTCGCCCTCGTCCTCGACGCCGCTCTCGTCTCCGCTGCCTGAGCCGGAACTCTCGTGGTTGCTGTCGTACTCCTCAGCCACATCACTCTCGCTATCGGTCCGGAAGTCCTCGTCCACGCTCTCCTCGTCCTCATCGGCGGAACCCCGGTCGGCCTTGGCGCCCACCACCTCATCCTCGGAGTCGTCCATGTCCTGTTGGCGGAGGGCGGCTGCCAGCATGTTCGCATCCTCGTCAATCTCGTTCTTAACCCGCAGACCCTTGAGCTTGAAGAAGCTCTCAAGGGCCTTGAGATCCTCACGACTAATGTTGCTGAACTGAGACGAGCCTGCACCGTTCTTGAGAAGCACGGCAATATCAAAGGTAGAGAGAGCCGACACGGCGCCGCTGACACGGGAAAAGGTGACGGACTGTGTCTGTTCATAGGCAATGTACGTGGCCGGCTTGGGCACGAACATGAAGGCCTTTTCTAAGCAGTACAGGAAACCCTCGCTGGCTTTGATTGAACACTTGATACCGTACTGGTTGCGGTGTCTGCATGAAAAGGGTAAGTTGGCGGCCATGACACTGTGGGGCTTGATGATACATACGTGATAAAGTCCTTGGCGGGGGAAGAAATCTTCTTGTTGGCCAAGCCGCGGAAGATCTTGGTGACGACGTGGTGCAATGGTTCCTCGTAGTGAGGCTCCAGCTTGTCTTGATACTTGCTCTTGAGCTCGTCCTCATTCAGGTTGAGGTCAATCGTGACCTCCTCGTCCTTCTTAAATTGCATAACCACAAAGGGGTATCGGGTTTGACCCTGGCGCAGAGGAGGGTCGAGGCCAACACAGAGCATGCAGTGCATATCGTCGGGCTTGGGAAGCACCATGAATTTCTTGATGGCTTCGTATTGGATCTTGTAGTCGTACGTCTTTCCGCGGAGACGGAATGAAGCCTCGTACATGTCGATGTCGAAACGACCTCTGGGGGTGAGATGCAGGACGTCCAGGAAGGTGGCAATGGTATCGCCAGCCGTCTCGCCAATCTCAGCCTTGTCGATGAGTGTTTCGTAGAAGAGGGTGGCGGCGTTCTTTTCCTCCTCGCCGTTCTCGCTGCCTGCTTCCTCGCCCTCAGCTTCCTTGCGGGTCGTGGTGCCGGGGATGTAGAAACGCATCTCAACCAGCTGGTCGCGGCCGGCCGCAGCCTTGGTGCCCTTTGCACGGGCGCCTCCGAGTTGGGCGTTGGCGCCTGTGTCGGCGGATGCGGTCTGGGGCAGCGCCATCTCGACGGCAACCTCATTTCGTCCGGCAAGGTTGGTGTTTCCGATTTCAGAGTATGCGAGCTCAAATGCTGGGCGGTTCTGAACCGAAAATGTGAGTTCCGACTTGGAAAATTCAGCCTTGCCCCAGTTCCATCCTCGCAGGGCGTGTTCCTTGTTCTCGAGAGCCGTGCTGTACCAGTTCTTGAAGACCTTGACGAGGCGGTCGAAGTCCTCCTGCTGGAAGCCGTCGAGTTGTATGGTATTGGAGCTGGAGCGCTGGAGAATCTTGATCTCGTAGCCTTTGGCGGCGCGGCTCCATTGTGCGGTAGCGATATTGGAGTGGTCGAGGGTGAAGGTATCGCCGCCAGACGCAGGCTTCCAACCAAAGCCGGTCTCTGCGAACCTGCACTTGCCGCTCTCCTTGGAGAGGTCGAGGTAGATGTTGTCGAAGCTCTCGCTGTTACGGGAGGCGATGGTCAGCTAGAGTTCCGCGAGGTATCGCCAAGATTATGCGGCCGCCTGCGGCAAGATAAGGAGAAGAGGAATAGGGACGGAGACGAGAAATTGAGGTGCGCTGCATCGGGGCGAGAACTCACATGGCAGTCATGGCAACGACAAAAACTCCCAAAGGATCGGAAATTTAGGTGATGGGGAAAGGGGAGTGTGGTGGGAGTTTGCGTCTCTCACCGTTTGCGACTTCAAGAGGTGCGATCCCCAGACTAGAAATTTGTCAAGCTGCAAGCTTTCGGGGTCGGCGCGCCAAAAACACGCGCCACGCTACCGCTGGGTGCAGCCTCCTGCGCGCGAACCACTATAACAAGTTGCCGGGGAGAGCGGTACGTACCCGGCTCTGTAGCACAGCGCTCAGAGTCCTGCTCGTACAGAGCTAAATCGAATTCGGCTAGCGGTGGGATAAGTCTGTAGTACAGCATAACTATCGAGATGTTGCTTTCATCAACGCATCGATCGAAAGGTGAATACAAGATTATGAATAGATATATAGAAAGTAGGAGACTGGTTTTAGTGGTCAGTAGTCATTTCCGTATTTACTTAGTTGTTCTTGTACAATTGTCATTGAATCAAGCGTCCTCCCCCCTCCCCCCCCCCCCCAAGACACAGGTGGTTGCTGCTGATAGGGAGGCACTTGCGGCACCTTTGCTTATGAGAAACCGACATGCCATCAAAGGCTTTGGTGTATAAACTACTGGGACCGAGTTAAGCTTTGCTGCAAGAGGTCGGTACCTGTGTGCCTGACTGTCGTATCAAACATGCGGAGCAAAGTCGGAGCCCAGGTGTGTCCCCAAGACTCTGGTCACGTCGACCACCACCTCGATGGGTCACATGCGCCATGCTGAAGAGGCTAGGTACCTACCTAGGTAGCTATCGATGCCTGGCCGGCAGTCTATTTAGCGCTTGAAGTTAGTGCTAGCGTAAAGGAATGTACCCCGCCACATATATTCTCAAGTCAGGATACCTCTCCCCAACCGATGCACCATCTCATGGGTTAGTCCGCTTTCAGTCCCCAGGCGTTGCGGCACCCTTTCCCATGAACCCTTTCGGAGACGCTCCACAATCCGCGATAGCGCCCGCGTGCCAGATATGACAACATCAGTTGGCCATCTTCCTCCGCCTCTCCGGTGCTCCGAACCCGACTCTTCCCTTCCTTTCCCGCTTCCGTCGTCATCATCGCATTTATCGTCGACCTTGCCCCCTTCATCGATGCATCTTTCCACCCCACACCTCTTCTTCATTCTACCTTTGTAGAAGCCTCTGGTCCACTGCGTCATGACGTCGCCACACCAACGGCCATCGGGCTTCCGGTGCGCCTCAACTGGTCGAGTAACCGCCGCTCTACTATTATCGTTCCTCGCGCTCTCTCCATCGCCGGTCACTGCCGCCAACAACGCCCGCGACTTGAGCGACGACATCGTGCTGCCTCCCGGCCCCATCGTTCCCTTGAAGCCCGAATCCCCCGCGCCCGCGGAACACACCTTCTCCCTCCGGCACATCTTCCACCATGGCACCTACGAGCACCCTGGGCTGCACCGGAGAAAAGATATTTCCCGAGACAACACAAAGATCTTCTTGGCTGCTGAGGGCGGATATGGTGAACAGGAGATTCTCAACCTCAAGGCCAAGAGCCGTGCCTCCACAATGGAACGAATGGTCGATCGAAGGCCGTCCGTCGTGGATCCCATAGTAGCCATGTCCCGCAGGCAGGGATACGCCGCAGTACTGGGTGCCTCAGCCTGGACCATGGACGAAGTCCCCTCGCCAGATATCACGGACAAGGAGACCGTCTTGACGATGGCCAGGATGACGGCTGATGCATACGTCGCGAACCAGACCGATGCCGACTGGCAGGACGTCGGACTACACTTCAACCGCAGTGCCGACTTCGGATGGGAAAGCGATGGCCTTCGCGGCCACATCTTTGCCGATGAAACGAACTCAACTATTGTCATTGGTCTCAAGGGCACTTCCATGGCTGTATTTGATGGCGAGGGAACCACTACCAATGATAAAGAAAACGATAACCTCTTCTTCAGTTGTTGCTGCGCCCAGCAGGGCCAATGGACATGGCATCAAGTCTGCAACTGCGCTACCGATACATACACCTGCAACAACACCTGTGTGGCCGAAGCATTGCAGGGCGAGCATCGTTATTACACGGCTGCCCGCGAGCTGTACTCCAATGTCACAGAACTCTATCCCAATGCCAATGTCTGGCTCACTGGCCACTCGCTCGGAGGAGCCGTGACCTCGCTACTTGGGTTGACATACGGCTTACCTGTCGTCACCTTCGAGGCTGTTCCAGACGCGCTTCCTGCCACGAGGCTAGGCTTGCCTGTTCCTCCCGGTGCTGACCCCAGGTTTCCCCAAGTGCGAGAAAACACCGGTGCATATCACTTTGGACACACGGCAGATCCAGTTTACATTGGCACTTGCAACGGGGCTACGGCTTCGTGTTCCTTTGCCGGATATGCGATGGAATCCACATGTCATAGTGGGTATGAATGTGTTTACGATGTGGTTGCGGATAAGGGATGGCGCGTTGGTATTGGCACTCACCGAATCCGTTCTGTCATCGACGATATCATTCTCAAATACGATGACGTTCCACAATGTCAACGCACTCCAGATTGCCGAGATTGTGCACAGTGGAAGATGTATGAGAGTCACGGAACCGACAGCACCACCTCAACGAGCATAGCTACCACCAAAACTCGTACCCGGACCGCCACTTGCCGGACGCCTGGCTGGTGGGGATGTTTAGATGAAACCACGTCAGAGCCAACAGCAACGACAACAACAACTTCGACAACGTCAACGTGCAAAACCCCTGGCTGGTTCGGCTGTAACGACGAGACAACAACAGATGCTACCACGACCGAATCCAGCTCTACATCGACTACCACTTGCGCGACCCCTGGCAGATTTTGGGGTTGTCGTGATGTTGCTACAACAACTAGTGCCGAGCCTAGCACTGTTACACCCATGCCGTCCATTACGGATGAACCTCTAGCAACGGAAACGGCACCCGCGAGTTCCTCGCCTCCCGAGCACAAATGTTTGCACCGAAACTGGTTTGGATTCTGCAAACAATGGGACGTAGAGGTGGACGAAATCCTGCCAGACGAGATGTAAGGGACGTTGGGAATACCCCTAGACTAGTCTAGAAGATTGTTGTCTGGAAATTGAAAGCATAAGCTGCTACTTTGGGCTGCTATGCCAGTTGCACCTCACATGGATGAGTTGTAAAACTGGCGTGCTTGGCTTGGCGTTGAATAGAGTAGGGCTACTTCGTTAATTTGGGTTTTTTTTCTGGGAGCGGAAATTTGCTTTTATTTTTTTTTATTTTTTTTCATACATATACAAGTACCAATCAATGCATTCAGAAGGTGATGAGCTGGGATCAGCTGGCATGGGGACAACGGCGTTGAATTGAATAAAATGGATCAGACGAATGGTCCATGAGAACAAATAGAGCTTTATCTAAAATGTTAAGAAAATGGCACATCCATTTTACTTACGTAACATTAAATTCTGCTTTCTGCCTCGCATTTCCATTAACTAAATGATAAACGGAGAGGGCTGGGGCTTTGTAGGGGATATTGGAAAACAGTTGAATGACGTGCCCAACTTTCGAGCTGTCATAATCACATGGTGGTGGGTGCTGTGATGACAGCGACCAAAAATTTATTCCCCTCTAACCAACCAACGCGTCTTGGTGCCACACTGTACTCTTCAGTCACCACCAAAAATTAAAGACCCTTACGAATCCGACTTCGACCATCCGCGCACAAGGCCATGTCATTTCCAGCTTCTTGCCCGTGTTTTTCCAGCAACACATGATTTTGCGATGGAGTCCGAACCGAAACCCTCCGAAAGGGACAAATCCCGATCCCCAGACTCGTCGAGCGATAGTGACAGCGACAGCGACCCGGGCAACGGTCGCGCCAGCAATTCCGATAGCCAGGCAAACACCAAGACGCAGGTAGAATGGCTGGCCACAACACGTCAACGCCGATCCACGGCCGGCAACCGAATGAAATCGATGCTCGCCAACGAGGAGCCTGATTCAGACCTGGAACTGCTCTTTGCCGAAGACGAAAACGACCAAGGATTCAGCGACGCTGGCGATGACGGTTCGGACATGCAAATGGACTCGTCCGACGACGAAGAAGAGAATAACAATGCCGAAGACGACCTCGAGGGCGAAAAGGAGCTGGAAAAGCAAGCCAAGGAACGTCACGCTGCTCAGCGGAAACGTAAGGCTCAGGATGCTATTCCAGCCAAATTCCGCAAGAAAGTTCGAATTGACCCCACGACACCCTCAACGCCAGCCCCAGCACCAGCGCCACGCCCCAAGAAGAAGTCGGAGCGCGCCTCATGGCTGCCATCCCCTGCTGACATGCCGACTCGCGCATCATCTCGCCAGACGACTCGGCTATCCAAGGAGCAACTGCATCAGCAAATGGTGGAGCGTGAGGCCAGACGGCTGAAGCAGCTCGCGCAAATGCAAAAGAAAGCTGCACGGCTCGAGGCCCTCAAGAAACCGCCCATGACACAAGAGGAGCGACTGCGCGAAGCGGCCATTGTTGAGAAGAGAAACAGCAAGAGTCTGAACCGCTGGGAGGAGGCTGAGAAGCAACGCGAGGAGGAAAGGCGTGCAAAATTAGCGGCGCTCAATGAAAGAACCCTTAAAGGCCCCGTCATCACTTTCTGGAGCGGCATTGGAGAGTGGATGGGCAAAAACATGGTAGTAGAGGAGGCACCTAAAAAGAAGCGGGAAAGGGCAGATAAAGGGAAGGCCAAGGAGAAAGGCAAAGGGAAGGAGGATGGCAAGGAAAAAGCTCAGAGTGAAATCCCCGAGGCAAAAACAGCGGACAAGGAAGCGGAAAAGAAAGAAGGCAATGATGGGAGCAAAGGAGACACTCCAGCAGCAACCATTAGCGAAGCTGCTCCCAAACCAAACCCGGATACAGATCAACCCTTGCAACCGCAATACGAGGTGTCGTCGCAGCTACCAGCTCAGTCTACTGAAGCTCCAGCTACTCAACCCACTCCAGCTCTGGCTTCGGCTCCGGCTCCAGCTCCAGCAGCCAAGGAGACTGAAACCACAACCCCCATTAAAGTCGAGGAGCTCCCGGTGAAGCCGACAGAGACTCCAGTACAGGCTATAGCCAGCGCTCCTAAGGCACAAGGGGTGCCTCAAGCAGTAGCAATGCCTCAACCGCCTCCGAGTGGTCTCGCTGCCCCGACGCCTCCTCTCAGTGGATTGGCGGCACCAGCTCCCCCGCCGCCTCCGACTGCCAGTGGCCTGGCTGCACCAGCGCCAGCACCATCCTCTATCCCTCTTCCCGACACCCAACGATCTGTTCTCACTCCTCCTCCAGGACTTACTCGGCCTTCCGACCCTAAGCCATCTGGTATCCTCGCGCTGCCTATGCTTGCTCCCCCACCAGGCATCAATATCAACGGCCCTCCGCCAATGCTTCCCAAATCCAACGTCCTCGCCCTTCCAAATACCTCCCAGGGTTCAGTTCCTCCGGCACTCTCCAGTGTTGCGACGCCAAATGGACTCAGTACTTCAATTCCTCTAGCTGCTGCCCCTCCCAAGCCCGCCGCCATCTCTACGCCTACTTCTACTTCTAACCCTAGTCCGGCTCCCTCAAAGGAAAGGCAACTTCATCTCAGCTCCAATCCTGAAGCTACATCTATAAGTCCCGAACTATCGGCACAACCACCCGCTCCTCCGCAGCCCTCCACCGGTGCTCGCAACGCCATTGTCTTCCAAAACTTTGATGAAAATGCCATCAAGGACCGCAACGTCCAAACACAAATCATTTTCGGTCGAAAGATGACCAAGCTCGCGAGTAAGTTGACTCTCAAGACCACTCTGGCCACCAAAATTCTAACAAGTCGCCTCTAGAGCCCGCCCCTCCAGCCGTTTGTGTTATCACAAACCGTGTGGCTAGATATCGCGATCCTAAGACGGGATTGCCCTATTACAATGCTTATGCGTACCGCGAAATCCAGCGGTTATGTCGTAATGAGTATCGCTTTAGCAAAATTCTCAACGCCTGGGTTGGCAGTGGCTCTCTTGCTGCTCGTGGTGTGCCAGAACGCTTCTTAAATCCTAACAAGAAGCGATCAACTGAGCCGAAGAAGGATGCAAATGTCAAGGTCGAGACAGGAGCAGAGGGCAAGACCGAAACTGGGAAGCCTACCGACGGCAAACTGGTAGAAATGAAACCTCCTGAGGTGAACATGACAAGCGCCAGGGCTCCTCCAGCGGTAAAGGCTGCTGTTCTAATGCCCCAAGTCTCAACACAACGGGCAGCGAATCAACCATCTGCAAAACCTCTGACACCAACACTACATCCCATTCCAGCCAATGCTGCAACACCCAGTCCGGCTCCTCGTATTGCACCTGCACCTCAAGTTGCGGCTCCAATTGCGGCTCCAATTGTGGCTCCAATTGTGGCTCCAATTGTGGCTCCAATTGCAAACCCAACTACAGTTTCAACTACACCCGCAGCTACCGCGTCAATCAAACCCCCAACTACAATGCCAGTCACAGTTCCCATCACGACCCCAACCGCTGACCCGGCTTCTGTCCCAACTGCTGCATCCCGAGCGGTTCCAACTCCACTAGTCCCAGCTGCCCCTGTGGCGGCTCAGACTCCTGCCCAGACTCCTGCCCAGACTCCTACCAAATCTCCCATTGCCGTGGTCCCAGCCGCGGTCCCAGCTGCAGTCCCGACTCCAGCTTCACACAAGGCACAGGTTGCTGTACCAGCTGCACTGAACCCGCAGTCGATAACAACCGGTCCAGTCAAGGCCACAACGGCCCCTACGCCCAAGCCAGTCGAAACAACCAAATCATAAATGAAGTAAAGATAAGCCGATCGTTATTATGTCGGTACTTTCTAGGATGAGATTGTATGAATAGATGTTTAATCACTGCTTAAATGAAATGAGACAAACACGTGGATAGATACCCCTTGTGGTGTTGTGCTATGGGAATGGCCAGACAGGAAGGGAAAGGAATAACAGGATGGGACTTCAAGGGCACCTCAATAGGTTTCAAAAATTGCCCAAGACATTTACACTAGATTTAGATATTAATATTAAACCCGTAAAATATTCAAGACACTTCATCTCACCGGCGACATTTAAAATTCTTTTGTGCATCATGTTTGCTTCATTTTGCTAGTCATCGATATGTAAGCCAATGTTTGAACTTGCTACGACCGACGAGAGCTACCTGTTCCACATCATACCCTCAGTCCCTTCGTTCAAAGATTGCATTGCAAAACATTGTCACGCCCCTTCCCATGCCATTCAAACCCACCAACAAGATGTCTATGACCAGTACACCACAGCCGTTTAAACCTTTCCCATTATCTTTGCCTCGTCCATGCCTCCTTGAGACCTCCGGTACCAGAAAGGAATAATCATGTAAACGCTTCCCGGTGCCAAAGATGCTTGCGCCACTTTTTTTTCCCTTCCATAATATCAAATCAAACGCCCAGGAATGCAATGTCCTGAATATTGCCAGAGCTCAGGTCATAGCAGCCAAAGGGTCCAAAATCGCTAATAAATCAAACCGAATTAAACGCCGTTTTAAATGCAAGAGAATGTTGTGTTGGGTGGGGAAGGATGTGAGCCCACGCCGGAAAGTTTGTTGATTAATGTTTCGAATAATAGAAGATTGGAGAGGGTTTCTGATGTATTTTATTCATTAATCTCAAGCCAGTGAGACCATGTTTAGAAACGCTTATTGCCGATCATCTCGGCAATCCAACCAAGCTCGCTGACAAAATCATCAAGGCCATGGTTGATGGGAGTATCCAAAAGGTTGGAGCCGCTGACGGAAATGCAAGAGCCAATAGCAGGAGAGTCGTTGATTTTAGCAAAGCTTGACTGAGGCTCCACCATCTTGCGACCCTTCCCCTCTGACTCAGGGAGACTATAGCACTCATATGACTCAACCTTGACCGATGTTGCAGGCTGACCACAGAGAATATCGCTGTTATTATTAGAAATAACGTCATCCTCATCATCTGTCAGGTCGAGGCAGTAAGTATGGGACTCATCGTCAGGATACTGAGATGAAATGGGAGACATAAAATAGCCGGGGGCTGTGAGGTGACGAGGTCCAGTCAGAGTCCCAAGCCTGGGGCGAGATGGGATGAGAGCAGATGCTGGGGCCTCCTGGGTCTCATACACCGGTGCCCTCGACGGCTTTGGGGGCTTCAGAGTAGCAGCGCTCGAATTTTTGGCGACGAGGTTCATAGATTCGCAGGAAGCAGTGCGCCTGCATGGAGGAGGAGAGAGGCGAGTGGCATAGGTCTGAGTTTCAGAGACAGCCGAAGTGGCGAAGTTGTCGTCGTCATCGTTGTCGTTGTCGACCTCGTTATCCTTGTCTTCGGGAATATCTTCAGGAATCACGAGTGTGGGCCTCACGCTGAGGTTTGAGCCGGGGCGTGATGGAATATCATCTGACAGGAATCGACGAAGGGACTCGGGAGAGATGTCCCGGGTGCGAGTTCCCTCAGAGGGAGTGGTGCATCGGCTGCCAAACCCATCAAAGGTATTGGCATCGCGGGCAGGCGATCGGCCACGCTCGCCGTCACGGCTATTTAGCTTGCGGGTGAAGAATCGCTTCCAAGCAGGGGTGGTGGAGAGCGATCCGGTCGAGTGCTTGTGATTGAGCATAGGAGATGTGCCCAGGCGGGCAGTGGGGTTCTCGGGGCCCGAGAGAACTGGTCGGGGGGCGGAGAACTTGGAGTCGGGATCCATTGTCTTGAAGTCGGTCTGACGCATGGAAGTAAGAGATGCGCTTCGCTGTCGGAGAGCCTGCTCGACAGGAATAATCATGGTGTTGACGGATTGGCCCGGCATGTAAGGGCAAGACGTTGTTGAAGGAAGAGAAGGGTTATGAGTTTCAATGGAGCTATCGACCTCGTACTGGGGTTTTATTAGAACCATGCTCAAGAATTATATCGATAGTGAGTCGTGTGGATAGAGAGGAAGATGAGCTGTATGTGCATATGCATGTGCATGTGCATGTGCATGCATGCATGTGTGAATGTCGTGTCAAATGAGTGTTGTTTCTATTGGTGGGTGAAGGAGCGTGGGTGGCTGGGTGAAGACAGGATGGATGGAAAGGATCGGGGTCTAGAAGAGAGGACGAATGACCCTATTCATAACACTCACATAATAGTAGTAGGTGTGACCCATCTTGAGACCACCATGTCTCTTATACGGGGTGCCCGGTCCAGGTGCGTCGTCGCAAATAATGTCACGAAAGGTATGGCAACCTCTCCACTGACCACGGCCACGCCGGACGTCTCGCTGCATGGGGTATGATTGGGAGAAATTGTCCCACGACCCGATAAGCTGCACGGACTGGACTGAAGGGTGTGTCTGGCTGGGGGTTGCTGGTCAGCGCCCAGTGCACAGCAACGGTATAGGAACATGGGACGAAAAGGAAATTGGACGAGACAAGCCACTAGGCCCGGGGAATTTCTCAAGTGACAGCTGGCTAGCCCTGCTTTCGCGGGGTGCCCACTCCATGAGAATCTCAGTCCAGCCGTCGTAAAGGAAATATTCACTAGTGCGTGATCTTTTTCCTTCTGCTTCTAAGGCCCAGCCACCGGGGATGCACCAGGTGCATGCGTAGATTGTTGAATAGAAAAAAGCACTGTGCCCCAGCCCTTCGCGTGCATTCAGCTCAGCTCAGCTCAGCTCAGCTTTGCGCGTGCCAACGCAGCCAATCCCCAGTGCAATGACGACGACCAGTGCCACTGCCACACTTCTAGGGAGGCTGGTCAGGCACTGCGTCTCCCAAAAGGAAAGACGATGAAGCATCAAGTGCGTTAGGCCCTTGTCTCAACCGCAGAAAGGGGGTGCCAGAGTATGCATGATACGCAAGGGGTTCAGGGAAAATGCTGTAAAAATGGAAACATACCACGACAACTAAGACAGGGTTCCAACGGTGCCCCGTCGTTTATGAGTGTAGCCCGTCGATAACTCGGGTCGAGACCAAAGGAATGTTCAAGATATGGAGCAACACGAGAATTCTGTGGAAGGGCGCCAAGGAGAAAAAGAAAAAGAAAAAAAAGCAAGCCCACACAAGGGATGTATGTGGTGAACGAATAAACCAAGAATGAACGGTGTGCGTGAATCGGAGCCTCCCCGAGACCCAAGACGGAAATGATGGTTTAAAGATCCGTCACCTCCACTTGGAATCCAGAAAATAATACGGGAGCGGGCAAAGATCGACCAGCGAGATAAAGAAGGGCGAATGGTGAAGAGCAATGAAGGTGCAAAAGTGAAAAGATAAGAAAGAAACGAGAGGCTCCCAAAGCAAAGCAGAAGCAACGAAAGAGTGTCCAGACTCACAAATGAAAAGCAACAAGAGTAGTAGAGGGATCCATGATGGGCGACGAGGAGAGCGCCCGTGTAATATGTAGGAACCCGTTGTGATGTGCGTCTTGGCTGCAGGGCGGCGACCCACGAGGGCGGCTACGAAGATGCCTTTTTGGAACAGATAGCTCTGGGATGGATAATTAAAGCAGCACGATGAGACGGGGGATCTCTCATTGCGTGTTCCAATAGACGCAGGTGTTGCCTGGCAAATGCCAGATGCAGATTACAGGCAATTCGATATGGAGGGTGGGATGCGGCCAATGGCAGCCCGAGGATGGCTCGCTGTAAGCGCCGTAACCTGTTGCTGCCCAGAGCTTGGACGAATGGCCAAGGCGAAGGATGCGCTGGATTGGAGATCCAGAAACCCAGACAAGGAATGAATTATGGAGCGCAGCGTCGAGGCGGGCGCTTAAGTGTAGGAAAAAGCAAGCGGCAAGCCTGGCCAGATTGCGATGGTAAACTTGGCAGCGGGAGCCCTCTAGCTGTGTCGGTGATCTCAGAGAGTGAGGCGTGGACGGCGTGGTGAATCACTGGGTCGGACCCAGTTGTCGTTTGTCTTGAGGAATCGAGTGTCTTGTCTCAAAAAGCAGAGAAGTCGGGGTCCTGTGGTCGGCTCTGCTTCTCGAAGGGGTTCCGGGATTCCGGAGGTTCCAGGTGGTCCGGGAGGCGGGATCCAGGAGGGTGGTCGGAAGACGCGCGAGATGAGGATTGCAGTAGGCGGCTTGCCGCGCGCAAAACCAAGGTCCAAACGAAGGCGACGCGAAGGGAACCGATTGCAAAGGGATGGAGATAATGGAGATGAAGGGGCTGAATACGTCAAAGATGGCTGTAACTGTGGCCACGGCGGGGATGACAGGAGCGACCGTCTCTAGGTGACAGAACGGGGCAAGAATGAGTCGCGGCCCCAAGGTTCCGGCTGAGCCAAGGAGTGCTGAGAAGTCGCGATCCGCGCACGAGGGTTGGCTGAGCCGATTCAGGAGGCGTTCAATCCTTTGCTCAATTGGGGAGCGGGCTGCACAAATGACAGCCTGACAGTGAGAGCAATGCATGCACAGCATGTGCATTCGGCTGCACAGTGAGATGAGATGGATCGTGGGCTAATTACGGACGCAAATGCTGTGTTGTGACAGCTAATCTGGGGCACCAGCTCTACCAACAAACTGCCGGCCGTTCTACTGTGTCAAAGGATGATGCGGCGAGCCCTTAATCTACGTGAGGCTATTCTGAGGACGAATAAGCAGTTGCACTTCGGCGACAGCGACATGGGCACCCGCTGCCGATTCAATCTATCCCACACACCAGCTGGACGGGTTTGCCATGGGGACGGCCGTGGTGAAACATGGCAACAAGACGAAACCCTAGACCCTGCCCGATGCAAGACAGGTCAAGACAAGACAAAGGCAAGGAGAGACGAGACGAGACTGGGCACATGAGAAGTCTCAAAACATGGGCCACAATGCGTCACGACATGGAGAGAAGGATCGCGGGAGGGAAGCATTCGACATTAGTTAGCGTGCTGATCCAAAAGGCGAGACATGCCAACTTTCTTACACTTGCACTGCACATCTCCAGACGCTTAAGCACCAGCCCAGTAGCAGCACGCGTCTGTGGATCCTTTGCCTCGGACACTAGTGGCTCTTCAAGGCTTGCGATTGGGCAACTTAGAGAGGGATTGGCAACTGGCCGTGACTACTGGGCCAGCTAATCTGCACAAAGCCTAGGCCTAAGCTTGGATTAATTTGCAGACGGGAATGGCCACCCCCTTGCAGCATAGCTTCGATGAGATGGGGAGACACGGGTGACTTTCAGATTATCCTGCAGCAGGAGCGGAATAATGCAGCAGTGGTGCTATGTCATTGAGATTGCAATATCAGCTCCGTGTCAGCCAGCAGATCCCTCAAGTCTAATGGCGTGTCAGGAACCAGAGTTACAGAGTGGTGAACCTGAAGCGCAGACGCCCAATCTGCCTGTCTCGAGCGACCATAGCCCTGGTTCCCCTCAGACCCCGAGCCCGAAACCCGCCCTTTTTCCCACCAAATTTTCAGGGTCTTCAAAGTTCATGCCCCACCCATATGAACCACTGCCGGCCAGTCAGAGCGGCCAACTCAACGGGCAATCCCACCATCTGAAACGAACTCTAGGGAACTCTGGACCAGTGCTCTCCAAAGTGATGCCCCCCAGCGATCGGCACCCCGGACTAAAGGGAAAGGTGAGAATTACCGAAGAATCAGAAGCAAGCCAGGCAAGGAAATATTGAGACAGAGCCAAGGGAAGGGAGGAGCCGTGCCGCAGAGGCATCAGCGACAACAAGCAAACGGACAAGCCTCCCGTTGGCCTTTTCAGTAGCGCCAAGTCTTTGTCCCAAAACAAACCCTTGTTGCCCTGTTTCTATTTATTCCCCTTCCTCTCCAACACCGAACGCAAACCGACGGCGCACTGCCGCCGCTGTTATTATTATTGCTGCGGTTGTTATTGCCGCTGCTCCCCGAGTGCTGCCGGACCACACAGCAGCTACAGACGCACACAAGTCCATTTGCGGTAATCCAACAGGGGCAGGGGCTCGACTGATTGGCTAGGGCCACCTGCTTGCGCCGCACGCTGGCAAACTCACCCGGTCCTTGAGCCAAAAACCACCTGAGCAAACCAGGACCTTCCTTGTATCTGCCGCCCGCTATGGCGCGGGAGGATGATGGATCTACTTCGAATGAGGGCATTGTTACGACAATTTGAGGAAATTTTCTCCTTGTTGTTGGGTTTGCCTCATCAGCTGAGAATTTTCTAGACCACAGGACCTCGTGACCCCATTCACGCCCGTGGCCAGGGCCAGCGTTTTCGCATCTCGGCGAATGTCATCACGGCAGTGCGATCACAACAAACTACGTCAACAATGGATTGTAGAGTTTGCATCTGATGCAAGTCAGATATGTGGCCCCCCCTGTTGCGCGTCGTGGTTGGCAGCTAGCTCGCCCACGTCGCCGTAAGTGTCGTCCACAGCAGCCGGCGCAGCTGTGCAAGCCCCTGGTACAACGTCATAGAGAGCAACAATGGAATTGGATACGAGAGCTTGTCTCAGCCAGCCTCGATCCAAGGCCTTGGCCAGGAAAAAGAAAAAAAGAAGAAGAAAAAAAAAGAAGAAAAAAAGAAAGAAATCGCAGCATGACGCATTCATGTGCAAAGTGTGCATATCGAGTGCAATGCACAACCGCGTGGTCGTGTTGCCATGGGCGCACACAGCCGTCACCATCACCGCCTCTTTCAACCCCCGAATCCCTTGTTCTCGTCATCAGGTCACTTGATGGCCCGAATCGACTCACACTCAGTGCCAGCATTCCCCTTGACCAGCCCGCCCCCGCCCGTGACTTTGACTTTAACCCCCGCCGAAAAATACACTATGGGCCGATCCCCATCCGCCTGGCTGGGACGGCACAGAAAGCTTCCAGAAGGATGTGCCCCAGAAAAAAAAAACCCAACGTCGGGCGAGGCTCGCCCCATTTCAATATGGCTGCAGTAGGGGACAGGCGGGTTGATTGACCCAGCAGCCCAAATTCACCCTCACTTCATTTTTAAATTTTTTTTTTTTTTTTTTTTCTTCTTCCTTTCTTCTGCGGCATCAATCAATGGCCCCCATGAGGCAACGGAAAGTCTAGCCTCCGTCTCTGCATCCGTTAATTACGTGTGAATCGCGTGGCTGAAGGCCGTTACCACCGCCAGCCCAGTGCGCCCGCCGCCGGCTGTGCCCTCAGCCGATACTGCGACATGCCGGTCAAACAAACTTGGCTCGCGCGCTCGCGTCTGTTTCCGGTTTGTTTTAATACCATCTGCCCATTGTAGGCAATGGCCCGGTTATACATGTGCGCCCATTGGCCCATGCAGGGCAACCCGGTGTCATTCAAAGTATGGGCGTGTATGTGGGTACGGGTGTGTATGTGTGTGTTCTTGTACATGTGCATGTAAATCGAGAATGAGTCTGTCCCTCCCTGACGTAGCTTTCAGCTCTAAACCACGTAATCAATGGGTTGCTGCAAATGCAAAAAAGCAAGCAAAGTAATCTCCATCATGGAAACGGACCTGGAACTGCTTAGCTTCAGTGTGAGGCAGACAAGTTTGACCCTGAGACGAAGTTAGCGAGCAATTGGCCCAACCTCCACATACATCCTGTGACTTCCGTCTTTATTTTTATTCTTCACCCTGCCGGTCGTTCCGTGGGCCAAACATCCGGGGGGGGCATGACTATTGGTTGTTTGTAGTTTTGTTTGGAGGATATCTTAACTTGATCAACCATGGTTTGTCAAACAAAAGAAACAACTGGTATTATGATTACTAAACGATGATCCGTCAGATCGTTTTCAACATAGCAAGACAAAACATGTAATTCGCCAGCAAGTTAACTGTACACACAAGGAGTCTGAATTAAAAATATAATAATTCAATTTGGTTCCTAAGTTATCCAAACTGTAAAGCTCTCAAACAACCCTTGATGGTCACCGTGATGGATAGTGGCTACATTTGCGTTTAAGTGAACTGCCATTTCGCACTCCTAACTTTCCCCGGAAACTTAACAGAGTATTCGATACAACCCCCCAAAGACTGACACTCAAATACCGGCAATATATTCGACATATACGCCCATTTTTAATATGTTACAGTGATGAAGTAGACTCGTTTGGCGACCTGGCTACCCTACACATCAACGTCATGAGTAGGTGCTAACCCCGTGCTCCCATCACCAGTTGGTTAACGGCAAGGGATCCACCAGTATAATAAGACGTGTATATACGAGAGAGTAAGTTGGGAGTACAGATAGAGACTAGGAACATATATGGAATAGGCGCGGGGAAGGTTGATATTCCCATCTCTCTCCTCTGTGTTCACTGTTATTGCAAGAATATTGAGTACCTTTACTCAGTACACCGTGCAGCTTAGAGAGCCAGTTAGAAGTGAGAATTATCACAAAAAGAGACCATAATACAGGATCCCATGGGGCGAATGCCCCTGCAGAAACGTCTGATACATACCACATCGGATATGTATTCATCGCTTCCGGATTTCATTGTTGGTCAGTTGACGAGCAGTATTGAGAGAAACACCCTGCAAACGCCCAAGAGAGGTCTGATGGGATTGAAACACCCATACTCTAATTGAATGGACGAACACGCGGAGTTCGAATTTATCACATTATTGTAGTTAACTCGAGGAAATGCTCATACCATGTCCCTACCTGGCGACTCTGATTAGCAGAGCATGCACATCAGAAAAGACAATTCTACAGTTTTGATTACCGATATCACATTAAATACACAATTTATTGGCTGCTTGCTTACTGGTATTAGAGACTTGAATGTAATCGCACCTACTGTATCATGCAGGTTCGATCTGTGGCACAATGAACCTTGGTTTCCTCATTTGATGCATTATATTCCGATCAGGTTACATATAAAAGAATGGCAGGCAGCTCGTGGAAAACCCTCCTGCGGACTACTTGAAGCCTAGAACGTTTACTTTTTGTTACCATGCGAATTTACCTTGGTTTATTCACTCTTGCTTGTTCGGGTCACTTCTCCAGATATGGATGGGGTTTATTATTATTGTTGTTTTCTTGTGCAAGTAAAAACAGGAGTTGGTATGCTTGAAGTGAACCTGAAGAATGCATTTTACTCACACTCTTACAATAGAAACATGCCGGGCGCTTGCGGTTTTCCATGTTACTCTTGACGGATATACGGAGGAGGTAGAACTCGAATACAAGGTAATTACGCTTTGCCTGAGATAAAAACCAAGAGAAAGTGCAACCAAGCAGACATAGAAACACGCCCTTTGATACAACCTATTGAATACAAGTAGCCGTACCGGCATCGGGTCCCCCTTACCATGCAATTCACTTCTGAGTCACATGCCGAATAGCCTCTAGGGGAGTGTGAGCGCATGCATAGGCACAACTCGTCGATTGCTCCTCTCCATTGTCCACCGGGAGGGTTGGATGGCTAGGAAAGCAACCAGCCTCTTCCACATGTTCTATTTGTGGTGAAACTCGACTTGGTTCAGAGTCCGGATACGTCACTTCGTACATGTGTCAACAAAATACAATTGAAACCTCGTGATCTGTTCTTAAGGCGCACAAATTTCCATTGCCTGGTTTGTATTATCCTTTAGCCACGCCTAATTACTCAGGCAATTAATTTGTTGCGTGGTACATATATTATGAGTCTGAGTCTGGGACACAACAGACGTATTTCCTTCTCTTACCAACACTTCACCTCCTGTTCATTGTATCATCTGGTTTGTTCGTTGACAGAGACCGATACTCGAGATATTAAGTCCCATTGCCCTTCCTCCGTGCCTGCCAGTATTAAACAACAACAAGAATATATGGGTATAGGTGCAATCTGCCCCATCAGCAGTCCTCTTGTATACGGTCCAGTTCGTGCCATAACCCAAAAAGTTGGATCCCTAACAAATATTGTACATGAATGATGAAAATTAAAAAAGTTGCGGGTAGAATCGTCCACCCGAACAGTCCTCGCAACACCAGCTCCGACCGCAGTCCCAGCCCCAGACTCTGTCCGTTGGCATCTATCACCAGAAAGGGTGAGCGAGCCCAGCGGACAAGAGGGGAACGATTGATATAATTATGAGGAAAGAGGAAAATAAACGGGGGTCAAGACAAAAGTCACTGCACAAAGACCTGTTCCTTTGTACTCGTCCCCATTATTAAAATTCGTGATGTAGAAAGTTGGTGTAATTACCGAGAGCTTCAAGCCGTTGATTCTCGATATTTTCATGCCCTGGCGATCCTGAAACAAAATGCGGTGACAAGATTGCCACCGCAATTGAAAATAAGGGATCGCATATCCGGTCCGGGGGGAATCCTTTACAGGACTTGATTTTCGAGTGATTTCGTGGATCCCATGTCTGAATACTAAAATTATATATGGTCGTCGATGGTCATTCTAGTTGCTGTCGCTGTCAACGACAGCCTTCTCGTCCCCCTTTCGCAGGCCGCTAGGTTTGTTGGTGCGGTTGCCCTTGTACTTGGTGTCGAGGAGACCGTCCCAAAAGGTGAAGAAGGGCTGAGCAAAGTTGGTCTTGATTCCCCAGTGCTGGTGGTGGATGTCGTGGTAAGCGGCGTTGTTGCTAGTGATGAGCTGGAGAGGGTCCCAGGGGAAAGAATAGCCACAGTGGTCGTCAACAGTCTTGACGGTGGAGATGGACCAGAACCAGATGCCCTGGCGCAGGTTCATGAAGGTGGCCTTGAAGGCGATACTGGCACCGACGGTGTCGAGGAGAAAGCCCTCGAGGGGGTGGTTGTACAGAGCGCCGTAAGCATAGGGCACGTAGAGTCGGTGGTGGCGAGAGTGGAAGGTAGCTGAAGTTGGTGGCTCACGTTAGCTGATGTATTCAGGGGCAGGGGGCTCGGACCGCAGCAGAGCGATTGGACGGATCTGACTTACCATACAACCACTTGTTGACGTGCATCAAGCGGTGGAGGAAATATTGCCAAGTATCGAGAATGAAGGTAGCGACAAAGAACTGACTAGCGGGGATGAAGACATGGTAGATGGCCTTGGCCAGCGTCATCTCCCAACCGGCAAAGGCGGGCTCTGCGGTCTCAGTGGTAAGGAAGGGGTAGTATCCACCGGCAATGGCACCTGCGAGCATTGGGTAGGAATCGGCCAGGTTCTTGGAGATGGCAGTGGCATTGAGGCCGAGGGCTCCCAGAATGGTTGGCAGAGCACGCTGGGAGAGGCGGACACGGGTGGCCCAGACGGCAATATCATAGTCGGTCTTGCCGGCCATCTCGGGGGCCTCGGTCAGGGCGAGGACGGCACCGGTGGTGATCTGGATAATCTGCTGGATGATGACATCGCGGGCGACCTCGTAGCGAGAGGCGTGGTTGCGTTTGGTGATCTCCTCGGGGGTGTGGAGGCGGTATTGGGGGAAGAGGTCGAGGACGTCGATGGCGTGGAAGGTCAGGGAGAGGATCCAGTAGACGATGACGGGGACGACGAGGGAGAGCCAAAAGTCAGAGATCCAAGACACGAGGTCGGCCTGGGGCTCGAGGGTGTATGAGGGCAGAGGGGGGAGGCCTGTCTCGAAGAGGGTTTGGTTTGCCATGGCGGCGTTGGTGATGGACGTGTCGTTGCCCATGATACGGTGCGCGTTTGTCGCGGTCAGTGGCTGCGACGATACGAGGCGGGAAGGAGGGGCGGTCGATAAGGACAGAGGGAAAGGTGGAGTTCAAGCAACGCCCAAGCAATGAGGCGCCAAAGGGGGATGCAGGTACAACGTGCAGTTGGAGGTAAAGGAGACCAAATGTGTTGGGGCTGATGGTTTTGATAAATAGATTTGGGGGGCGGAGGAGGCGGTTTAGATTGGCATGGTTTTGGGTCATTAGCGCGAGGGTAAAAAAAAAAAGCAGGGCTCCGGGCGTTCCTGAAGTGCCTAGCTGTGGCGCCAAGTCCGAGTCATAGCGGAGATAAAATAGCGTAGTGCGTGCAATGCCATCGGCAGCTTCGGGCTTTGGCAGCAGCGCGCGTCACCGATGCTGGGGCGACTTTTCAAGTGCCAGCCAGAGGTCAATTTCGGTTGCTTAGCACCTACAGGGAACCGCGAGGCCACACAAAACACGGCGGCATGACCGGGCCCTGACCGGGCCCTGCTCGGCCCCGAAGTCGCATCATGCAATGACGGCATCAGCCCACAAGACCTCGAAGCTCAGACCTGGCCATCACGACTCGAGTCCTTCCTATGCCCTATGGCATGTTTTCAGCCTGGCCGTGATCGATTTGTTCGCCCGTTTCAAAGTATAGGCTTTTCGTATATCGTGATTATAAGCGCATTTGCCATTGGCATCGTATATCGTATCTATGCAGGACATCCTCATCATCCTGCCCCTGACTGCGCCCCTTGTGGCTCGTTCCATCGAGACGTCACCAACTGCCGATGTTCGCAATCGTGGCTTATATCGTTGGCTCTCTAGAGGCAAAAATCGATTTTCCCTGGTCAGTTAACAAGAGATCATCTGCTCTATACCAATATCATCCGAGAGATAAACTGAGGGACCAATGTTTTTCCGCGTATAATGCGAGTAGTACGGCCTCCGCGGGAGTCCGTGGCCAGATGGAGACACGCGACCAACGAGATATTGAACCCCTTTACACAGGGGAAGTAATGCACGTTTATCCCAGTGTTCAGGCGAGGTAGGCCGAAAAAAAGGAGCAAATTTTCTCCATCTCAAAGATCCAGATCGAGCAACTAATGTGTTTCCCTCTTTTTTCTTTTCTTCAGTTGCTGGATAGGTAGCGGCGTTCAGTATTTGGATGAAATAGACTGGTTCGCTAATCGAGCCGTCACACCTTTGTGGGGCGATTCGCGATTGTTGAAAGACGGAAGGGAGATAAAGCCTCCAATGCCCTTAACCTTGTGCACCTGATATCACAAGACCCTGCCCATACGTGTGCATACTTGTTTAGGGGCTTGATGGCTTGCGCCCCTACGTGTAAGGGTCCATGTTTCTCCATGTGCGAGCCGGGTCGCCTCCACCCGCGCGGGCCGCGTAGCAAATAAAAGTGTTAGTGATTCACCGACAGTCCTGAAAGACGCTGGATTTCCTAAACAGGCAAGAGTCGTGAGTTTGTCTCCATTAGAGGCAAGGTGAGCGACCCATTGTGCATGCGTTCTGTAAGTCATCCTTCATCTTCAACGCGGGTGGAATGACGAGCGTGGCTTCGTTGAGTACCTATCAAAGAATGCATCTTGAGCGTGGTTGCTGACTCATCTTCGTGTCTCTTACTAAGAAGATGACCTGCTGGCCAACTGACCAGAGTATTAGCGGAGTGACAGAACTGTGCGGATGTAACGGGATCAAGCCATGGCCGCCCAACATAGACCATCGGCGACAGATCCCTGTGTTGGTTCAGCAAGGTAAACAAATTCCCCAATGCAGAAGTTTTATTAGTGGACCCGTCTGAAAACTCTGGCTTGTCTTCCACAGGCTAAGAAGGTGTCAAGGTGTGGACTCCAGTCGGGTAGCGATGAGGAGGCTGCATGTGGGTTGAACCGCGTCTGTATGGTCACAACGATACCACAAGCTCCTAGAAAATAGCCAATCACATCACCCACGTCCTTCCAGACCCGGAGCAGGAAAAAGGATGCAGGCGAAATTTTCACTTGATACGGTCTATCCCTCATTGGGTTGATAATCCCCACCCCGCGCCTGCCACCCCTCAGTTACATTTTTGTTGCGACGAAGATTCTCCCTCTGGCTTCTCTCTGTTCACTGACTTTCTCTCCGTTTTTCTATCCCCATCAGTTCCAAAGCCGTTCCTCAGGTCCTCTGAACCAGCCGCCATCATGAAGATTTACACAGTACGAACCCCCCATGGAACTTTTTGCCGCGATTCGCCATGTTTTTGGCAATCATTGTGACCCCGCCTAACATTTCTGCCCCTCCTGGTCTGATGCTGAACCCCGCAATCACAGGATATCATCACTGGTGACGAGCTCATCTCCGACTCTTACGATCTCAAGGAGGTTGACGGTGTCATCTACGAGGCTAACTGTTCCATGATCACCGAGGGTGGCGGCAGCTACGGTTCGTCTTCCACTACATACCCCTCGAGCGTCTCTTCGCCTGACGCTATTATATTGAACGAAAATAAAATAAAATAGTTTGTGGTGTGGAATACTAACGCAACCGAATAACAGACATTGGTGCCAACGCTTCCGCCGAGGAGGCTGAGGAGGATGTTGAGGACCAGGCTGTTAAGGTCAACGACATCGTTCACTCTTTCCGTCTTCAGAGCACTAGCTTCGACAAGAAGAGCTACCTCGCTTACCTTAAGGGTATGTTTCTGAAAATACATGTTTCTTCTCTTCATTCGGCTGACAACGTGAACTCAGGATACATGAAAGAGGTCAAGAAGCAGCTCAGTGAGAGCAATGCCTCTGCTGAAGAGGTCACCGCTTTCGAGAAGGGTGCCCAGACCTTCGCCAAGAAGGTTGTTCAGAACTTCAAGGACTACGAGTTTTACACCGGCGAGTCCATGAACCCCGATGGAATGTATGTCAATGTACCCCTTTTAATTCATCTCCGAATGCGTATTGACCATCTTTAGGGTTATCCTCCTGAACTACCGCGAGGATGGTATCACTCCTTACGTCTCTATTTGGAAGCACGGTGTCAAGGAGACCAAGGTCTAAGGAGAATGAAATCTTCTCTGGGCTTAGACATAATGATTCACGAGCCACCAATTTAAGTGGAGGACACGAAGGGCATGATTGTGTCAAAAGGCACTCATTTTACTGTGATACGTCCATCAATGGAAATACAAAAAACTTCGAATCCCATAGCATTTCGATAGGATGCCAGTGAAATCCCCTTGGCGTCTGTTGTTTGTTTATCAGTGATCCTTGCAATAAGGGCAACTTTGGACCACCTTTCTGAGAATCCAAACTACAACCTGCGCCTAGTAATGTATCCAAGTCCTACTATATGTTTATATTCCTTCCTTAAAATTGTGGTCTTGTTGCCACGGGAATTGGCGGAGCATCATCTTCAGGAGGAGGGCTTGAAACCGGTACTGCATTTCCCAAGTTCTTCTTCTTTGGAGGTGGAGGCGGCGGCTTCTTCTTCCCTGCGAGGCTTGGGGCCGGCGAGGGGGAGGCGCTTACAACTCCTTGGGTCTGCTCTTGTGCAACTTGTCCTCCAGTATATTTCCCGAACTTGTCTGCGAGCCCGTACTTTTGGTTCATATCATTGCCAGTTTTGATGCCTGCGGCAATTTGCTCTCCATGTCGTTGGCGGAAGTTGTTGGCGGTGCTGGCAGCGGCTTTGGCATCGGAAAGGGACACAGATGAAGGATCCTTCTGAAATGCTGAGCCCGTTTTCAGCGCTGCCTGCTTCTGCGCCCAAGTTGTGCCTTCGTTAGGGGGAGGAGGAGGGGTGCTGGAGGCCGAGGACGTTCCTAGTTTTGAGAAACGATTCTGAAGCTCGCCCATATGCGAGGTTGATGGTACCGCACCGGGTCGAGGGGGAGGGGGAGGAGTTTGGTTGGCTGGGCTGGAGCGGCCTATTCCTAAGCTCGAGACTGATACCCCGGCAGCACCAAGGCGATTGATGGCTCCTTGATTTAGAAGACTGTTGCCTGTGGAAGATGGGCTGACAGCGGCTGGGCTGGGGCTTGAATTGGTTCTGGGAGGGAGACGAGGTGGGAGACTGGGTGGAGCAGCATCGTTCCCAGCCACAGCAGCTTGGTATGATGGGGGAGGCAATGGAGGAGGTGATCTTCCATCTGCGCCATATCTCCTTCCAGGCGGAGGCGGCAGGTGATTTGTTGCGAGACCTGTTGTATTTGTTCGGTACGGTTGGGGCGGAGGGGCTTCTTCCTCTTCTTGTTGTTCCTGTTGATGGTAAGAGTCATCCGGCTGCTTTTGGTATGTGGGCGCCTCAACAGGAGCGGCGCGGGGATCTTGGTATTTCGATGGTGCGGCAATGACTTTGCGGGGAGTTGTGGCAGGTTTTGGGACTGGCCCAAGACCAGAGCCGGTACGCTTTGGAGGTGGCGCGAAGCTCGATGGGTCTCGCAGCTGGGACAGGGGCCGGGCGACGTGGTCGGATTTATCATCGGATGATTTATTTCTGTGCAAGAGGCCGGACTGGGCAGGATATCGCATTAGCCAGCAGTCCTCGATCTAGCGACGAATTGACAAATTACTTACGACTTGGCCCTTCAAAGTGGCACCTGGCTTTTCTGGGTGCCACCCTTTTTTTATGAAGTCCTTGGCCTTGCTAGTCATTTTCACAGGCGGGCACGATGGCGGAAGTGACGTTGGAGTGGGAGGAGAAGGAGCAAGAGAAGTTTGATGGGGTGAAGTTCTCGACGGAGGCCTCGGCTGGTTGAGGCCCGGGCTTAGTCGAGCCTAATGATGACGACAAATTTCAGGGTGGGGGTGACAGCGGCAGGATTGCGCCCGGACACGACTCGACACGACGTATTGAGCCGGTGCACTGATGTGCGCTGGATGTTATATCAAAACGCGGGAACGGACAGATGATGTTAACCAAGGAATTTATTATCCCTAAGCCACGAAGTGCCGCCTATGGAGAAACTCAGGCCGACCCTGGATGACGTAAAACCCCGCGAGTTGCTAGCGGTCGCCATCACCCGCTATACCTGTTTCCTCAGGTGCTCGCGTAAAGACCATAAACTCTTGGTGGAAATTTTTGGGGTAAACATTGGCAAAATTCTACCAACGTTCACACCTGGGTTTATTTAAAACAATAATTTTAAGAACCCCAGCGCGCCTTTTCAATCCTGCGTGCATTGGAAGTTGGTGTATTTCTCACGCCAAACCTGGCTAGGAAAGTGACGGATGATCATACTACCAGTAATAAACTCGATGCTTCGTCCTATTACCTCCAATTGAAGATATTGGTGAAAAGGATCATGGGTCGTAATTTATCCTTTTCCTCACTCTAATTTCCCCTAACAGTTCAACATATGAGATTCCATGGCTATCAAACTCTAAGGAGCCTGGCAACAAATCTACATCTTGAACCTCGTGAATTTCAACCCCTCCATTTTCTTTTAGGGCATCTGCAACCGCCGTGTGTTCTGTTTCAATAGCCATTGAAAGAGGGGTTCTCTTCACAATTTGCATCCAATCTTTCATGTATCGCACTACAGAATCGGTTCCTTCCACTCTAATGAAACGGTTAGCACGATTCCCATAACGTGTTCCGTCGCGTGTATACATACCTTCTATATTTTCTCTCTCGTTTTACAGTAGTTTTAGTGAATATCTCATTGCCCCCCATGCCCTTTTCTAACAGCAGCTTCACGACTTGTACGTGACCTCGTTGGGCTGCGAGATGAAGAACTGTGATATCGCTTCCAATGTAGCCTCTCTGGGTGCTTGGAAGGCTTGCGATTGATTGCTGAGGGTTGGGCCTGGTATCGTAAATGTGTAGTTTGACAGTCGCCCCATGTTCCAAGAGCGCTTGGGCTATTGCCGTGTGTCCGTAGAATGCTGCTAACCAGAGCGCACTCCGTCCAGCTCTTATTGAGGGCCCATTAGCAATAACTGATTGAACATCGACCTTGCCAGTGGCAAGCAGAATTTTCACCACGCCCTCATGCCCATTCTCGGTAGCTCCCATCAGTGGGGTCACACCCTCCATATCTTTGCGGTCTGGGTTGGCTCCGGCCCTCAGAAGAATTTTGACAACATCCTCATGCCCCTTTTCGGCAGCAAGATGCAGCGGTGCATCAAAGTTCGACCCTGAATCAATAGCTGGGTCTGGATGCACTTTGCCAACCGTCAATAAAATATTGACCGTGTCTGCGCAGCCTCCCCTCGCTGCTACACGAATGGGCGTATTTCCGACTTCATCTTCGTAATTTGGATCAGCCCCTTTCTCAATCAATCTCTTGACCGCTGTATGTTGGTCATTTGCAGTTGCCCAAAAGATTGGGGTGGAGTTGTTGCCGTCCTTTGATTCGAGTAAGTTAGTGACTTTGGGCAGATCAAACGCTTCTAACATGCCAAAGTATGCTAGTAAATGAAGCCCTGTTCCATTGACTGGCAATTCTGGAGCGCGGAAGAATTCGTCATCAAGACGAATTTTGCTGATAACTTGGAAAGCCGCTTCCAATTTCCCACTACACTCAAGGAGATCCAGAATCACCTCATAAGAGTCTAGAGAGCCTTGAGCATGATATCCCCAGTTAGACGCTGCGTATTCATACAAAGGATATTCCCTCATTCTTTGATCATAATCTGTAGCCAATCCGGATTCGAATGCAGCAAAATTGAGATAGGATACACAGGCTAATGCAATTTCTCCTTCGGCTCCTGGGAACCATTGATCTTTGGTTTGCTGTAGATATTCTTGCGCAGTATAATGTGCTAACCGGATAGTGGCGCTTGTTTCATCAATAGTCACTAATCCAGAGCAGATAGTGACAATGTCATCAAGATCGGGGATATTATCTTCGTCGAAGTCGTCTTCCCCAATCTCTACTGCGAGGGCGTGACGGAGTTCAAGCACAGTCATTGGTCGTTTTGCGAATGTGAGCCAGGACAGAACTTGTAGAGCGAGATCTTTGGAGCCTGGGAGTTGGCGGCTGATGCGTTCCATGGCTTCATCGTAAGCGGCGCGCAAAGTTTTGATCTTTTGGTCATCGCTGGCCCCTTGACTTTGCTTTTGGATATTGGCTAGTGCCTTCTTGATCGCCTTGACTGTAAACATGTCGCCCATTAAATCGAGATATGTTTGTGCCAGCAGAAACCTGATGTGATTAGTGAATAATGTTAGGAATGAAAGAAGGGGGAAAACTTACATTCCATCAACAGCTTTTGAAATGGAAGATTTTATTTCCTGCTGTAGCTTAGAGTTTCGCTGAACGAATGGCTTGAGTTTGTTCATATTTTTCTCCAAGTAGAGTTCAACATCGTCTTGCCGGGCACGAATTTCGAGAACCAGATCGTTGGTAAAGTGATCTAGGATATCGGGGATATATCTGGAGGTAGCAAATATGCTTGTGGAGGAATTCTTTTGGACGATACTCAAATCATCCAAGAATCTGCGCCGTTCAATTTCCTGACACTCGTCGAGTGCATCTAGAACAATAAAGACTTTAGAGTACTGTGCAAAAGTCGACTGGAGACACTCTGAGAGTTTTGCAAAAGGTGGTCGTGATTTATCTTTGGACTTGCAATCACTATAAAGGATATCCAAAGCGTCAGGAATAAAGCCTAATTGTTCGCAAAGTTGTTTCAAAAGTGAAGATGTCACGTCATCCGCCTTCTGAGAATCTTGACGTTGGAAGTTGAAATAGACGTAGGCGATGCCAATGTTTGGATCACCTTGGTGTTTATGGAGAAGATGTTCGATGACTGTTGCCGTGAGGATAGTTTTCCCAGCTCCAGGGATGCCAGGGCAGAAGAGGATGCTGGATTCTTTTGCTGACCACTCCTGATATTCCTCAGAGTTCAGTAACCATTGACCAGTTCCGGGTTGTCGGCGGGCAATAAAGTCTTGATGTTGTGAAGCATAGTTAGTGGATGATAGCCATTCCAGAATTTGATCTCGTCCCTTTAGGATTTCTCTGGAATCTAGGCGATCATGGAGCTGGCTAACGGCAGCATTCGTTTCCCGTTGCTCTCTCCGAACATGCTGTACTTCAACATATGTCCTGGCACCCAAGGCAGCAGCATCGATTGCCACTAAGCTGTTTAGAATTTGGCACTGGCGTTGGAGGTTGCCTACTGCATCCTTGATCTTCTGGGCCAGAAAAGTTGCCTTTATCCTTTCCCAGCTTAACTTGTGATCGGACCCTTTTCGCAATGTCTTGATTAAAGTATCCAATTCATCTCTACATCCTGTTACCATGCGGTGGGTATCTGTGAGTTGAGATGTCGACTGCAATTGCGAGAGAACGGTCGAGTGGTGACCGTGAAATGCCTCGACAAAGTCTGGGTTGAGAATCAAATTGGTATTGGTCTCTGAGAGGGCAGTTTTTAGAGCCTGAAGCTGGCGCACAAAGCCTTGACAATCGGCTGGGGCGTCCTTTAGGTCAAGGCCTAACCTGATGACGCTAGTGAGGACCTGACCAGCGAGTCCAATGACGCCGATGATCCCGAACGGGTCGGCCATACCGCTCGGCTTGACGATGGCCTACGATCCAGCCCGGCTTAGTTGGAAGTGAGGTGGGCAAAGTGGAAAAACCCCACGAGTGGGATCAGGTTGAAAATAATCATTTTTGTAGGGCGTGTAACCGATTCTGCCTGTGTTGGCGGTTAAGCGCGCAGCTAACAGCTAACGTAGCGTTGC
Organism: Calonectria pseudonaviculata; assembly: GCA_004380915.1. Classification (NCBI taxonomy): domain Eukaryota; kingdom Fungi; phylum Ascomycota; class Sordariomycetes; order Hypocreales; family Nectriaceae; genus Calonectria; species Calonectria pseudonaviculata. The sequence goes on from PGGA01000005.1 coordinate 2,684,387, forward strand.
AGTTTTGCGGAGCCAATGAGTGGTGAGCAGCTCTTCGGAAGTCCTGCAGGTTCCCTGATTAATGCGTTGATTGGAGATCAACGGCGAACGAAAAATCGAAGCGTCATGCGGCAAGGAGGAAGCCGTCCGTGAAACCACTTGTTTCTATTTAAGTCTTGAGTCCTAGTATTTCTATCTCTGCGGATTTGGTCGCTATTTCATCCGTCCCACAATTACATCTGTTGGTTGTGCATCGGAAGTACACGAGTGGCACAGCGACCTTTCTGATTTCAAGACGAAAACTGAATTGTGAGGTTAACACCAACATTAAATTTGGGTTCTATGAAGTTATCATAAAAATAACAGGCCTTGTAACCGCGGTTATAGGTGATCACTGAAAAATATGGATTCATCATTTCATCTCAAATTGCTACAGACTAGATAATGCGGAACAGCTCTTACTGCCTAAATCTTGCAACTATTGGGTACCGTCCCATTTTAGTCTTTCTGATGGATAAGTGACCTCTCTCCGTATGGTGCTACTATTGGAATATGAAGGGTTGATTTGAAGAATTGGAACTAAAATGCGAGCTGATATTCGGGTTGCATTACTCTGTTCTTGGTAAGATAGGATCGTGTACAACCTGTCCTTTGATCTGCTAAATTGTGCTTATTTTTGCGAGACTATGAACAAGGTGGATTTTTAAACAAATAAATAAACATGGACAATTTGAGCTGTAATCATTGCGTCCAATCATCTCGAAGCTATATCTAGTCAAGGGTGGCATCTTTAGTATACCTCAGAAAGCCAATGCCAATTTGGGGTAGTAGGCAATTAACCGTCGTTGGGTTTGATTTATTGGCGTATGTTTTTATATGGGGAGTGGTTGTGGCAGTCACCCACGTGTACTTTTCATTGTGAAGAGTAGGTGAAGCAGATGGGGACTGAAACAATGTTTGAGATACTAGATTTGAGTCTCTCAGTGGATGTGTTTGCTGCAAAATACTGTACAGGATGGGGGCCAAGAGCTGAATTAATGTACAAGTCCCCAATTGGAAGGGTGTCTTGGCAAGTGCGGTGAAGGGGGCCAAGCGTGACCGATGTTTTGGCATGAATTCATATTAATCAGCCCATGCGGAAAAGATTGCATGGCAACCAAGGAAAACTTGTGGACATGTTTCGATATCCTGTGGCGTTGCGCTAAGAGTGATGGCTTTGCTGCATGTTCTTGGTGGAGTTCGCATTTGTGGATCTTCGGGGTATCGAAAGGCGAACCTATCTGCCCATCTTGTTCTCAAGTATGGAACATTACGAACCGAATTTCCTGGATATGTAACTTTTATTTTGCATAATAGTTAGATTGTAGCTTTGTAATCCCATGTGCATGAAGTCGAGAATGTCACTCAAACACTGAGGCAACTACTCTCGTTTGCTGGATGGCCATGAAGCGTCACTGTGGAGGCCGGGTCAGCCGGGGGACGGCTTGTGAGGTTGAGCTTGTCTCCAAACCTCCCAGCCTCATAGGATGGGGCCAAATTAGTCCAAATCAGCCCAAAAGAGGCTCCGATTGACTTGCACGCACTTACATCGAGCGAACCTCGGATTTCCCGCGGATGAACCTCGCCAAAATGCCGCTTGATTGCTCAGGCGTCATGAGAGAACCCAGCATCGTTACCCCTCAGTGGCCTGTTCGGCGTCAGCTCACCCGAATCGCGCCAAGTACAAATCCGGGAGCATGACCAGCTACAGTGCCGCAAGACCGCCAAGTTCAACACCACCAACCTCAATTTCTATTCCCTTCTTTTTGAAACCACTGGGATTTTTATCTGTATCCATTCCTTAGATATGGCTGGCCCGTCGGTGGTTGATGTTCGATTCGAACACTACCGTCCCGGATACACTGTCGGCGTCCATGAGACCAAGCCTAGAATCTCCTGGCGCTTCGAAAATGTGCCCCAAAATTTCCAACAAACTGAATATGAGATTGAACTGAATGAGATAAAAGGGCCGGAATCCAGCAGGCAATCGTCTACTCGTTTTACCTCCGGGGAATCTCACCTCGTTCCCTGGCCTGTAACTCAACCTCTCGGCTCAAGAGAGCGTTATTCTGTCAGAGTGCGTGCTCGTGGAAATGAGGAAGCCGACTTTCTCCCCTGGAGCGAGCCTGCTTCCATTGAGATCGGACTTCTTAAACGACAAGATTGGACGAGCAGCTTTATCTCTGCTCCTTGGTCGGAGGTCGACACTAACAAGCCCCAGCCCGAGGATTTGTTTCGCAAAGAATTTACAGTAGAGGAAAACCTACTCTCGGCAAGGTTATATGTTACAGCGAAAGGGCTGTATGAAGCTGAGATCAACGGAAAAAGGGTCGGCGATTATTTCCTTGCGCCAGGCTGGACGCAGTATCATGAGCAACTACAGTATCAGACATACGATGTTACCGAATTCCTATCATCTCAGACCAACTGCCTTGCATTCAGAATCGCCGAGGGTTGGTACCGGGGAAGAATTGGCTTTGAAGGAGGCCGTCGCAACGTTTGGGGAATTCGCACCGCCGTATTGGCGCAGTTGGAGCTTCGATACCGTGACGGCACAAACCGTATCATCTCCACGGACGATAGCTGGACTGCAGCCCAGGGTCCGATTCGCTTGGCTGAGCTGTATGATGGAGAAAAGTACGATGCAACCGCTGAAATTGCTGGCTGGTCTAGCATTGGAGCCGAACCAGAGAAGTGGAAGGGTGTTGATGTGTTGCCTTCACTTCCTGAGAGCGTAGATCTCACTTCCGGCTTCAAAGAGCCGGCAACACGCCAGGAAATCATAAAAGCTATCGAGAAGATTAAAACACCCTCAGGAAAGACTGTCCTTGACTTTGGACAGAACCTTGTTGGATATCTGCGAGTGAAGAAGGTTAAGGGTCCTCAAGGCCACAGCTTACTCTTGTCGCACGCTGAGGTTCTTGAGAATGGCGAATTAGGGATTCGACCACTCCGAAAGTGTAAGGCTCAAGATAGATATATTTTGAGAGGAGACAAAGATGGAGAGGCCTATGAACCTCGCTTTACGTTCCATGGGTTCCGTTATGCTCAGATCGACAACTGGCCTTCCCCGGACATAGATGTTCTGGATGCTGTCGAGGCGGTCGTTTGTAATACGGACATGGAAGAGGCCGGCATTTTCTCTTCTTCAAACACCAAGGTGAACCAGCTGTTTAGCAATACGAAATGGAGTATGAGGGGTAACTTCTTGTCGATCCCGACAGACTGCCCTCAGCGTGATGAGCGTCTAGGCTGGACAGGAGATCTCGCCCTATTCGCCCCAACCGCTACTTACATATACGGTTGCTTTGGAGTCCTCAAGGATTGGCTAAGGGATGTTGCTTACGACCAAAAAGCGCAAAATGGAATTCCTCCCATGGTCAGCCCCAATATTCTTCAAGAAGACCTTTTCTGGGGTCATGTTTGGCCCGGTGCGATTTGGCACGACGTCACAGTCCTTGCTCCCTGGGCCCTCTGGGAGGAAACAGGCGACAGGGCGATTCTGCAACAGCAGTATGAGTCTATGGCCGCCTGGTTAAGCGTTATTCCCCGAAACAAAGACCGCTGCACTCACTTGTGGGACTTTGAACAATTTCAACTGGCCGTAAGTTCCTCTAAAATTTGGAAATTAATTCGTCTAATGGGTATTTTAGGACTGGCTCGACCCTAATGCACCACCTGATGAGCCATTCAAGGCGCTAACTGACCCCCCACTGGTTGCCAACGCCTTTCTCATAAAATCCCTCGACGTTACAGCCAAAGTTGCCACTATCCTTGGCCTAACGGAAGACGCCAAGAAGTACGAAAGCGAGGCTGCAAGTGCCCGAAAAGAATTTGAGGAGGAATACGTTAGTAAGAATGGGCGAGTGATATCGGATTCGCAGACGGCGTACGCACTTGCAATTTGCTTCGACCTCCTTTCAACGGAGCAGACACGACGAGCTGGCAACCGACTCATGAGCGTAGTTAGGAACAATGACTTCAAGATTGGCACTGGATTTGCAGGTACACCTTACGTGTGCGAAGCTCTCGCAAAGACCGGCCACATCGATATTGCGTACAAGATGCTGCTGAACGAAAAGTGTCCCTCATGGCTATACCCCATTTCAATGGGAGCAACGACAGTCTGGGAGAGATGGGACAGCATGAGACCCGACGGATCCATCAACCCTGGTGATATGACATCCTTTAACCACTATGCATTTGGCGCTGTGATCAAATTCCTAGTGGAACGTCTTGCTGGTCTTCAGAGTGTTAGCCCCGGATGGAAAAAGTCTCGAGTTGAACCCATGCTCGGTGGTGGCTTTACCTCTGCTGAAGCCGAACATCTTTCTCCTTATGGAAAGGTATCGAGCAAGTGGTCAGTGGCTGCTGCGAAGGATGGACTGCGTCAGTTCACTCTGGACGTCGAAGTCCCGCCCACCACCACGATGGAGGTGGTCCTGCCGGGATTGGAGGGACCCAAGACAGAGACCTTGGGTTCAGGAAAATGGTCGTTTACAACTCAGATAAATGAAAGCACAATTGGGCCGGACAAAGAACCCCCACGGGGGTTCCCACACAATATAATAGAGCAGATTGAAGCTCACAGAGCCAAGCAATAGGAGGATAATCAGTCTTAGAATAGGGTTATATAGGTATAATATTATCAACAATTTTGGTGCATGCTGATCTGAACATAGTTAGGTTCTCTCACTGTATCTATCTAGAGCTAACTAGTGGGCGATGCATTCCTGTATTTTCATAACCAGTTAATTTATAATACATCGAAGCAGTGACTATATCTGATAATGGATTCTGTTTGAATTGGCACTACACGGGCACCAATCTAAACACTGCAGATATCTGAAAGTACCCATTTATAATTTCAAGCGAAATAATTTAACCCACCTCGCCCTTGAATTTGAATGGGGTGCTCTTATGTGTACTCACTGGTTGATTATAGCTATAGATTCATCATCCGTAGATGACGGAGATTTCACCTCGCATCATGACCGAATTAAGTGGCTAGCGAAAAAAGGACTGATATGAAAGTGGCATTAATTCATTTGAAGAAATTTTTCAAAAGCTTTGTTCTATGTACTATTCACATTCTCGGAGGCTGGATTTCTCCAACATGAACTTACACAATATAAGAGCATTTCCAATTAACCCTGAGATGTGTCTCGGTCGCTAGACTCTTGGCCTATGCAGGTAACATTGAGTAGTCCGTTATCAAGGTTAACGCACTCATACACCGGTGGCTTGCCGCTGGGGACGGTAATGCTGATATTCTTGGCCTGAATGCTGCTGCATCGCTTTACATGGAAAAGGACCGTTAGTACCAATCCAATATACTCAGCCGAGTTATGGGAAAACTTACGTCTGAAGCACTACAAACAAGTGTACCTGCTCGAGGATCGTATTTCTTTGAAGTGGTTCCCCACATGTTCTTCATCGTCACATCCTCAATTGTCAAATTTGCCTATCGCGTGGTTAGTATCTTGATTGGAGTCTTATTGGGTTGAACTTACAGGGTACTGGTTGCAAAGAGTCTGGTTCTTTTGGCCGTAGCACTGAGTGATGGTGATGGCATTGTCGTTGTTCTCGTGGTAGAAAAGATCATACGTGACATTTCGCACACGCCCGAGACCACCGCCACCATTAAGAGTAGCCTGGAAGTCGGTTTCAATGCCAGGCCAGACCTTGATTCTGGCACCATCACTGGCGTTGGACATAGATGTGTTGTAAATGTACAGGTTCTCGACAATATCGGTTTCACCCTTGTACTGACCGAGGGACCCAACACTGATTCCGTGGGATCCATTGCATAGCAGATTTTGTATGACAACGTTAGTACTATTAGGCTTGAAAGAGACGCAATCTATCAAGATAAAACATGTTAGCCCAAGCTACATTAGAATTTTGCTGCGTGGAAGGTATGTGCATACCATCAGTGTTATCAATCACTGAGTTCTGGATGACAACACGATCCGAGCGGTAAGTATCCCAGCCGTCGGAGTTGGCGATTTTTGTTCCATTGACGCTCTTGGTTTTGTTAGCGAGTTTCAAGATACAGGGAGAATTAACCTACGAAAGCCTTGAGGTCCATGTCACTGATTAGAACGTCAGTGGCATTGGCGATGAGGTTGAACCACTATAATTGTTAGTATTGTGCCATCGTCAGTAATTCTCTAGACTTTTTTTTTTTACATTGGGTGGGTTTCGCATTCGAAGATTGGACATGGTGGCACCCTTCACGCCCTCAAAAGAAAAGAGCATTGGACGCAGAAGCTTTTGTCCCTTGTTAGTAATTATAATGGTGCAATGGTTTAATGAATCATACAGTTGAGTTGGCTTGGAGCTCCTTCCAGTAAGGCTCTCCATGGCCATCAATGACAGACTTGTCATTGGTGAGATCACCATAAATGTTGATATCCTGACCACCAAATTTCCAAAAAACGGACTGGTTCTGAAAGTTGAACTTGAAGCTGTTGTCGGCCCAGTAGTAGACGTCATTCTTGAAGTTAATTTCTCCAGTAATGATTACGTCGACCTTCTTCAAGAATGTGAGATCAAGTGGTGACGCAATGAGATAGGTGTCATCAAACACAATTGTTCCACCATTGTTGCATTTCTTGAAAGCCTTCAAAATGCCACTGGCATCGTCCTTGTGTGTGCCTTTCGTCGGTTTTACATAACAATAGCGGTTCTTGTCTCTTGGTGGAGAGTACGGCATGGACTGCCCGGTATTGAATGGACTCGGGGTCAGCTTTGGCCGTTTTGGGAGTTGGCTGTGCTTTGCTGCGACAACAGTGGATAGAAAATCACACAAGGTGACGAGCCAGAGAAGCGACGGAGCAAGCATGGCGACGAAATCCCTCAAATATGTCAAATAGAAATGATGGACAACTACCAAAGGTCGATCAAAGCTCTATCCATAAAAATCCACAATTTCGACCTCCCTACTTATAAGTTGAGAGCCCACGGTAGCAGATCGGTCTTGGCACATCGGAAAGCATTTGAGCCGGCAATGCTGCATCCTCGTACGTGGAATTTCTGGCAGTTCTTCCGTCCACTTCTCCGCAAACCGACCTGACCATGATCGGAGACCCATGCTTAAATTAACTGTATCAAGAGATTTGCTCCTCACATCACCCCGAACCCCGCACGGTCCCTATACCACCCCTAAATGCTCTGCATTTGACGGGGAAAGAATACGTATTTAGCCGGCAAGTCGGCAACCAAGCTTTGCGTCCAGCTAATTAACGGATGGGCAACTGTGACATTATTTCCGTCGTAACGCACCAATGAGCAAACTGGGGGGCATGACAGGGAACGCAGCATGGGTTCTAGTTCCGTTCAATCAAACCCGGGGGAGGAATGATTTCGCTCAGTGATTGGGAATGTTAACGATTCGTGGTAGCGACCGTGGGGGAAAACCTCCATTGTTTATTACTAATCACGTTTGCCAGAAACATAAATCCGGGCGAATTCCTATATTAAACTGTAGGAAATATTCCTTGATTTCATTCAAAATGTTGGATTCGCGTCTACTTTGACTGTTGATATCTGTTTCCGTGGAGAATAGAGGTTAGGTAGTGCTTGAATCTGTGTTTTAGGAACAGAATGTAATTCTATGTGGTGTGAATAATGAATTCTGAGGAATCCAATGCTCAATGCCCGCTATTGATGTGTTTAGAGTGTTCAATTTTCATTTTCGACGGTAGCGTAGATGATAGCTGGGCCCTCATCTTCAACCTCGGTTTTGACTAAATCGTCTCAGTGAGTTCTGTGACCACAAGATGGAGCCATTTTAGAGCACATGAATAAGAGTCATACCTGGGGATGCATTGTATGTTGGCTAAGCCTAGTGATGGGGGAATAAACGACTTGCGATATGCTTTCCTCAAGAATCGTTTCTTTTAATGGATAACTAAACAGTCCGTGGGTATCTCTCGGCGCCAAGACGACGTGCCGCTTGGATGGGCACAGCCAAGCCGTGATTTTCGGACAGCCAATGGGCATGTATGTCCATTGCCGCGATTCCGCCCGACCCTGTGCATATGTTTCCGTCAACCAACCGCTTCTGTTCTTTTGACCACCTGGCTTTTGGAAAGCGCGTCTTGGCATTTTTGAATTGGATATCATTGGCCGTCGTCTTTTTCCATCAAGGATTCCGCCTGATGTTATGACTGATGCGATAGTGCAATTAGCGAACAACAGCTTTCCAGCCGCAATATGATGATTGATAAAGCGGACGAATATCGGACGCAACTGGAAATTATGGGCGAGCCTATCAACTAATATGCAACATAATTTGGGACATCATCTGCAGTTGTGTAAGGTAGTGTGGTAAACGACCCGCCTACAAGAAGCACTAGATCTTGAGCAAGGCTGATATGATGAAAATCGAGCTGTGGACTACGAGCCGTTGGCACATAATCAATTAACAAAGTCATAGAATCCATAAATTTCACGAATTCTTTGTGTGGATCATTAACAAGGTTGATTGGACCAACGACGTCGATGTATTGGTAGTTGGAACGATGTGCATGTGATGCTGATATTCTTGACACTCAAGATGAGATTTCTAGACTCATAGCTCTGTATGATATTTTAGAGGATGCACAGCCGTTGACAGTGATCATGCGTTGTGTTTCGCTGGTGCTGTATCCCTCTGCCTGCCCCACCATTTCGACTACGCACCGCCAATGAACCAAGCCTTGACGAATCGAATTGCTGCTCTCAATGCTGCCTGCATTGGCCTTCTCTCAATAGTTATTTTTGCTGTCTTCGTCTATGGTTGTGCCCAAGCTGGGGGTCTGGACGCAGCTGTCATCATCTTTTCAGGTCCCTGTACCCAGTCGAAAACTCTGAACCTCCTTCTTCATCTTCTCCTCAACATACTGGGAACTCTTATTCTCGCATCCTCTAATTTCTTTATGCAAATACTCAACGCGCCGTCTCGTAAAGATCTTGACCGCGCTCATGCTCAATCTTCCTGGGTCAACGTGGGGGTTCCATCCCTGCGTAACCTTGTGCACGTTGGCCCACTGAAGGTTGCCTGTTGGGTGGTCTTGGCTTGCAGTTCCACCCCCCTTCACCTATTCTTCAACTCCCTTGTTTTTGAGGTTGCAGAAATCCCAGGAAAATTTTGGGTTGAATATTGCCTCCGAGTCGTTTGTCCAGGGTGCCCAATACTTTGCCCCAGGCGCAAGCCTTTGGAACACACAAGTCCCATATAATTGTTCGACCCCGGGTCTCCCGGGCCATGAAACGAATGACAAGCTTTGCAAGAGCAAGTTAACTGACAAGAACCAAGTATGGATGTTTGATGGAGATGTTTTTCCAGTCTCGTGGATGAACAAAACTTCAGACGAACAAAAGAACATCTCATCCGCCGCACAGTCAAGTACTTCTAGCTGGGAAAAGCTTGATGCGGCGGAGTGTCGTAGTCAGTTCCTGTTCTGTAACGGTGGACAGGGTCTTACGAAATACCTTAACGTTGTCTTGGTGGTGAAGAATGACGGAGAGTCTTTAGACAAGGGCATATTGGATGGTCAGATGCGGAGCGGATTTGACGAGCAATACAACGCCCTCGATGTGGAATATTGCCTCGCCGAGAAGACCGAACAGCTGTGCAAAATTGGCATGTCCAATGGTCTTCTTTTTTTCCGTCCTCGTTTGCGTCATTATAAAAACCGCAATGTGCATTTTTGTCATGATTCGGTTTGTCTTGAGGCAGGACCAGCATCCTCTTGTCACATTGGGCGACGCGGTAGATTCACTGCTTCGGCGACCCGATCAAACGACATCCCGGATGTGCACACTAGAAATACACGATATACAAACCAACTTGTGGCGACATTTCAAAAGATCTAGGACCTTAAACAATTACGAACATGAAGCTATTGGCGTGGAAGTTTTGCACACCGATACCAAACATGAGCTTGTTCATCCTGCCGCGCGTCAATGGAAAAATAAGGCGGCCCGCTCATTTAAAGCAATCCCACAAGTCTCCTGGTTGAGAACATGCGTGTTTTTCCTGGTTGTTCTGGCGGGTTTCTTTGTACTATTTTGGCCAAGCGACTGGTGGCAGCTTTCAAATGTAAGGAGTTCATGCTGTTTCAGCGCCTTTGACACTCCCAGTACTGACCCTGAGCTAGGTCTGGTGCATTTGGGACTAGTGGGATGAACAACTTTGTTATTCAGAACCAAGGGTTATTCAGATGCCCTCCGAATTTTATGATGGCCTGAACGAGGACATAGAAGCGGCCGAGATAAAACACCTCAGCTTTGGAGCTGAGGCGGACGATGTTACTGCCCCGGTTTTTAAGGATTGGTATGCTTAGAATAAACATGAATTTATATGGGTTTAATTTGAAGTTGGATTTCTGTAGTGGAGAGTTGCTACTTTGCCCCACGCAGTTCGGCTGACACAAAGGAATGGGTCATCAGATATTGAAACTACATGCACTGCAGAGGCGCTATCGTTGAAGACATTATCCAATCTTTTCCTATATGAATAATAAAGCTTTGCTATTGGTTTCCTATTTGGTGTTAGGGTTGTAAGGCAGTTTGGTTGGCGATGGCGATGGTGATGTCATTGGATTTTGTATTCTTGGCAATCTGTTTAGTTCTACGGCGATAGAGCTGGAAATACGCGCCATGGGTTCATGAGAGATAACAACTTTCAAGGAATATAAACGCCTCACCCCGCATTCTCACCGACTGATTCACTCCCAGCCACCCAAATGATATTACCCTGCAATGATATGGCATGATACGAAGCACAAATTTTAGAGAGCTTACTTTGATATTATTAACAATGTCTATTGGTAGCAGGGGAGAACCAGGCTTTTGTGTAGGCTAGGCCTTTCCTGGGAGTTTTCTAGTCGTATTTGGGAGATCACTTATTTCCTATCAGGAGTGGAAGATAAGAGAGTGGACCCAAGTACATGTTATCGTAGTATATCATCGCATTTGAGGGTAATTCAGATTTGTTCATGATAATTTCGATGGATGATCGATATCTCGGGGCTTGATTTGGGTGCGAAAAGCGGAGAATTCGTGAAGTAGCGGTATATAATGCAACCATACTTAAACGACTTGAATGGTTCATAGATCAAGATTGAATTTTGTGTTGCATACCATTTTTTGGTGGAAAGAATGGCCCGATTTTTCTCTACTGTAGCCCGCCTTGTGGCCCTCAGCACCGTCGTGCTGCCTATGGCGCAGGCTCGTTTTGATACAGGCTTGGAGTGAATTTCAACGAATTCCTCCTTACCTAAAGTTGTGTACGTAATTAAGCTGCTCACGAGCCACTCTATCTGACAAGGTGGCTTCAGCATCTACAGCGCCAGGGGTACAATCCTCTCTGCCTCAAACTATAGCCGGCTAGACAATATCAACTACGGTGCCGGGGTTGGACCTACACCCGAACAGTTGATTGGAAATGTTTCTGAAGTTTTAGACGTTGCTCAGCTGGCCGTTGTCAATTTTGATGTTCCAGGGGGTAGCTCCGGCTTGAATTCTTCATTGTACCTCAACATCAGTCAGCATGCCAACACGCAGCTTTGTTCCAAGGGATCCGACATTGTCGGTGCAGTCATGTTTCATGGCACAAATACCATGGAAGAGACGGTAAGTCCAAACACTGCTCATGATGCTGGAATCAAACTAATTCATGGAAGGCCTTTGGCGTTGACTTGACCTTTAACTGTTCAAAGCCATTTATCGCAACAGGCGCCATGCGCCCTGATTCCTACATTTCCCCAGATGGTCGGTCAAATTTCTATCAGGCCGTAGCGGCGGCTGTCTCGCCATCTTCTCGCAATCGTGGCGGTCTCATCGCTTTTAATGATAGGTATGTGATGGAGGGTACCTTATTCTAGAATGATACTGACAGGACTAGAATATCGTCTATTTTCTACTCAACAAAAGTCAATGCCAACACACCGGATACATTCAAGGCTCTTGAGCAAGGTAACCTGGGTGTTTTTCTAGCAGGACAGCCCTTCTATTACTTTGGCGCAGCATACCCAACTGGTCGCCCTTATTTCGATATCTCCAATACAACTGAGCTACCTTCTGTTATAATTCTCTATGGCCACCGCAAGTATACCAGATAAGTATCCTCAAAGCCAATTGCTTACCATGAATTAGAGGGATTCGACGCATCGTTGATGTATGCCGCGGTTACTAATGGCGCCAAGTAAGTGTCTATCGCCGACATGGTTTTTTCTGCAACTAATTAGATCACAGAGGTTTGGTTATTCTTGGGCCAGGCGCAGCTTCGTTGAGCCCAAGCGCCCAAGACGCTGCCGATGAGCTTTTTGAGAAGGGGATTCCCACCGTTGCCGTAGCCCGACCTGTAACAGGCACAGGAGTGCCTGGTCCCTACCCAGACTCTATGTATGTTGCTTATCGTCAACTGCTGGCTCAAAAGGCCACTCAGCTAACCTATCAATAGTTTCTTTTCGTCCTACGTTGGAGCTGAACAGGCCAGGGTCATGCTCCAGCTTGCGATCAATGCCGGTCTCTCTCTTGACGAAATCCGAGATGTATTTGAGACTCCGCTTCGAAATGCAGTGTACGGCGTTGGGGCAAGCCAGGAAGCTTATTATCGATAAGGCGAAATCCATCTGAGCTCGAATTTCCAGCAGCTTAACAGCAATGTCGGTCTATTAGTTGATGGATCTATGACCTGCAATAATGAATGAGTACAAATATCTGTCTATTCCGAGCACGTGACCATGTTGAACGACTCTGTACTTTCTACGCTATTTGCTGCCTGTCCGCTGTTGCCAATTCGCATGTCTTAAGGACAGCTCACGGCTTGTTAGTGCGCTGCTGGTGCATGCGCCCCCCACTAAATTGTCATCATTGGCATTGGACTAATCGCTAAGCCGAAAACCTGCCTCCCCCCCCCTCCCCAAGTTAGGCAGCGGATCTCGTTATTACACCTACAAGAATCCCATCTTTACACACTGTCGCACTTATTTGAACCCTCATTTCAATACAACAGAAAGATGGGGGCCCAACCAACCCCAGACGAAATATGGGCCTTAGTATTCTCATTCTTCGAGCCCACGGTAGTCGAAAGCCCCTGGGAACCCTGGGGCTACAATGTCCATCCTTATTTGCAGCCTGACCTGCATCCGCTACAACCCATTGTCTCGCTGTGTCTTGTTTCTCGGCAATTCTGTCGCATTGCCCAGCCATTGCTCTATCGCATGGTCAACGCCCAGCATTTTCGAAATGGCCAAGCATTTTGCTTCCTGCGGACACTGCTCACCGCACCGCACTTGGCTCAGATGGTGCGTGTCCTAAGTATAAGGGACCGCGTCTACCCTTCTCCTGGAACAAAGTCGTTGTTAGCTGCGGCGCTCAGTCACGTGCAAATACCGCCGAGGTTTAGGATCTGCCTTGAGCATACTCTCAAGGATGACCTTCGTGGGTGGTCTGGCGGCGTTGGGACACTTGCCCTTTCCCTAACGCCCAATGTTCAGCGTGTCTATGTCGACATGGGCAGACGGTCTGCAAGTCTAGCATGGCTGCTGAGTGGCTCCTTGCAGATGGAAGATGACTTTTCTTATGAGGTAAGTGATGTTGAGTATGACGAGGACCTAGGAGTCGACGATGTCGACGATGAAGAACTTAGTTTCCCGTCTGTGTCGGTTGCAGAAGCACCCACTGCGCAGGAAATCGAGTCTCTCGGCTTAGAAGCTTACGCAAACTACGGGTTACAGCAGATGAGGGAGGCATGGCTGCTTGCCGCCGCCTCTGACCGTGAAGCGACTTCTATGGCGTATTTTGAAGCTGTTCTTCTTCATCCAGACCTAGAAATTTTACATCTTGTCAAGATTGACTGGCGAAGGGATGAGGTGGAAAAGATGAGATGGTCCGATCGAATGTCCGATCTACATACTCTTGATATTAGAGACTGTCTTGTGGATTCTGCAGGCTTGCTCAACATTTTATCCCGCTGCCCTAAACTCCGCCGTCTATCTATAGATCTAGGGGATTCTGATCTAGAGGGGTTCTACGGCTATGATGAAGATGACGTAGGCTGGAATTTCGAGATGGAAGAGTTCGGACGAGTTTTGAGGTCTCACGGAAAGAACTTAACAGAACTTAGGTTCAAATCAATCGAGTACCGGTGTGATCATCGATTCGAAGAGCGGTATATACAAGAAGCTGTAATGGGGTCATTGAAAGATTTAACTTCACTTCGGGTACTTGATATCCATGAACTTGACCTTGTTCTCCCCATCGATAACAATATATCCTTCACGCCGCCGCCGCCGCTCGGCCTGAACAGCGTCCTTCCCGAAAACCTCGAGGTCCTGCATTTCCCATATAATGACTTTGGGGCTTTCCATGAGATATGCGACCTCATTGAGTCAGGGTGCTACTCTAAGTTGCGCAAGATTAGGCTTGGAGGCTATAATGGCATACCGCATCAGTCACCACAAGATAAGATGATACCAGGCTGGCAATACTCGTTCGAATCGGACCGTGCTGGAGAAACGTACAGCTGGCCAGGAAAGCGTTACACATTCATAGAGTTTTTGAAATCCGAATAATAAACTGCTTACATACATTGAACCAATTGAATGATGACTCATTGAAGATAGAGACTGCACTACTCGTTCTGCCCTTTGATGTGTGGATCAAGCATAATCCGTAGCCAGAAGATATTTATCCCCAAGAATAACGAGAATGAAATACATGGTTTTGAAATAGAAGGATATTGTATATGATACAGTGTAGTTAGAAGAGATGAGGCTTGTTGCACGAAATTCCATTTGTGAGCAGGCGATGCCAAGAATATTTATATTGTATCAGAGCGGGAACATTTACATGGTCTTTTTTTTCGCCTCTCGGTAACCAATGAGTGTCCCCTTTAGCCGTCGCATTCATAAAGTTGGTTTACATGATACTCTCTAGACATTTCTGTTCCCAAAAGGTGCATGTAGAAGCGGCACCAACCAATATGGTTAATCTTGTCCCGCTTTTTGGTTCCTGAATTTCGGCATCATCCGTGACAAGTGTAGCCAATCTCAAACTTGCCTTGTCAAGGGTCTAGAACAGCCTTGATGCAACGAAGACGGCAAACAAGTCTGTTCCAAGATCCACCAGCATTCAAAACATGCCATTGTATCGGGTCATTCGCCATGGTGAATGCACTTATTATTCCCAAGCAGCGTAGATAGAATTTACGGCACAATTCCTCTGTTGGCCCCAGCGCCCACCGCTAATTAATCTTGACATAAAAAATTCCGTACAAAGTGCGAGATCATTAGCTATTGGGGGTGCCGGAGGATGCCCCGGGTATTCATCACAGAAACTCACTCATTAGCGAGGACGTTGCTACAATTTTGGTTTCCTTGTAAATACGAGTTTCTACTTGGGTTTAAATGGAGCAAACGCAGAGCCACGCCTCCGAAGCACGGACGTCGTTGAAATCTCCAGACTCCCCATCCTATGGACCAAGTACTCGCCGCTTTCTAATACTGTTTTGGGGAGTGGAATAGATAATCAACACCTCAAGATGTTGACAGAATGCGAGTGTAATCAGCATTTGGAACATGAAGAAAACTACAGTTGTAAACGTTTAGTGAATCGTAGAAATGACCAACTATATATGAAACAAGGCATCAAGCGATCGACGACTAAACAGCAGGGTAGGGATAATATAATTCCCGGGGGCAGTCAATGCAGTACTGTTATAAACTGGGGATATCCTAGCCAATCCGTTTACGGGCTGTGGGTTCCAGAAGAGTTCATACCTGGCTAGTTTCCATCCTCTGGTTCCCCGGCGTTATGAGGGTTTGATCCACTTCCACCATCTCGGAGGCTTCTCTCCTACTACTGGAATTACTAGAGAGGCTTTTCCATTTTATTAACATCAAACGAAGTAGTGGACGAAACGCTGGAAGTGACGCGATTATGATCTGGGTTGTCATTTCCACCCATGCGAGAACATCTGTATTCAGTCAGTCATAATGACATACAGGAAAGCTATTTTACAATGCGTTTGCTTACATGTGTTCAATGCATATATAGACCAAACACTGAAAACAAACCGGACAGTGCTCGCGGCTACTGTAAGGGTTCCAAGTAAAAATAGACATATTAGCCCAGTTTTATCACTTTTTTGTAAACTCTTCAAAGTCGGTAGCATCCCAAATGGTAGTGAAAATACTACGTTACGAGAAGTCAGCATTGATGAATTTCGTCGCAGAAAAATAATTTTTATTTACCAAGCAACTCTGAGACAACACCAACAACCCAGTTAGTGACCCATGCTGCTGGGGATATCAAGACAGAGCACTTGGGGACCTCGGACCTTACAACAAGATATAAATCAGTTTCCAGTTATTAAGAAAGAAAGATTTTAACAAACCAATTTTTTTTTTACTCACCAGTTTTGCGATATGTCAAGGCCACACCCAAATAAATCAATGCAGGCACTCGTCAAAAAAGCGCATATACTATAGGCCACCACAATAAACAGATATATGCGGAGTCTATGCTCCGAAATGGGGAACAGTTCATAGTAGAACATCAGAAGACTAAATCTTGGAAAGTAAACGCTCAAATCGAACATAATTGAGCTTGCAAAAAACCACTAGCATATGATTAGCTTGTTCTCATGTAATGTTCATACTAATAAGTAGTCCACACCGACTTTTGCAAGTCCAATCTGGTAATAATTTGGGTAGGACATGACTCCAGAAGCATACAAATATACGTCACCGACAATAAGAGCAAGAAAGAACAATAGAGCCAGGGCTAGAAATATTTCCGATGCCCAAAAGGACCATTTTCTTTTCCATACTCTTACTGCAATTCGACCAACGACGACAAATAGAGAAAGAGCGAATAATATCCATTCGGTTACCTAGGGCATTGTATTAGTCAGGACGACAACGGATTTCTTCCAAGATGCGACTTGCCAAATATGCCTCTAAGTCTAGGCTGACCATAATGTTGAATGTCACCACCTCGCTGAGCCCACCGATTAGATGGGCCTGTAAATGGTATCCGAGCACATGTAGAAAGAGATGTGGGGGAATGGCCACAATATGTATGACATCAGTACGCCATAAACTTATGACACGCAATCACCTTGGTTGCCGATCCAAGTCAATTCCGAGGATGAATGACGGCAAGAGCTCCGCAGGAACACCCATGGGCTTGCGGCGGGATAAGAATGAGCTGGGCCATTGGATAGATATGTTTGCGAAAGCCACCCAGTGGCAATCGATGAGACAGGTCACATTCGGACATCCAGCGCTGCGATCAATTCAAATTTCAAGACAAATTTCAAGACAAATTTCAAGTCAAATTTCAAGTCAAATTTCAAGTCAAAAGCAAAAAACCATACTATGTAATTGGTGGAATTAAAACTGGGCCAATACAATATCAGCTTTGCTTGCTTTTGACTTGAAATTTGATTTGAAACTTGAATTGACCCAGCGCTGGGGACATCGCCTTTAGGATCTAGGCTTCCGAGGCATGAAAATTAGTGTACCTTCGAGCCTCGAAGTACGCCGGTTAATTTCGGGTCTCAGGCATCAATGAGCGGTTGGCCAAAATAAGTAATTCTGTCTGAGGTAGTATGTCACTCCAGACCAACAAATGGAATTGTTTCTCAGGCTAGCAGCATGCAAGCACGGGCCTCCTACTAGCTGTCTCATTTGTGAGCAGATAATTAATTGGTGGGATTCAAGCTACACGGAATCCACTGAGCTGTGTGCTAACTTTACAGACCCCGACTGGGCTGATCCAGACGATCAACGTGCTCTGACACCAATTACTGTGCTGGCCATTCCGAGAGCTCGCACTTGTAAATGTGACAACCGCTTTCTTCAACAGTTGGTTTTAAGAACCGATCAGCCCTCCAACTCACATCTCTGTCTAGCTCTTGATTCAACCTCAATGTCATTTTTTATTAAAAAATTTCATCCCCAGCCTCTTCGATGGTTTTAATTTTTGGGTTATTGTGACGTCTTAAATTGGAAGCACTTAATCCGAGTACGATGGCGCCAATTTCAGCCATGTTTCCGAAACTTGAAGCTTTAATGGCAAATAAGATTAATAATACTGTATAGTCGAATATGGTAAATGCCGGCAGCTTCTGGTGCCCAGCATCAAATTTGACCCCTGAGCCTAAAAGCCAAAATTTGAAGGATTATTTATGAGACCATGCACATACACCGCGTAATAAGCCTCATTTCAGGCCTCACCTTGAAATCTTGAGGTTTTGGTAACTAGTAAAATACAACACACTCGAGCCAATGTGTCAGGTTGTGCGTATTGCATATCAGTTGGTCGGTCGATCGCACACTCAACCGCCTGTTATTCGCCCTGATAATATTGAATGGAGTGTCGCAAATCATAAATTATCCGTCGAAATCTATTATGCTATGGCCGAGCGGGCTAACGACCGACTAGAAGCGCGGCCTGAAGCCGATACCATTTGAAAACGCCCATAAAACTGAAACGACATCGACCAGTGTTAGTTCCCGAAACACAGTCCCCTCCTACTCTTCTTGGATATAGCTCTCAGGAACAAACACTACGCAATTTTCTCCTACCTTTTTTTATTTATTTTTTTATTTTACAAAAAAAAAACAGCTCGGTAGTCCAACATACCTAAAACCTCAGGTGAACCTGCACAGCAGTCACGAGATTTATGATTGCCCAATGATAGATTAAGAGATACCTTAATGGGGAGTTTTCCCTTTAAAATACCAGAAACAAACACCATTCCCCGAGTGGTAGTTGTGTGAATGGTGAAGGTAAGGAATAATAATACAGGGGCTGAATAGGTCCGGGAGCGTATATTCAAGTTCGGGCAGAAGTGGGTCTAGAAGCTGACGCAGCTTGGGGCCAACACCTTAATATAAGCCATACACAATGATGTCTATTATTTAATAGTCACCCCAGCCGCAAACTCAATGGCAGTGAATCATTCACCTTGATCAAAGTTCAATCATCAATATCGTAAATGAGGTACACAAATAAAACTTTACAACGATCCCCATTATGCGGCTTGTCCATACCGAAACCTTTCGACTACAATGCGGCAAGCAGGATACTTTTAGGGAAGAGGGTTATGCGATTCTCTCACACCACTGGGATCGATCCGAAATTTCCCTACAGCAATTGAAAAATACTATTAACAAGATCGACAAAGGCGAAACGCTCCCAAGCACACCCCAGTTCGATAAAATCCGTGGCGCGTGCCGAATAGCACAGGGTCATCGTATCAAGTGGATATGGATTGACACATGCTGCATCGACAAAACCAGCTCGAAAGAGAGATTAGAATTCATCAATTCCATGTTCAAGTGGTATCACGATGCCAAGATTTGCATTATATACCTGTGTGATGTGGAGAAGACTGAAAATACTGCTTCGAGTCGTGAGTTATTCTACAATTCAAATGCGCCACCCGTATGGTTTACACGCGGTTGGACACTTCAAGAGCTTTTAGCGCCGCGTGTTGTGCTGTTCTACGACAAGAGCTGGAAATATATAGGCACAAAGACAACTCTCGCCGAGCCACTGGAACGAGTCACTAAAATATCTGCAAAATATCTTACAAGGGAGGCAGATTTCAGGGAGGCCTCCATTGCGACAAAGATGAGCTGGATGGCTGGACGGGAAACAGAAAAAGTTGAGGATATTGCCTACGCTATGCTAGGCCTCTTTGATATATCAATGACTCCTCAATACGGAGAGGGTATGCGGGAATTTTTGAGGTTGCAAAAGATTCTCTTGAAGACGTCAATGGATGAATCGCTATTCGCATGGAGGATGCCTGAGCTTGGCGCCGGACAGAAATACAACAATAACCCCGAAGGCTGGGAGTCAGATGAATGGGGGATTTTGGCAGCCTCGCCCGATTGGTTCAAAGGCTGTGGTGAGATTATGGTTTCAGGTATGGAATCAGTTACACGAACTGGCGGAGGCTTCTCAATGATCCAGCAGGGAATTCTCGTGTGGATCCGAGACCCCGAAGACGAAAGCAATCATATGAAAATAATGTGCTTCCGGTTGAATTGCTACAAGGCGGACAGCAATGGGAACATTCTACCGATTCAAATCTACCTCCGCCCACTTAAACCTCATCCAGGTATGAAGTTGAAGCGTATACGCAGCACTGAATGGCGGCTATCGGATGGAATAAATACCCAGACTCACTCAAAAGCCTGCATTATAATGCAACCAAAACCCACGCGTACGCGTTAGTCCATATGCTCGGAAGCGATGAGTGTCTCCACAGTTTGAGGCAAGACATTTTGGTGGTGATATATGTGCGAATAGGCGACAGAAATAGAGGCGCAAATCATGGGATTTAAGGCGCGTCATGTTACAGGCCATTGGTGGCTCTACAGCCCTTGTCTTGATTGTGATGCGGTCCCGGCATACGGATCATCTTCTGCTGCCATTGTAGAGGTCGGGCCATGGCAACAGCAAATGAGCCTTACAGCCAGCAAACCATTCCTCAAAGCACCTTCTTCCGCTTCTAGCACAACTCTGAGGAGACCAGGCACTCAAGCTGAAAACAAACAAGTGAAGTTGAAATTGAGAACCGAGAGGTTTAGTCTCGATGTATTCCGCATGCATGGTAATGGGTTCGTATTGGAATGGTTGAAGTGCTACAGCGGAAAGCAGCCCAGAAGAAGAATGAGTCACAGGGCATCTGTTCTGTCTATGTTGTCGAGTGTATTATTTGCATATAATTAGGCAAAGCTGAATAGAAGTTGGAGGACTCAACAAAGAGTGGAGGACTGCAGCTTCCAGCTTTGCCTCTTTAAAATGAGGTATCGAAGGTTTACGCTAAAGTGATCTGATCAACAACTAATAAAATAAAATAAACTCTTTGTTCGGTAATTAGATAACTCAAATGTGGCACGTACCAGATACGTACCTGAATACGTACTCTCACCAAAATTTATGCCTTCCAATGTGGTGTTTTCGAGCGGAGCAAGGCCGGCCGCCGGAAACAAAAGCCGGCTGCAGGCTCGCCCCCCCCCCCCCCCCGCGGAGGTGTGAAAATGCAACTTTACTATAAAATCCGAATAATATTTAAGCTTGGTTATTAGAAATTAAGCTATTGGAAGCTGGGTTATTAGAAGCAGTAGGACTTGCAGCTTTGCCTATGCCTAGGACGATGCTTAGCGCTCGGCATTAGGGTCTTGTATGATTCATGAATGGTGCTGACAGGCTAGTAATACATCACCGCTTAACAGTTTAGAAAACCCGGGGCTCTGTTTGTTCTTTCACAGATAAACTGGCAACCGGATTGAAAAATTCCCACTATTGGATGGATGTCTTTCTTTTTCGTGGTGAATTTTTGGGTTTCCTTGGCTTGTTGATTTTTCTGCTCTGGCGGATGAATTGTTCACACCGTTCAATTGCCCAACCTCGCTATAGCGATTCCCACAACTGCAGCTGTGTCGCCAATAAAGAGAGAGCTGCCAGTGAGCTGTCACATCACCCAGGGGCAGAGAACAAGGCGCCCCGCTCTGATTAGATAAAATAAACAATTGAAGTGAGACTTGGCCCTCGCATCATCGTATGACAGGCCAAATATCTGTGCTACCGCGCCTAGACGCTAACTACAGGGTCACCCTGAAAATGAGGGGGAAGTGCAGAAGTTCCGCCTGCAATTCGGACTCTGGTCGTACTTTTGCTGCTAATCACGATTAAACTTGGCACTATGCTTAGCTGCGATAGGTGACGAGGACGCTGATCCCGGAGGATCAGGTTGATCATTCACAAGGGGAATTGCACAATAGGCGGTCACGTGGGTACCTTTGACAGGCTATCTTGGCCCTTGTGGGGATGGACTAAATGCCATCGGCAGAAGGCGTTATCAGTGAGCCGATGGCCCAAGCTCAGCAAACGCCCATGTTTTGTGACCTGCCGTTATCACGCTAGGGTCGCATTATCGGGCTTCCGAATATTTGCAAAGTTCCAGTAACGTGGGATTTAATCACCAGCGCCTCGGGATTGTTACTGGAAGAGGCAGTTACTGTCGCATTGCCAAGATGTTTGCGGAGAGCCCCAACAGCTGCCGCATTCGGATACCTGCAGTAACGCGCCGGCTTGGAATTTCATTGGCGGATCCAAGTATGCAGAGTAACAATTGGCAATGATCTGGTTGCATTGCTGCCATGTCTAAGACTGCGATTCCTTACAGGTCACATGTATAAAGGGACCATCATCTCAACTCGACAAACAAATCCAGGGCGTCTAGCCATTGTTCATAGCCCAATCTGCATCTGCTCAATCATTGATCCAGAATGAGGTCCTCAATCACATCGCTTGCCCTTATCGCCGCGGCCCTGCCGGCCCTGGCCAGCACCGAGAAGACGGAGCCCTATGTCTCATCAAAGGCGCTGCAGGAACTTATCAACCTCGACGATCTTCTTGCGGGGTCTCAGAAGCTTCAAGACTTTGCCGACGCGAACGGCGGCAACCGTGTCTTTGGCAGCGGCGGCCACAATGCCACTGTGGACTACCTCTACGACGCCTTGGTCAAGACCGGCTACTACGATGTCGTGAAGCAGCCATTCACCGAGATCTTTTCGACTGGATCTTCCAACATCACCATCAATGGCAAGGGGATTGAGTCGGGCATCATGACCTACACCCCAAGTGGCTCAGTTAGCGGAACACTTGTGGCAGCCTCCAACCTTGGCTGTGAGGCCAGCGACTACCCGGCCCAGGCAGACGGCAAAGTTGTGCTTGTCTCAAGAGGCACATGCACTTTTGGCGCCAAGTCGACCAGTGCCAAGGCAGCAGGTGCTGTAGGTGTCCTTGTGTACAACAACGTGGATGGCTCCCTGAGCGGCACTCTCGGCGCTGCATTTGGCGACTATGCTCCCATCGCCGGTATCAGCAAGGCTGACGGCGATGCAATTCTTACAGCACTCAAGGAGGGCGAAGTTACGGTTGACTTTAAGATTGACGCCATTACCGAAAAGCGCGTTAACTTTAACGTCATTGCAGAGACCAAGGAGGGTGACCACGACAATGTCCTTGTATTGGGCGGACACTCGGACTCTGTGGCTGCCGGCCCTGGTATCAAGTAAGTAGACCAAGAGGCGCTTTGATGCACTACTGCGACTAACCATGCGTAGCGATGATGGTTCCGGTATCATTGGTGTCTTGAACGTTGCAAAGGCCCTTACCAAGTTCAAGGTCAAGAATGCAGTGCGATTTGGCTTTTGGGGTGCTGAGGAGTATGGCCTGCTCGGCTCTTACTACTACATCAAGCAAATCAACAGCTCCGAGACTGAGTTGGCCAAGATCCGAGCCTATCTCAACTTTGACATGGTACGCCCATTCTTCTCTTTTTAATCTGATAGGAATTGTGCTGATGGTTATCCTACTTTAGATTGCCAGCCCCAACTATGTTTACGGCATCTACGATGGAAACGGAGACGCCTTCAACTTGACCGGTCCTGCTGGATCTGATGTTCTTGAGAAAGATTTCGAGCAGTTCTTTGATGGCAAAGGTGTTGCTCACGTCCCCTCCGAGTTCAGCGGTCGCTCTGACTATGCTGGTTTCATTGAGAATGGAATTCCCTCAGGCGGCCTCTTCACCGGCGCCGAAGAAATCAAGACTGAGAAGGAGGCCAAATTGTTTGGCGGCGAGGCTGGTGTCGCCTATGACGTCAACTACCACAAGGTTGGCGATGATATTAACAACCTGGCTCACGATGCATATCTCCTCAACACCAAGGCCATTGCCAACTCGGTCTCCAAGTATGCGTTGAGCTTCGAATCGTTGGGCAAGGTCAACAAGGCCAAGAGAAGATGGGTTGGCGACAAGATTCAGTTCTTCCAGAGATCGACCTTCTCTCATGCCCACTCCCACTCTGGACCTTGTGGAAGTGGCCCTAGCCAATAAGAAAAATACTGTTTGTAGATTAGTATGGCTGTGCAAGCATTGAAAAGGCGACTGATGGGAGCGGGTGGGCGTGGTTTGTACTATTCGATTAATACGAGAAGATGAGTTTATGATGTCATAACTAAGTGCGCTGTAACCGTGATGTGTTGATGGGAAATCATAGTTGGCGAACATTATTGGCCACGGCGACGTGGCTATCCTTCTTCATCGGTGCCAGATACTGTCACAAAAGACGAACGTCCCTTGTGGGACCAGTAAACTCTGTATATACAGTTGCAACAGATAC
Source organism: Calonectria pseudonaviculata (assembly GCA_004380915.1). Taxonomy (NCBI): domain Eukaryota; kingdom Fungi; phylum Ascomycota; class Sordariomycetes; order Hypocreales; family Nectriaceae; genus Calonectria; species Calonectria pseudonaviculata. Next base: position 2,708,614 of record PGGA01000005.1, read on the forward strand.
CAATGAGATAATCCACCTCCATTCGACCACTCGGCTAATGGCAGTTCAATACTGGTACGTATGAACTGTCAACATCTACTGGGTAGAGAGGTTGGGGCATCCATTTGATGATTCTCCCCTCAAATGGTCCTGGCCTGAGGCTGAAACAAAAGGACAGAAGGTCTTAACGGAGATGGAGGACAAGTTCGTCAACGCAACCCTTCCTTACACTGTAGGCCAGTTGATTGAGGAGCATTGTGAGTTGCGGGTTGGTCTAGAATGAAAACTAGCACGACGCCACTATCAGTCTAATCGCCCCCCTGTCAGCAACGGATGATCTGTTGGCCGAAGAGTATCACAGAGCATCGCTATTGGGTAGCCAGTAGCTTGTGGTATAATCAATCTAAACCAAAAGAAACATGATGGGTGTATTTGGTAATGCGGCTCATTGGACGGCTGCACATGTTCCTCGTGAGGGGATACGCCGATGGCGCCGAGCTCAATTGAATGTGGGTAAGCGTTGTCTAAAACGTTGTCGGCAAAGTCGCCGACCGTTTTTGGCTTAATATATATATGACACCCACACTTGTAATCATCTACTATTTGATCTTTGCCTTCATTTCATAGCCAATTTGATGCAAGCTACAATGTCAAAACAGACTGGCATTATTTTAACTGGCCCAAACGAGCCTTTCATTATCAGTGATGACGTCCCTCGTCACAGCCCAGGCCCGAAGCAGGCCTTAGTCAAGTGTCTAGCTGTTGGAATCAACCCAGTGTGAGCTCTTAGTTCTTAAAGCAGAAAATCACCATCACTGATTATGAATGTACAGAGAGCCTCTTCAACAGCATTCTGGTCTTTTGGTGAACGAATGGCCAGCAATACTTGGCAGCGATTACGCGGCTGTTGTTATTGAAGTTGGCTCGCAATGCACCAAGTTTAAGCCCGGTGACTACATTTATGGCTGTGCACCTCTGGGCCAAAATAAACTCAGCCCATTCCAAGAAACATTTCTCGTAGAGGAAGATGTCTTCTTCGTGAAGTCCCCCAACCTATCTACGGAGGAGACATGCACTATCAGTGTTGGCCTACTGGTAACCAGCCCCAGGTCTTCCTCTGGGTCTTTTTTTTTTCTGACACTGGGACTCACTGTACACCCTACGAGCAACCCAGTAAGTTGTATCTAACATTTTTCTAGACTTCAGGCCTATGTTTGATTTCCGGGCTCGAATTGGAGCTTCCAGAGGCAGCTGTTAAGGCAACGGAAAGAGACGAGTGGATAGTCGTACTGGGAGGCACTGGCAGCGTTGGTCAGTTTGGTGTACAGGTAACTTGATCCAGGATATTTTTTCGAGATAACACTAATAACTTTCCAAGATTGGCCGTCTTTGTGGATACAAAGTCCTGGCATCTTGTTCCCCATCTAAAGAATCTGTACGGATAACATGAGGCGAAGTGCATCATTGATATTGTGTGATAATTGCTCACAGCTTCATAGCTCGCACGCCAGAATGGGGCAACAGAAACATTCAATAACCGAGATTCTGTGGATGAGCAGTTGTCCCGTATTCGGGAAATAACGGAAGGAAAGTTTGCTCGCATCTTTGATTCTACTGCTTATGGCTACGAAATAATGGTGAAGGCCCTCGAAACCTGCTCTAATGCATCCGAGAAGTATCTTGCTTCTGTTGATGATTGGTGAGATCCAGACCTTGAAGCTTGTGATCCGAGTAGGAATTCACTGACGCCCTGGGAAGGTCTGAATTTAAAACACCCCCATCGATTAACGAGTACCGTGCGGAGCTCGGCCACCTTTGCCGTCTTGATGAGACCTTGGGAATTGAAGTCACCAACGACGTTATCAAGATGATGCCGAAATTTGAAGCTCATCTCAAAGCCGGTACCCTGAAGCCTATTCCACATATTGTTTATGGGACTGGCTGGGAAAAGGTAATTCAGGGCATCCAGGATCTTGAAAATGGAAAAGTCAGTAAGAAAATTGTTGTCAGAGTCCAGGAAGAGTAAGGATCTAAGAGGAATTCAATTATCTAGTGGGGTATACAATGTCGTGGGAAAATGCTACATGCCATCGAATCAAAATTTTCCCATGTTCGCCTTGCAGTCCCTTCAGTAATATACACTATCATAAAAGATCTATAAACAAACAATATTTGCCAAATGACCGTTTCCTTCGGTTTACCCCCATGGCTGAGAATGGCTGGTACACTTCATTATCGTGTTTTGAGTTTTAGATAAGTTTATAGCCCAGTGAGTTGACCATCTTTGAATCTGCTGCATCCCACAAAGTTCCATTGAGAGCCTTTTGTTTAATCCAGCGAAGAGTGATGGCGGTCTTTTCTAAGCGCCTGAGAGGAGACTCAAGTGGAACGCCCACATCGACATACTCGGCATGAACGCGGCTGTCTTTGTGAAAATCACTTTGTGGGTAACAATCGTGATCCACGATAACTAAGGCGTAGGGGTTCGGTTCCCTGTTGTTTCCCTTGTCTTTTCCATGAGCATCAATTGCAGCAAGCCATCCTGCCTTGACGTCGCCGACATTGAAGCGGTGAAATGAATGGCCCGAATACCATGAGAACACCACAGTATCCAGATGTTCCTTTCGGACTATCTGGCCCCAGATCTTTGCCTCCTCGTCCATAACTGGGTCGTGTAGAGACAGACAGCGCAGCCTCGGCCAGCGAGTTGCCCAAATGGGCTCTTCCTCAATTCCCCGTCGTCGCGGGAAGCTAAAGTCTGTTCCAATAGCCACAAACTCTTCAAGATTGGAAAGAGATTCAAATCCATTTCGAAATTGATCATTGAGAATGTATTGCTTGGGGTGCAAAGCTCCAAGCGGCATATCGATGACCAATCGCTTGAGTGTCGGGGCGACGTTGACTAAGAGTCTTGCCACTGTGTTGGCATAGCTCTGATCATCCCAAGTTGCGTTCGCGCTATATCCACTGGTTATGTATGAAGGCCAAGGACATGGATATAGATCGTTTTTTGGGTTCAGGTACAGTCCAATAAATAGACTGGTAGGGCGGCGGGAGTCCCCGGCAGGCAGGTTGGAAAGTCGTCTGTTGAGCGAGCTAGCGCTTCGCAGTGAATTGACATAAGTGCAAAATCGGTAGAGAAGCTTCTCGGCAAACGGTGATACTGGTTTGCAAACTCTTGTGAGGGCAAGGAATAGCTTTGTCCTCTCATCTGACGGTGGTAGAATGGCATTTGGGCTGCTCGGAATAAGTGAATCAATTACGAGCAGAATGACATCGATAGGCAAACTTGGCCGGGATTGACTGTTTGAAGAAGACGGGTCCATAGTGATATAAATTACAGTTAGGAAAAAGGAGGATGGACAGAAACAACTATTCTCGTGGAGGGCTTGGGCGCCACGATACTGTTTTCTATGCGGCCAAAATTCGCCGGTTCGAGTCAGGCAACCTGAGCCTTGATTGGGCTGTAACCTTGGGCCTGGCCCACCAGCATTAAAATAGGCGTAGCTCAGGGGCCGACTTGATCATCTTGACTCACTAAATGATTAATCTCGCTCTATCCCGTAACGACATGCACGACATGAATGGCAATGGCCAGCTTAGGATATTCTTTTTTGTCTACACATAAGACTAACTCCAAGGCTTTTGAGAAGTGGGTCATTTGTTGGAGATGAATATCTGGATGACAAGAAATAGATTGCAGAGTAGCCTAAAACAGTTTCAAGTTTGGCAGCTGGCGATTGGAGGAGGAGCGTCTCCCAATCCACTAAGCTAAGCCCAGAGTAAATTTACGTAGCAGCATTTCCATCCCTGACCCATGAGCCTCTTTGTAAATTAACTGAAATGGGTTAAACGCGCCGCAAGTCCCCATGTGAGACAAGGCGTTTCCGTTGACTAGCCCATATTGTTAGCAGACAAGGCCGCAGATGGAGGTAGCCCTTTGACAAAAAAAGAAGAAGAAGAAAAGGCCATCAGAGGGGATCAAAACTTTTAGGTCCAAATCAACCATCAGCATGTTCTCCCTGGCGAGCGGCATATTAATATTCTGCGTCCGAATTTTGACGGGGAATCGGTCATGTGGACTAGGACTTTGAGTCATCCCTATGCATGGAGTCAGCGCACAAAATTTTCCAACTGTGATCCCTGAAACCATGGTTGCAGAAATTGGCTGTCTATTTGGAGATGTCTCCAACATTATGACTGGCCAATTGTAAAAAGAGCTAAGTGCTGTCGGTCAAGGCAATGGGCTGGTCACCTCTACGGCAAAAGATCCAACTTTGATCCCAGTCACCGGGTTACTTGTTTGCCTCGATCTTCCCCATCTCTGTTACTGCAATGGAAGTGTGGGAATTGCTGCGCAGTATATATCGCTTTAGGCATAGTTATACGCTTCAGCTGATGCGGGTGTGATTTACAGCTTGGGTTGAGTGAGGCTTGGCTCAAGAAATCGTCTCATTTTCGGTGATCCCCGGCTGTAGCGGGAAGGAGCTGAGCGAAATGGATCTTTGTGCAGATTTATATCTATATTTATGCCAACTCTGCCTAATGGAATCTGGAGTATGCAGATAACCTGAGCCCCCCGTGGCTTAACTGACCCGACCCCCCCCCCCCCCCCCCAATTCTGACTCGGCTCAGATTTCAATTATAAATAGCAGAAAAATATTTATATGATTAAAATTAGCAAAGGAAATAGCCAAAAAAATGTTTATATAATTAAAAATAGCAAAATTCTTTTATAGGAATATAAATTTACGTATAATATTAATAAATCTTTTTACTTATTTGACCGCCTACCAAAATAGGAATTAATTCCAGTGTAGATCTGAGCTGGGTCAGATTACTGACCTGAGCCGGTTTAGAATTGGGGGTTCGGGTCAGATAAGCCAGGGGAGGGGGGGGGGGGGGGGGGGTCAGTTGGTGTGTATACTCTGGAATCTGTTGGCCCGTCATACATATGTGTGGCCTCAGCCCCATAAACCCGACAACAAGGGACCTGTGTCTGGGCCAATGCCACAGCCTGATTCCGAACACGCACTATTCTAGGCAGTAATACTTCTGGCCCGTGCCAGCTTGTGGGCCTGCCGATGCTTTCAGCTGGGTGCTCTGAGTGAGAATGCAGCCCTGCGGAGTCGCTGTTGTCCAGGAATTAGACATTGCACAACACTCGGCAAGTAGACGGCAAAAGAACGTGGCTCAGGCGGACTTGGTATGAGAGACTATTGCTGCTACCCTACTGCCCCCCGGCCAAGGGAACATACAGGTCGCGTGAATATAGTGTATGATATGCAAGGATGAAACCCTTTCATTGGCGAGGAGTAGGACTGGGGCATAGGAATCCTATCTATAGGCAATACATACGATCTCAGTAATAGTTTAAATACATTTATTTCAGCCAAAAACTCCCCTCGGATGGTTCCTCATGCATGCGCTAGTTGAAAAAGAGTAAAGCAAAAAATAGTTGAATATACTGCGAAGCTAGGAAATGTTCTATAAAATGACGCTATTCGTGGTTCTCATGATCTATGTAGATTATCTATACGTGTATGGGGGAGGAGGTAGACTTGCTTCCTTTGCTGCCAATCGCGCGTTGCGCTTTCGTCGGATCCGCCAAAGGATACAGCTGACGATTATCAGCAGACATAGGGATCCCACACCTGCCGAAAGTCCAATGACTAGTGCTTTATTCTTGTCGAACCAGCTTCTGGAGCCGCCACCGGTTCGTCCGAGATTATTCGTATTTGTCAAGTCATTACCTGAGGTGCCGGATCCAGTCACCTTGCAGGCTTCAGACCCCGTTTTGGTGGCGCAGGCAGGGCCTGACAAGACGGTGACATCATTATTATTTCTGAGACAGCTGGTTTGGATTGAGCCTCGGCCGATGTTTGCGCAAATGGCACCAATAGAGCAAGGCGAGAATCTCTGGATGCCGGATCTCGCGGATGGATTCATGATGTACTGCGAGTTTGCATCGCAGGTGCTGGAGCTCAAAGGACAGCATCCGTTGCTGGAAGAGGTTCCATCGGAACAGGTTGTTGAAGTGCAGTCGTGAGATGCGCCGAAACTGTGGCCGATTTCGTGGGCCATGACTTGCCATTCCTGTCCGGTCCTCACAACAACGTTTGTAGATGATGACGTTCGCGTCTGTCCATTCTGGGAGAAGGTTCTCGATCCCTGAGTGCAGACTTCACCCATCCAGGAGATGCCGACAGTGGAACTGGAGCGGCAGCCAGTCATGAGCATCCATAGTGCATTCCCGTCCTGGAATTGCCCCCGCCATGTCGAGAACAGGCCCAGACGGGCAGAAGTGTCGACGCTATCCGAGCACGCAACGTTCCAGGGCTGCGATGAAGAGCCAGAAGGGCATCTGGCATCGCTGATGGTGATGTTCCGAATCGCCAGTGTAATGTTGAAGCTATCCTCGTAGACTTGAGACGCCGAGTTGATTTGGGTAAAGATGTTTGCCTCGACGTCATCAGCAGAACCGAAGTCGGCGGTGTAACTGCAGTCAGTGGCAATTCCTAGCAGGGCAATGAGTCGCTCCGTTGGGCATCCGTCTGTGGATCCTATTGTGCTCTTGAGGTCGTTGCTGAAATTCTGCCCGTTCGTGTCGTCGTCCCACCACTGTCGTTCTCCAAGTTTAGCGGATCGACTGCTGCTTCGAGTCTTGTTGGAGGCGAGAGATCGGAGATCATATGCGCCAGATCCATCAACACCACACTGGAGCTCCTCGTTTGAAGCCGTTCCGCGTTTGTTCTTGCTGGCATGCTCATGCTCATCGCCGTCCTTCCATGCCACCATGTATGGATTTCCGGAGCGCCTAACTAAGTATTCGTGGGTGGGCTGGGTTTTTCGAAAGTTGGAGTCGAGTTGAACATGGAAGCGCTCGCCGTTGACAGTAAAAGTGCCCTCGAAGAGAGTGCTTTCCTCGGCCGGTCGAACAGTTATTCTGGCAATACCGACATTTTCCCACTGGCTGTAAGACGAATGTCTCACGGAAGCGTGCCCTTTGTAAATGTAGTGGCGCGATCTCTGAACCGGTCTGGCGCTGGATATGCTACCGTCTACTCCCAAACGATGCACTGTCGCCGAGCCGGAGAACAAGTCGTGGTTGGGGGTAAGCTGTAGCTTTATTTCCCGGCTCTCTCCGCGTAGGCTAAATATTAAATCAACATTTGACGAGGCCGATATCGGCTCCGATCCTGTCACGACCTTGAGGTCCTCTATCTGGGTGATATGGCTGGGCGTGTTTCGGGCGATGGACAAGGCTAGGGGCAAAAAGGATCAATACCCACGACGAGGTTCATAGCTATACTACTCGGGAGGCTGCACATACCCTGAACATGGCTGATGAAAGATAACGTCACCAAAATTATGGCAGTAAAAAATGTTGACAGTGCCATTGCCAATCGAGCGAGGAGCCGGTGGTTGGAAGTTGCGCTGTGGTCGAGGCGTGATTGGTGCCCCACAAAGAAGTCCTGCGAAACTTCACTTCACAATGCGACAACACCAAATGTCATCGACAAGCAGTCTCATATTATATCCCAAGTCCCTGCACAGCCAGTCCATTCATTATACAGTCAGCGCCTTCTTCGTTGGCAAACCCAAGCCTCCTCCTCCTGGGCGGCCAATCAGTGCAGGGCAAGGGTGTTGGTGAACGCGCGGCATCTGGACCCTGAGCGAAATTCCAGAGTCAGATTGGGCTATGTCGCGAAGGAATACGTAGGCTGTGGCTAAGCCACTCCGCCGAGCCGCTACTCTTTGAGCAGCTTATATCATCAACCAGGAGCAGAGTGGGTGGGAATCGCCAAGGCCCAAGCCTTGACTGGCCAAGTGGAGACCAACAGCGCTCTTCGGCGGAGGTACGGAGTAGGAGCGTCCCCAACTCCAAGTCCGACAGCGATCCTCGATCGAATTCTGCGCCCGATCGAGGCTGTCACAGAGGGTGAGGGTAATAATGCAGCAACTCGCCTCATAGTCCATGTGCGACTTTATGTCATACCCGGTCCATCGGGTCAGCAACTACCGCTTATTCTCGGGTCTCGGGCCCAGCGCGCAGCGGACATGGGCATGTGGATATTGTACATGGTTAAAACGTCATGTCAAGGCTTAAAAATCTACCCTCGTCGCAGGTTTCTGTGGGCCGAAACTACGCTGTGCTGTGCTGTGCTGTGCTGTGCTGTGCTGTGCTGTGCTGTGCTGTGCTGTGCTGTGCTGTGCTGTGCTGCGCTATGCTGTGCCCCAATTGACCGCTGGGTGCTGGGAATGGGAAAGAGAAGAAGATTTTAAGCTTCTTCATAGTGTCAACCAGTGTCAACCAGTGTCAACCAGGGTTCGTCGCACGGGACATTAACCTAGTCGGCGCCATTCCGCCACACCTATCCGCCGGATATCTCGGGAGATGTGAGCTTTGACGCTCACTCAAAACAAACTCTGTCTCTGATGGTGATTGGAATGTGAGGACAATGAATCGAGAGCTACGCCCACGGAGATGGTGCCGGGCCTAACTCCGAGCTTGCTGTGTCACGGGTGCGCTTGGCAGACGTCGTACAAAACCCCTAGCGCTATCAGATTGCGTCTCCCTTTGCGTCAGGCTCGAGACCCTTGGGCGACCCCGCAGATCTACGTCAGCACTGTCAGCCGGTTACATGAAAACCACGTTCACCGGGTGCCCAACGCTTCCCATGGCCTCCTATGGCTTCTCATGGCTTCTCATGGCTTCTCATGGCTGTGGTGTGTTGTGATATTTGGCTCCACAATTCTACCGAACATTCTCTTCACTTACTGCATCGAGAACCTACTCGCCGAAAATCAGATCAAAGGAGCGGTGACAAATCAACACCAAGATAACAACAAATAAGAGATATATTACGCGTACAAAAAAGCTTATCCCATATGGCATGTTATTTCTCTTGAAAAGATTACATCATGGATGCCAATATTTGACGGACCGTCGAGCCAGAAAAAAAAGAGAAAAAAAACAATGACATGTTTGATTGTTAGCGAGATGCAAGCATCTATGCAATTTTTCAGCCAGATTGCCTCCCCAAAGGAACCTTTAAACTTTCCCGTACACCCCGAAATTTAATAGATGCCTCATTTCTCCTAAATTCTGTGCCATTCTTGGCGTCTCTCATCGAGACACCATTGTTCACTTCCTTCATGCCATTACCCTCCTTCTCGTCTCAATCCCAGCCATGAACTCACCTTTTGGCTTTCAAAACTTGCAACACTTCCCCCGACATCTTTCCTATTTTTTTTTATTTTTTTTATATTGTTTATTTTTTTTTTTTTACCCGGGTAGATTCATTTCGTCTTTGGTACGAGTTCACTCATTCCAGCAGACACTAACTATCTAGAGAACGGCGACACCGAAATGAGACGACTGTCGTCATGGAAACCCGAATGATGATAACATGTTCGCAATTAACGCAACTAATAGTGTGAATAGGGGGCTGAGTGGGGTGGGAGCTGTTCAAGATACCACATGTGAAACAAACAGGGCAGAAAACATCCGGCTGGTTGGGATGCAACGGGCCCGGGATTAAGGAAATGTCCTTTGGCTAGAACCCATCATTGAAACATGAAGAGGACCTGTGACTATGATATGTTAGTGGTCATTCAGGCTGATGTCAGATATACAGGCTTCTTTGGGCCAGAAATGTACCAATATTGTCCAAATCAATGCGCATGTAATTAAAGTATACCGGTTGGGGCCAAGCCATGGCCGAGGTTCAATCCTAGTATTAAGTGGCAAACCACCCCTAAAGGACCATTATAAATGATGGATTATCTTGACAGTTTCAGCAGGTAGTTGGACATGTTCTGGAATCGGAATCGAATCCTTCCAGCGGGCGGCAGTGGGATTTAAAGTATGGTCTACTCCAAAAGTCCAAGCCAAGATATTTCATGTCAAATTTTGCCAGTCACTTCTTAATTCCCACAGCGTACTTCCAAAGCATCTGCCCCATATATAATCTTTTGTCTAGTTCAAATTCATTTCAATGTGGAGGCGGACTATTCATCAAATTCACAGGCTACGAATATGGAAATACAGGGTCAAGATCAAATGTTCCTGCTGTATGATAATTTGATTGGTGAATGAGAAACGTGCTAACCGATGTCACCTGCGGATGCTGAGAAAATGCAAGACAACCAAACTCTAATCAGGGCGCCAGGGGGGGGGATTTAACACATGTCTTAGATCTCGCTACCAAAAGCCATAGACGATGCCTAATAGTACAATGATTACGGAGTATATTGGAGTCAAACTCGGACACCACTGGGCTCTCCGCAAAGATGGTGGCTCTCTCCCAACTATCATTTTGACTGTGGTAAGACTACACTTAGGTCACGAGCCCCACTTAGCTTGAGGTACAAACAGCTACTCATAATCTGCGAGGATTCTCCAATAAGGCCCTGCTCAGCTCGTAGGATTATGATAATCCTGAGTTCCCTATAGTGATATCGGGCTTGAATAAAATTGCTTCTTATAATACTATGTACCTAGATTCTTAGTTATGCAAAGTGGAGATAAGTTAGATTATTATTATCTTTCCTTTTTGCTTAAGTATAAGATTAAAGATCTTTTTAGCTATATAGGTAAGGTACTTTTAATATTTATTATTATTAGTATATTTAATATAATATTAATATAAAATAAATTTATAGCTATAAAGATAGTAGATTTATCTTAGGCTATTAATAGCCCTAATAATAATAGATCTTAGCTATTTTAAGGCCTTTTATTAGCTTTATTTTATAAATTAATATTTTTATTATTATTATTATTTATATTCTTATAAACTTTATTTTAATTAATTTAAATCTTAAGAATAATTTAAATTAATTAGGATATTAATATAATTATATTTTTTTTTAAGCTCTTTAGGATAACTTAAAATAAAAATAAATTAAATTTAAATAAATAAATTAAATTAAAATTAATAATAAACCTAATAATATTTTTATTTAAAGTATAATATTTTTAATTTTATTAGAATATTAATTAATTAATTAATTATTATAAAAACCTTTAAATTAAATATTAATAGTTTATTTAAATAGTATAAAAAAGAATAAATATTAAATATAATTCTTAGAGTAAAAGAATTAATATTAATAAAAATTAATAAGAAATATATAAAGTTTATTTTAATAATAAGAGAATATAATTTAAGTTAATTAGGCTTAAAAAAGTTAAGCTTTATAATATTATATTTAAGGGTAATAAGCTAATTAGAGAATTAATTATAAAGGGATTAGATTTACTAGGAATTAAATCTATTAATTTTATTAATAATTTAGCTAATAATAATAAAGGAAAAGTTAAAGCCTTTTTAGAAGAAAGTTAATAATTAGTTTATTTATTAATATTATTATTTTTTATTTTAAGGCTAAGGTATAGCTAAAAAAAATTTTTTTTTTTAATAATTATAATATTAGGGTAATTTATATAGGTAAGATTAATTAAAAGTAATAAATATAATAATTTATAATAATTAATTTTAAAGATAATAATCTTATATAAGAAAGTTATTAATTAAGCTTAATAGGAAATTAATATAATAGTAATTAATAAGGTAATTAATAATATATAATAGCTTTTTAATCTTAAAAATAATTATTTATTACTTTTTATATAAAAAATTATAATATTATAATAAATAATAATCTAAAATAAATCTAATAATAATATTAATATAAAAAAGAAGTTTTTTAGTAATCTTTTAGAAAAGGAAAAAGAGATTATTAAAGGATTAATATAGAATATATAAGTTTAGATAATATTAAAAATAATAGCTTATTAGATTAGGTAGTAGTTTAGGTAATAGGTACTAGAAAATAATAAGATTAATAATTAATATAGGATTAATAATTATAATTATTATAAATATAGAAGTAAGAATATTATATTTTATTACTTATTATTATTAAGGTATTTATAGGTATATATTATAATTAAAATATAATTAAATTAATAATTTTTTATAATTATTATTAAAATAATAAAAATTATTAAAATAAAAACTATATTCTTAGTATATATTATAAATATTATAATAAAAATATTTTTTTTTATTTAGATAATAATATAATTATTATAAAATTATAATATAAATAATAAAAGGAAGATTATTATATAAAAGAGCCTTATAAAGCTCTTATACCTTAAATATAATATTATATATTTAATTATACTAATTATATAGCTTTAAGTATAATAAATAATAATTAACTAAATAAATAGGCTAAATATATAATTTTTATATTTAATTTTTAATCTTTTATTATTTTATTTACCTTAATAATAATCTTTTTATATTATATTAAATTAAATTATAATTAATTACTTATATAACCCTTATCTTATAAAGGCAAATTTATTAGTATTTAGTATATATACTTATTTATTAGTATTTCTTTAGTATTAATATTAATAATAAAAAAAGGATTATTATAATTTACTAAAGAATCTACCTAAATCCTTAAAATAATATAATTATAAAGCTCCTTTACTAAATAAGAATATATAATCTAAGCTATCCCTTTATATATTATATTAAAAATCCAAAAGAACTTATCCTTTTTTATTAATCCCCCTTTTAAAATAAAATTCTAAAGCTTAATTAGTATAAATATAATCCTAATCTAGCTTTTAAAGCTATATTCCAGTAGGTTATTCCTTAGAATCCTAAATTTATATTTAAGCTAACTAAAGGTCTACTTTATAATAATCTAAATCCTAGTATAATAAAGATTATATAGTTCCTTTTTAGTTTCTAGCTACTATTATAATATTTATTAGTTTTTAAGATAATAATAGGTATTTAAATATAAAATAATAATCCCTTTTTAAAGCCTAAAATTAATATTATTAATATAAAATTATTTATTAGGAATATAAAAGCTATACCTAAGGGCTATTTAGGTAAATATTATATTATAAATCTATTCTTTAGCCCTAACTAATATATATAAAAAGGTACTATTTATTTTTACTATTATAAATATATTTTATATTACTTAGCTTTTTTAATCTTAAATTAATATTTATTAATTAAGAGGAATATAGATAATAATATAAATTCTATTTATTACCTTAATATAACTAGTAAATAGCTATAGCTTTAGATTATTAATTAGTTTAGAATTAATAAAATTATCTTTAGGCTATATAATAAAGATAATATAAAGATACCCTATTATAATAAGTATCTATTAGAATATTATTAATATTAAGCCTTAGCTAATACTAAATTAATATATAATTACCTAATAAGTTTACCCTTAACTATATATATATAGAAATATTATAACCTTTAATTAGATTAACTAATAATAACTCCCTTTAAAGCTAATATTCTATTTAAGCTATTTATATAATTTAATAAATATTAGCTTATTTACTTAAAATAAATTAATAAAGACTTTATTAAATCCTTTAAATAAACTTTATATATATAATTTTACTATAATAAATCTCCCTATATTAATAATATTTTAATAAGCCTAATATTATTTAAGAAGTTTTCCTATTACTAAAAGTAAAATAATTAGAACTATTAGATTAGCTAGGATAGTAAGCTAAGCAAGAGATATTATATTATTAGTAATAGTTTAAAGGTATATCCCTATATTATATATATTTACTATAATAAGATTAATATAAAATTAAATATAATTAGATTATTATTATTCCTAATTTTTTAAGATTATTATTATAATAAAATTCTATTATATTAATCTAATTATTTAGCCTTAATTAGCTTAATTACTAAGATATTATAATAAATTAAATTTAATACTAAAAGGTATATTTAGATACTTATATAACTTTTTATCTTAGGATTATAATAATTTTAGCCAAAAAATACTACTTTTTTAGGTCTAGTATAACTTTTAATTATTCTAATATCTCCACTTTCGCGCCAGAATTATTATAATCCTGCGAGCTGAGCAGGGCCTAAATCTTAGTATAGCAATAGTATTTTGATAATTAAGAGAATTATAAAGATCGGCACCATATTGCCACTAGTACCAAGGTAACTTTTTTTCCTATAAAATTTAGGTGGGCAATGATGTAGCTTTAATTTAGATACTTTTGATTGGGTAATATCCCTGCAAGTGACCCAAGTGCAGTCTTACCACAATCAAAGGGATTTTTTGAGCCACAACCTTCTCCAGCTGTTGAGATACTGTCTCGTGTAAAAATGACAATTGACTAGATAAAGATAAATTTAGCTGTGAGTGCAAGGCATATATTATTCCACAGGGCAATGGGGAAGCCAGGCCCGGCAAAATCGGCAGTCTCAAGGGCAGTGTTTAGTTAGGCAGTCCAGCCGCATTGCTCCAGACTCATTGAGGCGTTTCTACGGTAGATAATCATTGGCTGGCAGCGAAATGCGAACACGTTGGAAGTATGCGCTAGAACCAATCGTAGCTTAGTAAGGACTCTTTCGGTACTTGTGGCGCCAGTCGGCACTCATAAGCGTTGCTCCAACGGTCCAGTCTTCTAGGAAAGCTGGCTGATACATCACAGCGATGACACACTAAACACAGTCATGTGGCTCTAGATCTCGGTTCGCTGTAGCCTGGCACGGTCTACTTGCTTGTGCCTGCGAGGGGCTAGTGCTTCAGCTCTTCCATTTTCCCAGCTGTGCTAATACTAGTGAGGGAGGGGTATGCCTTGAAGCAGCCAACATATAATAATACTCAGCTGGCTGTGCCCGAGTCACCCAACCATTTTATGTCTCCATCTCACTCTCAGTGACAGCTACGATTGAACGCTTGATCATCCCGGGCTATTTAGTATCTTGTCTGCCCTAGCCACTCAATACCCTATCAGACGATCACCGAATAATCTGATACCACTGTTTTCGCTTCATGGAACCGCCACATTGTCAATATCCTGAAGCCCCCCCTGAGGCATCCGGGCCCCCAGTACCTCCAGGCTGGCTAGCTAACTGGAGCCCCGAGCATAGCGCTTGGTATGTGAAGGCCAGACTTGAGTATCTTGTCAAGCTACTGACACAAGTGCGTAAGGTTTTACGTGTACACTCTGACCGGTGCGACCCAATGGGAATACCCAACCCCTCCACCAGACCAGCAGCAATATTCTTATCCTCGAGACTACCAGACTTCGCCTCCTGGACAGCCTCCGTTCTCTCCCACTCCGGACGGCAATGATACACACACGCAAGACGGAGATAGAGGCCTGGGAAAGGCAGCGCTTGCCTTAGGTGGTGGTTTCCTCGCTGCTTCATCTCTCCAGAACAAGTTTAAGCAGCACCATCATCATCATAGTAGTCATGGTCTTGGCAGCTTGACCCAGTCTGCTGCGATAGCTGGCGCCGGTGCAATCGGAGCCAAGATATTTGGTCTCTTCGGGAACAAGCCACAACCGCAGCAGCAACCTGCACCCCAAACTCAAGTCCACGTTTACCCAGTCTATGTACCCGGGCCACAAGGAGCCCCGCAGCCAGGACATTCGCCTGGGCCGGCGCCGATGTATCACGGACATGCCCCACCTGTAAATCAGAGCCCCGGTTACTTCCCCGGCGATGGTGCGGTTGGCGTTGCTCCTGGAACGACTACACCCGCTCAGACTTATCATTCTGGTGAAATGTCGCCTCAAGCGTCTGGCGGCGTGGCTGCGTTTGCACCTCACAGTGGGCCACCACTGTACATCCACGGCGCCGTTTTTGCGGACAAGGATGTTACAATTATTGTTAGGAGTCTCGTCACCCCGCAGCAGACATTGATACTATCTGGAGACACATTGTGTGAGAGGCTTGGAGACCCATGGCCAGAAGTGGAACGAAAGATGTTCAATGTCGTTTATTCTTATGGTGATCGACCGATGGAGCTTCTCGCAGCAGCGTATGTCATGACATATTAACCCTAACCCTAACCCTACATTCAGAGGTCATATGAAGGTTGTCGATTAACACAATCCCATCGCAGCACAAATACCAGCAATATTGAAATCAAGCATGAGGCTATATCGAAAAAACGAATGGAATTTTGCCACCCTCCACCGTCTCGAATTATTGCCTGCGTTTGGGGGTTGGAAAATCCTCTAACGTAAGTCCTTGCTCTTTTACCCTGTTGCCCGGCCGCAACAAAGGCTTTGCCGTTGTTAAGTTGTAGGTCTAACGATGACTTGTAGGGCTCCGAGACTTGAGCAGCTAGAAAAAGATGGCGAAATGGAAGGCTCAGGACAGGCCCTCGGGGACGGCGGATTTTATAACTGGGAACCAAAGACACTAGTTTGCTATTATAGGACAGAGACTGGAGGAGTTGGCATTATATTTTGCAGGCAAGGAGGCACAGTACGTCTTCCGTGGAACCCACTCGCCAAGTGGTCTTAGAATGAACAGCGTATCGAATGTCACATGCAACTATACAGTAGCTAATCAAGTATGGAATCATATCAATCTCAGAATTTTTTTTTTTGGAAAGCCACACCTTTGTACTGCAAAGGTCTGCAAGTCTTCAATTCGCTCACTTCGGCTCAGTGTTACACAGGTTAAGCGCATATGCGTATCTAAATTCTACCTCTGGATGCTCAAACACTTAGCCCTTGAAGCAGTTCGATTCTCAGTTTTTCCAGGACTTCTTTTGCAAACTTTTCATCGTAATAACTCTCATTGAAACAAACCTGAATTCTGGTCATGCCGCGGAATGTGAAAACGTGGAAGACTGGCGCCTGGCCCAGAACCTCGATGCCAATACATGCATCCTCGACTTCAATTTTATCACTCTGGTTGCCTTCAAGTCTATACTCCCCTTGCATATTCTTCTCTAGCAATCCCAAACTGCTAAATTCAGGCGTTCGCATGGGGGGTAGACCGGGAGGTGGCGAATTCATGTGCATCATTGTGCGGCGAAGAAACGCGCCTACTACACTAGCAAAGCTCGCCGGGTCTCCCTCTTCATCGACGGCCAATTTGCTCAAGTCGGCAGCGAATACCGCATTGACCTTTCGAGCCATGTCATCAAATGTGCCTGGGCTGTCCACCACATCCGGCAACGCCAGAGGGAAACCACACATGTAGAGGCTGTCGGCGAATTCCGCACCGCCATAGGGATGGGGCAGGAATCTGCGCAGGTTCACTGGAAAGGTTCCTGCAAACCCTTTTGCTGGGAAGCACTGCGGGTATGAAGCCGTGGCGCGAATGATGCCCGTTTGCACGGCAGCTCCAACGCTAATGCCTCGGTCTATGCAAGCAGTTCTGATGGCCTTTGACGTGTCCTGGTCAAATTGAATTGAAACACGGCTTGTTTTCCCAGGGATAGCCTCTCCGGAACCCTCAATAATGGGAAGCGATACACTCGGCACCCCCTTCATGTAGTCCATGATTAGGATATCCACGGCGTTCTTGATGTGTCCCGGCGTCGATTCTTCATTAGTTTCAAGTCCAAGAATATCTGTCACACTTGGCGTCAGGGAACGTTCAGTCATATCAGAAGACCAGAATTTCGGGTCATCTCCCTGGTCCAAGCAATGGGTCGAGGTTAAATACGACATGAAGTTATGCGTCAACATCAAGAGGCCCAACCCGTCAATTCGCCAGTGTGAAGATTGGATGAGGAATTCCGAAGTGGCAGGGAACCAATGGGCCGTCGCTGTCGCGGAGAGCTCAGTGACTCTAGCAGCCTCGTTTGCGTCTCTGTGGGTGGATTCGGTCCTTTCGTGGACTACAAAGCTTGTGTTGAGCCATTCTATTGAGTTCAATGGCCCGATGGTAATTTCCTGCGCTCCCAACCCCTGAGACGAGGGTGGAGATGCAATAGCGCCTAGATGAGGGTGACGTCGCCGGATCTCGACCCAAGCACGGCGAAGATGCACAGCAGGCTCCCCAATAGAAGTCGGGAACTTCAGCTTCAGTTGCAGAGTTGTTGCCCAAGTGTCACGGTGAAGTGGAGCCCCAGTGTCGCCGACGCTCTTGTAGAATATCTCCAAAGTGTCCAGGGGCCTGGTAAATGTGTTTGATGCAGAAGCCGACCACCCAGGGGCGAGAGGACTATTGTTCGCCATAGATTGCGTGGTTGCCGGCTGCGGTGCGTGACTTTTGCGATGAAAATTTGAAGTTGTGTTGGTTGTTCGAGACCCTTGACCCATGGCGTAAAATATGCGTGCCATGTTGGTTGCACCATGCATTGGGGGCTGCGGCTTAGGGTGAATCTCATGATTGGTTATCGACGCACCTGTGGCTCCTCGGCACGACTTCATTTGCCCACGGCAAGGCATCTCTCTTCCCAGACGTTCCTGTGGTAGTGCACGATATGCTTGAAGAATCGCGACTTGCATGAATTGGATGCAGTGAGATGTCATAGGCCCCAAGAAAAGTCGTATTTTGACAACATTCGCCATGGTCAAATAAGGAGTTGGCTTAACTGATGCTTCCATATGAAACCGCCTACAGATGGAATTTTAGAGTGCCAATAGGCGTCTGAAATAAGAACTCTAGGATGAACAAGTCGGTTCATTCAGTCAACAGTCCATCATTAAACTCATGGCTATACCGTATCAGAGTGACTATGTCTGGGATAAAATACCCTGAATAATTATTTCCAATACTGATGCCAACAAGCAGGATATGAATTCATCTCGTTTCGGTTACATTAATACAATTTATCGATGTTTGAGTGCGCGTGAGGAACAGCCACCAAATGGCTTTGGATTCAGCCTGCAATCAACTATATTATCATCAGCTTATAACTTTCACTTTTCTTTATTTCTATCTTTTTTGTCCATCATCTAAAAAGACAGCTTCCGCTTGGTCCAAATGCAGCATTGCAATGGATCCTAGATTCATTCAGCGATTTGCCACCAGCCATTGCCAGTTGAGGACTAGAAAACTCAGCCAATTGAAACAGGAGTCCTCTGTGTATACAATTTAGCCAGACAGCCTCATCCATCCACTTAATATGCGGAGAATCTGGTTGATACTCCATCATCATTCTTTCTAATTCGACTTGTCCTGCCAGACCTTGACTTGTGGCCCACTATTTCCAATGTTAGCAACTACTCTACATAGGTAAATCTCTTCCGCGCACCCATGAGGTATTCGAGGAAAACATATCCACTTGGAATAGGCCTGAGATTGCGCGGGTCGTGCATTTATGAGATCGATAGGTCGGGGGTGTACTTACTGTGCTTGCCAATAAAGGAGGTATGAAACTGGCGCCCAGAGGCCGGTGCCGGGAGACATTTTCTGCAAGCGAGACTTGCCTAGTTATGGTAATCTCTCCCTCTTCAACTAAGCTGGAATCTTCTGGGTTCACTGCACGTAGCATACTGTTCAAATTCGAAATCAAGTTGAGTAGAAGCGCATAGACAACTTCATATCTGTGAAGGAGCTTCGCTATATCTATGTTGATGGGATCGCTCTCGTTGGCTGATGAATCCATTTGCCCACCCAGATCAACCAAATGTTGGTAAACCCTTGGTTGATCGGCGCACATATCTCGGTAGTAGGATTTGATCTCCTCGATACAATATTGGGGGTGGTGATAGAACTTTGGCATTCCGACCATCTTTCTTATCTCGAGGCTTGGAACTCGGAGCGATTGGTCCGTGTCTGTTGGTTCAGGCGGTAATGAGGTTGCGAGTTCCGCAGACCAGGCTGACAAACTAATCAAGGGGTTTACCATGGCTTCAGTAATCTGGTATGCAATGATTAATGATCCGTCAATTACAAATGTAACACTTGTAAGGGCTTCTTACAACAGGCACGGACATGGTTTTCAAAATGCTCAGCTCAAAATCACCTTTGTGCTTTTGAGTGATGATAACACTCGTCAGGTGCGCCAACATTTTGCCATGGCCTTGAACATGGTCATCGGATCGCCAACCCTATACGTATTAGCAGCTACAATAAAAAGACAACGCTCGAGCCACCAACCTGGCAGATCATGGTAAAGTAGACGGCACAGAGTGTTTCCGACATCAGGGTTGTGTTGGAATCATTTAGTCGAGCCCGTATAGCTTTCAGGGCATGAATGGAATCGACAAGTGCCTCTGCTGGAAGTTGGCCTGTGTAGTGGCACGGGAATGCGCTAACTAGGGCCTTGACTGACGCATCCAGAGCCTCGTTTTGGCCAAGACGCCGAGGAATGTGCTCCAGAAACTCGCCGTAACACCTCAAACTATACCGAAGGTCTGGCATGTCTAGTGCCGCAACGAATCTACTGGCGGTGATTGACAACTCGTTACTAAGGGGGAGCGGGATGTCGGTTCGTATCGTAAACACGGGTTCCGCTTTCACTCTCCCGGCCACGGTCGAGTTGTCGAAATTTACAGGCTTGAATCGATATCTCTGTTGGCCAGCGCCAATACAGGAAATATGGAGTCTCGCACATCTCGAGCATGACGGCTTCTGCTGATCACACTGGTCTCCCATCAGCCAATCTTCCCAAACCCGTGTGAGATGGAGCATTATACATGCCTTCTTCTTTTGTTTTCTGCAGGCCATGCAGCCCTTGCCAGATGGAACACCCGGCATCTTGTAGCACAGTAGATTTTTCTTGTCTTCTTCAAATATGAAATTCGTCAACTGGAATCAACACTTTGTGCTTTACGGCTGAAATATGTCACGTCTGAAGGAAATGATAATAATCGAGTGCCAAAAGTCCCAAGCTTAAAAGCAAAATGCCCTGTTGCCAGCTGGGCTTGGCATCTGTGGGTTGAGGCTTGGAGGCTCTTTCTCGCCCGTGCCATTGGACAGGCAAGTCTGATGACGCCCTGAAAAGTTCCCGAGCGCAGCGTGGAACCAAAATGGGAATAGTGGCATGTTGTCGACATTTGTGGGCTGGCACAATCCAGACAATGTGGGCCATTCACCTGTCTGTCGGGTTTTCAGCAGAGGTTTCCAAACTTGAAACTGGATGCTTACATGGCCACGTAGTTGCATACCTAGTTATCTCGTTCCATTGCTCGCCGATCTTTTTTTTAGCAGTACTGTCAGAATCTTTGGTGCCAGTTGAAAAGACTGATTTAAGGATCTTTGGTGTCACTGTCTGAAAATTATGTCATCAATGCCATACTGTCTCATACATTGAGTTCGAGGGCGATTTAATTGCCAATGCCAATTGTTAAAGAAAGATGGCAGTCTTGTTCTCATGTCTGATGCCTACAATACGTAGAGGTCGGTGTGGATGAACCCAAAGTCATAGCAGACGAGTACGCACCAACGGCTGGTAGACAATGCAAACATGGCTGTGGGATCAAGGAGGCTGAGCCAATCCACGCCCAGAATTAGCCATCTTTGAATCATCCTTCGGAGCGAGGCGGAGGGAGACGAGGCGCCGGATTCATCCTCGAGGCCGACTAACATGGTACCACTACTGAGACAGGTTGGTCGGACCTCAGGGCCCAAGTCATAGTTTAGCTATTGGACAACTTGATACAATAAACACGCCAAGATAATAACGACAAGGCTCGGGAAGTGGATGCCGTCCGAATGAGTTAGCGTGAGTTTCTCCCAGCACGGCCTGAAATCATGGCGGCCCTCAGGAGGCTCCATCTCACCCCCCACCAAAGCTAGCTCCAGGGGTCATTCACTTGGACCGCCGGAGATCACGTCGCTGTGGCTTAGACTTGCGACGGTAGAATCCCAGAACACTGGGCGCTTTCCGACATGTCATTTGTTCTGCGGTTGAGCGTGGAGCATTATTTTTCCTTCTTCTTCTTCTTCTTCTTCTTCTTCTTCTGCTTCTTCTGCTTCTTCTGCTTCTTCTTCCAAGAATAGAGATGACAAAGTGCTCCGGGGCAACACGGAGAAAGGCTCGGGCAATGCCCTGTTCACACCTTAAAATGAGTTGATTATGTTCAACACGGCCCTCGAAGCTCAGATAACCCGGGTCTCCGGAGTTGAGTCCGGGGAACAAGCACGGCTCCAAAATTGGCCAAAGGGGTTTATTATTTTTTTTTCATCCAGCCGAGAGAGAGAAAAAAAAATAAACGCTCGGGTATCTGTGAATTAATATACTCCGTTTCAGTCTTTGTCCTTTCCATTGGTGACTGGGCGAGGCCTCATGTACGCTAAAAAAAAAAAAAATTAATTGAGGAAACGCACACGGGCCCTTCCGGATTCTGAAACCAGCACACTGCGCCAACGTAGGTATAGCTTCACGCCTGGCTGTCTGAGATAACGGTATACCATCTCAAATCACCTGGTTAAAGTAGTTTCCTGTTTGCCGGTCTAAACAATTCGGTCTGGTCCGTAGAATCGTATAAGAGGACGCCTTTGCTGCGGCAAGGAGATCCCCCGTCAATATCATCCTCGTCGCCATCTGTTTGGATAGCCCGCCATCATGTACACCTTGAAACAACTCTTGATTGCCATCACAGCCATGTCTGCTCCCGTTGGTGCTCGTCCGGCTTGCAAAAACAAGGGAGGCACTCCCAGTCCCATTCCTGACGTCAGCCCAAACGATGGAGCTGGTTATGTCCCCGGGGTCACAATCACCAGCAACTACGCACCTACAATCACTCCTCTTCCGAGCAGCGTCGCTAGCTCAAGTGCTGAGGCCGTCGTGCCCAGTGCCGAGACGACTCCCACAAGCGTCTACGCACCTGGCACTACTCTCCAACCCATCAGCTCCCCCAGCTCCAGCGCAGCGGCAAGTTCCAATGGTGGGCTCAGCGACATCCCTGAAGTCACCGTCACATCAAACTATGGGCCTTCAACTACTCTTGTCCCCAGCCGCGCCGCCAGCTCCAGCACCAAAGCCAGCACCCCTGCCGAGGATTCCACCATTACAATGACATATAGACCTACCGCAACTGTCCAGTACAGCAATACTGTTGTCCCTGTCGCAACTGTGACTCTGAACCAGGGCAAAGTCTACACTATTTCTACCACCATCGCATATGCCGCTGAGCCATCTGCCTAAAATGACGGTAGTTTCGGGTGGTAGCCTCCAAACCATCAAATCACCCATGGTAAGCCTCATTCAAATCAGTTCCTCTCACACATTCTAACTCCTGTCCAAGGCTTTCCTTTTTTATTTTGTTTTTCAGCGGAGTATAAGGGGGTAATATATGCATAACACACCAACGAAAAATCAAATTCATTCCCCCTTCTCTCCATGGGGTTTATACACTTGGAGTATCAGCTTTCACTACGGTTTACTATGTCTACATGTCTAATAGGTTGGGTCGGAAAATCGGGCAAGGTTATAGCGGAATAATTACATTAATAAGAACATACTTAATTCATTCATCACACATCGGGGGGACTCGCTCTGAAGGGGCCCCATTGGGCTGGCTGGCTTGAATTCTGGGCTGAAACTGTCTCTCGTCGGTCTGAGCCGCGGCGGGACTCCAGCTAGTTGATCGTTGCCTTGTTGTGCGGTAGGGGTGAAGGCTGCCGGTGAATTAGAAATATGTGTATAGGGCGAAGCGAATCTAATCTTCCGGTGAGGTGATGAACGATTTGACTGCCTGGAGACACTTGTACTTGCTTGTTGGTTGGCTGGGCTCGAGGATTCCTCTGAGCAACGCTCTCTGCTGGACTTGATTGCAATCACTTTAATGAACTGTGGCAGGTGAAAAAGCTAAAATTAAAAACAAACACGTCGAATTGAATATACTTCAAAATAATATGCGTTCGTCAGGCTTTGTATTTGTTTTTCTTCTTTTTTTTTTTTTTGAAGCTTGAGTGAGTGAAAGAGTATGCAAAGTCTGACTCGAGCCGTACAATGCACCCTTGCATCCGTCATGATAACTCGCAACAGCAGCACGGAAGAAAGAAAAAAGGGTACTGAGATTATCAGATCAAAATTGGAAAGCTCTAGTAGATTTCTGTTTTGTTAATTGCGAATATTTTAATCATTTCTTCCACTTTTCCCCTCTCTCACCTGGCCGAGCCAGCTCATCCATTGTCAGGCGGGGGAGGGGCTCATGACCGCGCCACGACGCGTCCAAGCTCAATTAACCAAACCGCCATGATCAACTCTTCCTACTTGCACCCTCCTGGCCCCATTCCACCACCACAACCACAATGGCAGCGCCAGAACCCTCCGACTACGAGCTCCTCACCGAGCACTTTGGCTACCCCCCCGTCGTAGGTCCCCTCGGTCTGCTTCCCCCGCTCCGTGAAGCCCTCATGCGCAGCTTGTCCCCGAAACTGACCGCTCGCTCGCAACCCCCCCACCACAGTCCCTCCTCGACGACATCATCAACACGGTCAACGTCCTCGCCGACCGCGCCCTCGACTCGGTCGAACGCCTACTCCTGTCCATCCCCCCGCAGAACCTCGGCTTCAGGCCCTCCAAGGACCCCAACGCGCCGCCGCCCGACGAGGCTGCCCGCCTCGAGATCGAGAATGGCACCCACCAGCTCGAGACGCTGCTCAACGCCTCCATCGACAAGAACTTTGACCTGTTTGAGCTCTACGCCATGAACAACATCCTCAAGGTCCGCCCCGACCACCTCCCCCACGTGCGCCTCGCCCACTACAACGGTCTCGACTTCGCCGCCGCCTCCCAGCCCGACCGGCCCACCACCGAGTCCGTCACGGCCCTGCGCCGCCGCCTGCACGCCAGCCAGCGCCTGCACGCCGCCCTCGAGACGGAGCGCGCCCGCAACGACGCCCTCCTCGCCAAGCTCCGCTCCGCCCTGGGCCTGCCGTCGGTGCCCGCCGTCAAGGCCGAGGAGGGCCAGCCGTCCAACGCCGGCAGCCCGTTTGGCTTTCTGCACGACCTGTCGGGCCTCGAGCACGCCGGCTCCGACACGCCCATCTCGACCACGACCGAGTTCACCCTGTCGCAGCTGCAGGCCCTGCGCTCGCTGTCCACCTCGCTGCGCACGCTGCTCCCTGACCTGGGCCCCGCCGATGCCGCCCCCGCCGCCCAGGACTCGGGCAGCGCCGCGCAGAGGTCGTGGCGCCGCGAGCGTGTCGAGTACGTCGAGGCGACGTCGCGCAAGTACCTGGAGAACGGGCGAGGCCTGGAGCTCGGCGACCAGGGCGAGGTGCGCGACGGCGAGTGGCAGGGAGAGGGCCGCAAGATTAACCGGGCCGAGGTGGAAGGCTTGGAGAGCATGGCGGCCATGCTTGGCCAGGGAAAGCCAGGGCAGAAGGCGCCGTTGGCCACTGAGCAGCAAGGCGAGCAAATGGACGACTCCTAGAGAAAAGGATGCATATGGAACACGGCGGGGTCAAGACATTTCAGCGTTGGAAGGGATATGGTATATTCGGCGCGAGGCGCAGGTTGGGAAAAGAACAATGATTGCATTTTGCTTCATGGGTGGTGATGGTTTTTTTGGGGTTTTTTTTTTGGTCTTCTCTTCTTCTTTCTTCTACGTGTACTGATGTTTTCATGTCGTGAAATACAAGCCAATGCGGCGAGGAATTTCGCCTCTTGTACAAATATCACACCCTTCCCTCCTTTCTCCTGTCCATCCCAGCTCGTACCATATATAATTCCTCGTTATGTTACACAGGCGATCCCAAAAAATGAGATTTCCCCTTTTTGTGCATGCTCCTCAAAAGGGGGACCTAAGCTCAGCCGGCACATCGTCTCGTTTCAAAAAGCCATATTCCTTGGCCAAGTGCCAAAAGTGATGTCTCCAATAACGCTCGTTAAACTTCTCATCCCTCTTCAGTTTCTCGCTCAAAACCTGGCTCACGATCCGCTGAGCCGATTCCATGTCATCATGTTCCAGTAGCATCCGGAGCAAGTCTGTCAAGCAGGGCAACGACGTGACCGGCCGGCCGGCATCGGTGAGTTTGTCAAAGAGAGCCATAGCATCCTTCTTTTCTGCGCCTACGGCAAATGCGCTCATGACGCGCTCCCAGAGCGTCTGGTCGCCTTGCTCGATACTGTGGAGTTTATGCTTGCGAAGGAGCTCCCGCACCGCACCAATGTCGGGGGGGTCTCGGTCAAGAGCACGCTCGACTAGAATCGTCACCATGTGGGGCGTAATGGTGAAGCCACTGTCACGCATGTGATCTTGGACCTTGGCAATGGCTTCGTCCGAGCCCTTGGACAGACTTGCCACAGCATACAGCATCTTGGCATATGTCTCCAGTCCGGGCTTGATGCCTGACGTCTGGATCTCATCAAATACCTCCTCAATAGCTTGTACCTGCCCCTTTGCCGTGACATCATCTCCCATGCGGCCAAGGACACCTTCTAGAAGAATAGTGAATGTCGCGGAGTCTGGTTCAACGCCTTGGTTTTTCATGGCACGCAACAGATTCTTGGCTTCGTCCGAGTTGTCGTCACGAAGCGTCTCGCGTAGGAGAATATTATAAGTGTGAGCATCGGGTTCAAAGCCCTGGCGACCAGCCCAACCAAGTAATTCATGGGCCTGGTTTGAATAGCCATAACGGAGTAGGCCCTTGAAAGCAGCATTGACCGTCGCGATAGTCGGCTCCACGGCATGTTCCTGGCGGCCATTCTCAACAGCTTTCTGCCAAATGGTGACAAATTCTTCCAAGGCGGCCACGCCTTCTTTAACTTTTCCTGCGCTGACAAGGGCCGAGATGAGCTCTGTCCAGATGTGAACATCAAGTTTCATTCCCGATTGTCTGATCTGTGACCACAATGCTTCAATCTTGTCCGTGTCTTTACACAACCTCCATCCGTGCATCATGGCAGTGTATGTCTTGACGGTCGGCTCAATCCCGAGCTCTTGCATCAGGTCCATTGTCTCGTTGATTCTCTGGGTTCTAAGAACCCCGCACCAAACAAAGATCCAAAAGTCCAAGAAGTGCGGATCCTCGCGGATTTCCACGCTGAGGCTTGGGTGGGTTTTCAGAGTAGCCTTCATGCTGTGCCAGATGGACAGGATGGCGCCAGTGTTACGGGCGCGGTACGCTGTCCGGAGCTGTCGGTGAAAGGTGCCCAAGTTGACCACCCTGGCCAACTCAGGATCCATCTTGTTTTGGGCTTGCAGACCCGCATGCCAGCGACCGCTTTCATGTGTAATCAACAGGTTCATGTACGATAATTGGTTATTCACGTAATCTCGTACTTTTTGCTTCGCGGTGGCGGCCAAGCGAACTCCATTCTCAAATATCTCATTCACAATTTCGACGGTGAATACTCCGTGCATGTTGGCAGTTGCAGTTGGGTGGAGGCCGTCTTGCGTTGGAGGTGGCGTCTTGAGCACCACCTGTCGAACAAGATCGAGCAGTGGCGCGGCTTCGGTCAGATTTGATTGCCCAGCGTATCTCTTATCGGACAAAACAGCAATTGTTGCGATGAGCCCCGGTAAAATGAGTTGGGCCTCTGCGGGCGGAAACATCAGAAAGATTGATGAAAGCGCCCTTGCTGGAGTGAGGGGCTTCCGTTCCTCCTCTGGCAGCTCCGGGCGCGTGTGCATGTCCTTAAGAACATCGTTGGTGGTGGGCAGCAAAAACAGATTGGGATCCATGTCACCCGACCGCTTTAATTGTGAGATGTGCTTCCACATGTCGAGAATCTCTTTCAGAATAAGGCGGCGCTTACTTGTCGTGATATGCCCTGTGGTCAGTGTGAAGCATAGGTTGAGAATCAGGTTATTTCTAATATCAAGCCCAAACTTGCCAAGAGATTTGTACATGTTGGCAATCTCAAGGCTCTGGCCAGGGCGAGAACACACCCACCAAGGCTCACCTCGTACACGACCAAGCATCTTGGCCGTGGCAACGTAGATGGGTTTTGGGATCCGGCCTTGCATCTTCTCAACGTGAGGCCAAATTTCACTCCTAAATGCGAAAAAATCGCGCGTGACGAATGTCTTCTTCAACTTGATTTGGTTGAACCTGCTGAGAATCTCCAGCTCGCTCAGGACTACCAGACTGTCGGCAGACGAGTCAATTGCGGTGGGATTGACAACGTCGTTAAATATGGCCAGCGCAGGGTCATCTTGTCCATTGTGCTGCTTCTTGAAAGCCCTGGGTCTCGGTACTGTAGGAATGGGCACGGCTCCGGCCTCGTGAGTTTGTGTTGTGGCGGCTGTTGCTGCTGGAGGTTGAGATGAGTCGCCGCTGCTGTCGGCCAGTGTCACAAACCGGGCAGCCGCGCCCAGTCGCGGAAAAGCCACTGGGCGCAATTGGCTCGAGCATCTTGAACAGATTGCTCGAGACGCGGACATTGCAACGGGCCACGGGCTTTGAGGTGAGGGTGGAAGACGCCGATGAGCTTGAGCTCGGGGCCAGTTATTTTCGAGGTGTGGTTGTAGATCCACATTTTGTTCGGTGTATGGCCAATAATGGGCCACCAAAAGCCAAGCATTTGGTGTGGGTAAGGTGAACTTGCCCACTAGACACAAAATGAAAGACGGACGAAGAAAAATTGAAGATCGAGGTGCGAGGATAGATGGAGTAAACGAAAAATAGTAAACCATAAGTTCCAATAGCATGTGTCATTTCGGGTTGTTTACTGGGGTTTTGATTGCGACTGAGTTGATTCCACGGCCCTTGTAACAGTATACCCATGTGCTCTTTGTTCCATCAACCCTCCCTCGCTCACACCCGAGAAGATGGCTGGCTATAAGCTATGGGTCTCACAAACCATTCCATCTAGCTTAGATTATAACTTGAATAATTACTACAAATTGACATAATAGGGAGTTGGGTGATCAAAAAGCCACCTCATACAAAGCTGTTCCGAGTCGTTCCACATACACATACACGGACTTACAGTTAGCAACGTAAGCCTATCACGACGGCTTATACTCTCCTTCAATCTCTACAATCTTGGCCACGCTTCTTTTGTATCCCTCCTCTCCCTCGATTCTCTTCACGTACTCTGCCACGCGCGGGAACTCACTCCTCCAAGACCCGCCATCCCAATCACCAAATCCGTCGAGCTTGTCCTGCGCCGCAATCAAGGGGTAGCTGGTCAAAATATCCGCAGCAGTCAAGTGATCGCCGCACAGGTAGCCGCCGGAAGAAGTCGACAGATGGGTCTCCAAGAGGCCTATATCCCGCCGCGTTGTAGGGAAAATGTACGACGCAAAGATGCGGTTGGCCACGATTGACGTGATTGGCCGGATGAAGAAGGGCACCACAGGGGATCGCAGTGCTATCAATCAATCACCGTTAGCTTTTCTGGCCACTCGAAAACATGCCGAATAAAAATAATGACAATAAAAAATGTTTAAAAATAAACTTACCGCCGATGAACAGAGCCAAGACGAGAACCGACATGAAGCTCCCCTCGGCAAAATGCAGATAGTACTGGTAGCGCATCCACTCCTCCGTCTCGCCACCAAACTTGCCCTCCATGCCATCCTTCCACCGCTTGGGCATCAGCCTTTCGCCCTCGGGGCTATGCTCCGTGAGGTACTGCGTGATGAAGCCGCTCTCGGCCAGCACCAAGGGGGATGCATCCGCGCTCGGCTCCCCGATTGTGACGACGGGCGACTTGCCGAGTGGGTGCACCTTCTCTAGCTCCGGCGGCGCAAGATGCGACTGCTTGTCGCGGTGGTAGATCTTGAGCTCATACGGCAGCTTAAGCTCCTCCAGGAGCCAAAGGATGCGCTGGGAGCGCGACTGGTCGAGCCTGTGAAGCAGACGTTAGCATTTGCGGAGGGGGGGAGGGGGGGGGGGCGTTGTCCCGCGTGTCTTGACTTGCCAGTGCAGAGTGATCTTGGGTATGTCGTTGGCAGCCATTATGAGCACTCCGTAACACAACGGTACTTGATTTGACGTTTTAACTCAATCTATGCACGGCAAGAAAACAAAAAGAAGGGGAAGAAAAATTTACGAAATCTGGCTCGTACACATTCCCGCATTCAATATATATATGGCCGCTCAAAGTTTCGGCGCAAGTAACCATCCGATGACGACAACAATCGGCGCATCCAGCTACCGACGCCGAGGTCCACCTTTAAAAACCACGCTCTTGGAGCCGGCCATCCTTCCCAGGGAGACCATATATCCGAGACTGATTCAATTGTCATCCTAGACAGAACCTTTATGGCAAGTGGGCTAACTGTGTTTAGCTTGGGCCTGTAACCTCAGATTGCCGAATTTCTTTGTTCCCCTAAAACCCGTATCACAGGGACAAAAGTAAACTCGTGGTTAACCCACAACAACATTACAACGAGGGATAATATCCCATCGGTTCATTTTGTCCACTTGTGTCTTTTTGGGCTCAAATTCACGTCCATCTTCGTATTATAACTAGATGCATCTCATAAAACACAAAATTTATCTCTGATTCAAACCAGTTATATCTAGTCTATACGATGCTTCCCAATGCTGCCAAAGCCCTTTCCTGGCCAGGCCAAAACGCCGTATTCTCTTTTCTTTTACTCCGGCCAGTTCCCCAGAAACACACTCCGCCAAACCCTGCCTCCATAAGCACTTCTATAATCGCCGGCTATCCAGACCAATGCACACATATCAAGTCTTCCAATACCATGTTCAGAGCTTCGAATTTACATCCCGGGAGTACACCTCCATCCTCCGCTAAAGATTAATTTCCATACACTCCTCAACCTCGACGTCGTGTCTTTGGTACCGGCCCAGATGCATCGTTTGCCGCTTCTCTCTTCTTGTTCTGCTTTCGCGACCTTGGAGGCGGTGGAGGATCGCTGTGAAGGTGACCCAGCTCCTCGAGCGCTGTCGTATTCTCCCACTGCAGACAGCGGTAGTTTGGAGGCTCGGGGGTCTTGTCTCGGATTCGGGTGCTCATACGCTTAGTCTCCTCCTTCTTTTCCGGTTCCTCCGCCCCTGCAAGATAGGCCTTGCGGTTCTCCATATGTTTGGCAATCCTGTCTTTATAGTTGAGCAGCTCCTTGCGAAGCCTGAGCTCATTAAAACCGCGGGGGTCGAGCCATTTAATGAGCTGATCAACATGCTCCGGCTCGCAAATGTATCCCCACTGGTGGGCATCGTAAACGCTTGTCTCGCCTTCTTCCAGTGCCTTTCGTTCGGGGACTGTCATGTTAAACTTGGCCATATATTCCTCCTGCAAATCAGATGGCAAGTCAATGTAGCCTTCCCGCTCCAAGATATCCGGACCCTGTACCCAGATGCATCCGTTGGCGTACTCGGCAGATGCTGTCGAGCTGTCGGGGAGTCCACCATATGGCATACCATTTCGCTCAAACCAATAATAACGATTCCAGAATCGATCTTTTCCCAGTACTCGGGTTCGTGGGCAGTCTGCCTCACGTAGGTCGTTGTCCAAAATGGCAATCTCATCCTCGCACTTCTTAATCAAATCCTCCTTCTTCTGGATGTCCTTGACCAGCTTGATAAACTGCTTCGATTGGGCGGGAGGCTTGGGCGTCTTTTCCGCCTTCTCTTTTTTCTCTTTTTTCTTCTTGACTTGTTCCTCTTCGCGCTTACGCTGCTTGGCGTTTCGGCCCCTTCCTCGCTTTCGTCGGGGGCCATTCTCCTCCTCGGTCTCCTCGCCGTCCTCTTCTCTCGACATGAGTGATTCATCGGCATCAATCATTTTCACATCTTCTTCCGGCTTTGCAGGGTATTGCGGTGGCGAAGGAGGCATGTTGTCGGGTAGAAGAATCTTCCGCTGTTCATTCATCTGTCGAAGGTCCTCAACGCTGCATAGTTCGTTAGTATATGCATGGACAAGAACATGAAATTGGTCAACACTCACGCTTGCTTTCGCTGTCGCTGCCACTCAATCTTCTCCTTTCGATATGTTGTCATAGTCTCGCTGCAGTCTTCCATGTAACCGCGAACCGCCTTGGTCTCAATAGTCAGCATGCAGATTATCTGCAGAGCCTTGACACGCAAGTTGACATCAAGGTCGGCGTATGCTTGTCGAACAGTATCCTGCGACGGTTCGATATCAGCAGGGACAAGTTCAAACAAGAGTTCCTCGCAGGCTTCTTGCTGGCGCTCGTTTTTGGACAGCTGATGAAGCAGCCCAACCATGATCCTCTCCCAGCCTCCATTAACAAAGTCACGCTTGCGAAGATGCTCGATCCAATCGTAATCCTTCAGGAGTTCCTCGACTCGATGCTTTGGCTCAGCCTCTTCCTCTTCCTCTTCCTTCTCGGCAGCAGCAAGCTCAGCTGCCAGTCGCTCAGCTTCCAGTCTAGCAAGGCTGCTTCTAGTAGCACGTCCCACAGGTCTGGGCTCAGGTTCTGGTGTCGGTTCCGCACTCTCGTCTTCCTCGCCATCTTCGTCCTCGTCGCTATCCTCCTCTTCAATCTCAGGGAGAGTGATCCGCACTTTGCCACCATCAACCTCGGAGTCTACGAGAATCTTGAGAACGGAGCAATGAATCTCATCAAACAATTGGACGGGAACCTTCTCGGAGGCGACAGACATGGTTTCAACAAAATCGTCAAAGGTAAACGAGTCCAGCTTAAAAACTTCGCAGTAGACGTTGAGAGTATCCCAGGTTTCCAACAGAGGACCAACTGATGCCATGCCGATCTGGATGTCGGAAACGTCCCCATTTTGTACCTTTACTGGTGGGTTGTGACACAAATACTTCAGCGGCGGGCGCTTGCGGTCTTCTCGAGGCTCAAGCTGCAGGTCCTCGATGGGATACTTGGGGGGAGGCGGTGGCGGTGGCGGTGGGGTAGGTTCACGCGGTGGTTCCTGGGTGTATTGTTCGGGCGGATAACTAAAGGGATTTCCACCGTGGACAGGCATGTTCAGAGGCCACTTGAGGGCCTTGGATCCAGGTCCGGTTTGGCCCAGCTTCGTCTTGCCCTTGGGAGCTGGCTTCAACTCAGGTAGTCTAACTGGACCGGGCTGGAGGCCCGGAGAATTATGACCATTGGTCTCATGCGGGAGACTTGTGCGCTTCTGAGCCTGGAGTTGCTTGCGCTCCTGGACTTTCGTATCGTAGCGAAGATGAGGAGGTACTCTGGTGTCAATGTGAAATTGGCCGGCATACTCATGCTTCACCAGCCAGGGGGCACCGTTCCATGCATCACGAGTCACCGTCTTCTTGATGAATGACCGCAGCATAGCCTTTGTAAAGACGCCCCGATCTCGGCAAATGTGCTCGTCTGTGACTACCGTCTCCTTCTCCGAGTCGTTCAGGTTGACGAGATATCGGGTCGTGGGCAGGGCCTGGCTGCCGTCGGGGAGGGCTCTGGGGCCAAAAGTAGTCTTGTCGCGAACCAGACCATGAATTCGGTCTCCGCCATCGACAGTAACTGTGACTTCCTCGCCGGGGTAGTAGTCATGTTTGAATTCTTCGAAAATCTGATCGACGAGGTTATCGAGTCGCGAAATCGTCTGGAATTGAACTTTGCGCAGGATGGGGCCCTTGAGGGCTTCGGGGAAGGATGCTTCGACTTCTTTGCCTCCAGCGAGCTATACGCTGCGGTCAGCGGGCAGCGTCACGTCAAGGCCTACAAAACCCACCTCGCTCTTAAAAGCTTCAAAAAAGGTCAAGCCTGAATGTCCTGTAATCTGATCGTTGAAACGACGCTGCATCGGTCTGGTAAGTGGAGCCCTTTAGTCGAGATCGGGGATATCGTGATCGTACCTGCTTGTAAAATTCCATACTTTTTAGAGTGTAAGCCAATGCTAGACATGGGGAAACAAGAACAGTTGCTTACCGACTCAGATAGTCCTCATATGATGTGAATATCTCTCCCGTTTGAGGGATGTGCCAGACCTATACATACATAGATTAGCATGCGCAACAGGATCCTCCAGAGTCTAGTCAGAGGTGCCTCCATACCTCAGTGTCCTCATTCTCAATTTCTACCAAAGGCAGAAATTGGACAGGCTTC
The DNA here is from genome assembly GCA_004380915.1 of Calonectria pseudonaviculata. Taxonomy (NCBI): domain Eukaryota; kingdom Fungi; phylum Ascomycota; class Sordariomycetes; order Hypocreales; family Nectriaceae; genus Calonectria; species Calonectria pseudonaviculata. The sequence goes on from PGGA01000005.1 coordinate 2,742,272, forward strand.
CTTTTAAACAGGACCTATATGCCAGACTCAGCGATTGCTCGGGGATCGGGGGCAACAGCCGGGAGGGTGGTACCATGGTTGGCGAGATTGGCGCAAACCGTGGGAAGAAGCGGCGTCAAACGTCTGCAAGGCTGCTGCTCAGCCTTTCCCCCACTAACAAGAATGTGTCTAAAGAGGGCCGCGAAGTCGCAGCATCGAGATGAGACAGGCGGCGTAGGCAATGGGTGTGAGCTGGCGAGTGGTTGCGGTGTAGCCCCAGGTCCAGGTAATGCAAAAAGCGAAAAGGACAAACGCGGGCGCGCGGGTGGGAATCGGTAGTGTTGGGCGTCGCGGGTTGGCCGGGGTCCGGCGGGCTTCGACGACTTACACGCTGTGACAAGGCTCAGAGGAGAAAACGCGAAGAAAAAAAAAAGGCTGCTCTGGCACCGGGGGGCGTGTAAGTAGCGAGCGTTGTCGAAGGCGGCGCGCGGCTTCCGAGACGCGGCGTTGGGTGATTGTGAAGCGGGAGCAAAAGGTGCAAGGTCTAAAGAGAAGCGGAAGAGGAGATGGAGAAGGAGAAGGAAGAAAGAAGCGGGCTGACGCGCCGGGAGCAACGGCGAAGGGGCCCCGAAAAGCAAGAGAGCGAGTGTGGGTGTGTGTGTACTCGGTCGAGGTACTCTGTCTGCTGCGTGTGGGCATGTCGACGTGGGTTGGCCGCCTTGTCTCTAGTTGTGTTCTTAGTACCGACGTGCTGTGCTGGGACAGCCAGTAGCAGGGACAGGCCTAGCCCGGGGGGACAACGAAAATACGGGGACTTGGGACAATGACGGGTACAGTGCTGTACGCGCACCCATCCACTGCAGTATGCGTACCGTCAAGGTACTGGCGTCCATGTTCCATGGTCGGGGCGGCGCCAGGTACCGCTAACTAGTCATGGATCGTTCACCCATGAGTGCCCGGAAGACACCCGTTGGTCATGGAGCAGGAGGAAAAAGAAAAGAAAATGAGACACAATGGAAGCAAGGAAGATCATCGATTCAATCAAGCCTAATCATGTATCATACCTCTCTCAACATACATCTCTATATGCCTTGTCCCAGCGCATTGGATCCAGGCCATTAAGCTTGGTGCCGCAGGCGAGAGAGAAAAAAATACCCCGGCAGGTTGCCGGCACCACCACTGCTACTGCCCACACCCCTCCCCCCCACGGCTCGGCGCTTCCCTTGCTTCCTCCTCCTCCAAAGGCCTCACAGGACACTCACCTCCTCCACTCCCCCCCCGACAGCACCACCTCCCCGGCCGCCAACACCGCCCACTCTATTTGTTCGCCCACTTTCTTGGGCTTATTCTGCTCGCCATCGCGCGCCGCATCCAACGCCGTCTGAAGCGCCAGCTTATTGTGAATCTTCATCAAGATATTGCCATGTATAGAGAAGCGTAAAATATATCCCATCGTGCTGTGGGCCACAAATCAAACCCGCCTCCTCCGGGACCGTGTTTACGGCGCTGCTATCCCATCCACCCACGGCTCTCCACATGCTCCAAGAATTGTGCACAGGGGTTTTTATTAACAGGAAGATCATGTGCATGTTCCAAAATTAACCACAGAGCCTCTTCACCGCTTGGAATCTCGCAATATCATCCGCCGCGGACCTTGTAAATCGGCATTCCGGCCGCATCTTCTCCGTGCATATTCGGTATCCAAATATGCACTCAGTCTGCTCTTATAAAGCACTTCATTCGCTTCCGTATGACACAATGTGCATACTGCAACTCCCGTTACAAAACCCGGGTGAATGGGCTTCTTCAATTGATCTTCCAGACAGCTCGACAAGCCCGCATCTGGGATCGAGGTTGTTAGCCCCAAAATGGACATCAGCCTTGCGTCTCACGTGGAATTTCTCCACAAATTCTCAATTTAGACTCGCTGACTCATCCGCCATGCTGCCATGCCCAATCGACTTTCACGAATCATAGAACGGCTAGCGATTCAGTTAGGCAAGACATTTCCGATCAAGTTCACCAGCGTCAATGTTTCATTTCGACAACCACGCATATTGCATCCCCATGGTGACACATAATAAAATCTATTCAATTTTAAGGGGTATCTATTATACGACAAATGTTGCCAGAGGGGCCTGGTGGGCAACAACGCTGCCGCTAAGTCCAAGAGAATTAGCTTGCGCCAGCAGGCGCATTTTACGCGGTAAAGTAAACCACCATGTATCCCAGCCAGCTTCCGACGACACCAATTGCCGAGTATGAGCTCGTAAACATCAGGGGGATAAACTCATACCGCTGTCCAAATATGACCTGATGCAGGACCGAGCAGTATAGGATGAGGGGCACGCTTACAACAATGTAGAGTGTGCTGAACCGATCCAGGAGGAAGAATCTGGGCTTGTTCGAGGCAGGCGCGAGTCGATCAAATGCCATCAGGAAGACAACCAACCAGAATACCGTGTACGCGGTCTTGATGGGGAACTCGGCTGGTGTGAAAAGGAGCGGGAACAGGGAGACGTGACCTGCAACCGCCAACGGCCGGAATGCTCCCAAGTGACGTCGATCCCGAAGGGCAATCAGACTAAATGGAATGATGACCAACAGAATGGCCTTTTCGTGCACATGCCATCCAAAGAGAAACGAGGCATATCCACATAGAGTGACGGCTCCGATAAAGTTTTCCCAGGTAGCATGCGTAAACAACTTGATAAGGGGCAGGATTTGGAAAATGAGCGTGAGGGCAAAGCAGGTCCTAGGGCTTATTTCGGGCAGAACGGCAAATGCCGTATCGCCGACCAATCCCCGGGTGACACTATGCAGAGCACTTTCGTTGACTGTGAGGCCAAGTCTCGGGGCGACTATGAGATGTTAGCATCATGAGATATGATTTCCAGCCGTCTCGGTAAACTCACGGTGAATCAAAACACGATCCGCAAACGAGTAGAGTGCCCAGACATTTGGGGCCCAATACGCATGGCAAAGTCCTCGCGAAAACGGAAACAGCCTGGTGAGAAGCTGAGGAATCTGACCCATTGCAGCGAAGGGGCCGAAAGCAGTACCAAAAATAGCACCAATTCCTAGACCAAGCTTGACGCAGTTCAGGAAGCGAATCCTGAAAATTGACTTGCTCGACAGGCAATATGCCCGGAGGAGGAAGACAAAATACGCAGGCGCAAGGTATAGGTAGATGTGCTTGAAGCACAACAATGACGCAAAGATGAGACCGCTGGACAACAGGCTGTTCTTGCAGCGAGCCAAGACCAGGGACAGCATCAAGATGCCGTACATGAAGCCATTGTATTGAAAGTGGATGTGGTCGATGATGAGAAGACCAGGCGACAATATAACCGACAGAGCGGCCACTTGGGCGGCTCGCTTCGAGGAGAGGGTGCTCGTCTCGATAAAGGTCTGCAGGGCGTAGACGAGGACAAGCTCGGTGATGATGACGGTGGTGCGCTGGAAGTAGACTGTCTGCCAGCTGTCATAGTCGAGGTTATAAATGCGAACCATGAGGGGGTCGACGAGACGGGCGACATGGGCCATGACCCATTCGAAGTAGGCGAAGAAGGGCGGGTAGTCGAGTGTCCACTCCGACGTCTTTTCGTAGTACCAGTCCTTGAGAGGGAGGCTCATGGTAATCGCGAGCCAATTGCGATGGACCTCGAAGTCGGTTGATTTGCTGAGCAGGTCATGTTAGCTCTTGCTGATTGCTTGACATGCTTGTGCATGGCTTCCAGCCAAAGATTGGAGCCGTCCGACTAAGCTGAGCAGCCCCAAGCTGCTGCAATCTGGTCATGACGGATGCGCCTAACGGAAAGTGTACTCACTAGGCCGGGAACAAAAGGACCTTAAAGGCCGCGGCGACGAGGGCGCATTGCGCCAGCGTAGGGTAGGACTCTGCCATTATGATTTTCGCTGGCTTAGCCTCAGCCTCATGGCCTCGCCAGTGCAAAAGTTGGGAAGAGGCTGCGGCGAGGGATGGTCAAGCTTGGAGTTGGAGGTGGGCTGCAGCGCATGAGACACGATAGCACAGCAAATAAACCAGTGTCCAAATCACAGTCATGCCCAGGAGCCAAGTGTCCAGATGCGGACTAGCGTCAAGGTGGTCCAAGCTTCCAGAATGGCAGACGGCGTTGACACTGGATGCAGCCAGGGGCATACCTTCTTTTCCTGGGGAGCTGCACAATCCCACCAATGGGCCTTCCCTAGTGGGGCCCAGGTCGTACGCCACGGTGCACAAGCCACATCCATCCGGGATGGAATGCTCCTCGAGGCTGCGCTTCAGCTTGTACCTGGGAGGAATGTGCACTTCAAGGGGGCGGAAAGCTTGCTTGAGGGGCTATTCCAATCACCAACATGGCCGTTGACGTGGATTCGCTTTTAGGCCAAGCAAGCCATCTCCTCCGCCTTGGAGCAATCTGTTGAAATTGACCAGAGCATTTTTCCAATTTCATTGACTCTCCTGAGACGTCATATTTCCCAGGGTCCATCCCGCCGTGGATCACACCCCCCCTCCCCCCAAAAAAAAGGTCACAGTTGATAGAAGTCGAGGAAGCCCAAGCAAGATTCTATGGGAGGAAAAACACACAGTAATATTTTATGCAAGCCTAGGCATTATAGCACTAGGTCGGCATTGTCTATTTGTAGCCATTATTCACTTTATCCCGATTTTCCGCCTCAGAGGGTTGGTTACAAATTTGAGCTGCGAGGTACCAGCCAGACCCTCCTCCCGTCTTAGCAGTAGCAGGTGCGAGGTACGTAGTGCAAAGGTGTCCTCAGCCTTGCCGTGGGCCAAGATACACTTCCACCTCCTCTTGCGCCCTCTCCCACCGCCGCCCCATTCTCCATCCTCGACGATCTGCCGACTCGAAGAAAGCTTGGGCACTTTTTCTTTGTACGACAGCCTCATTGGTACCTGCTGCCCGTTGATCGGCCTTCGATTCCTCCCCTGGGCTCGGATTTGGTATTGGAAGCTCGCCACGCGACCTCTCAGACACCCATCATCCAAGCTCAACCGCCATGCGTCTCGATATTACCCTCTCCGCGCTGCTGGCAGCAAGCCTGTCCCAGGCACAATATCTGATTAGCGAGCTCAGTTTTGGCCATGCTGGAAGGTCAGTAGTTTTATTTTTTATTTTTTGAGGGGATGGCAGTCTCTACCACTTGAATCCTGCCATTGTTCTTTGGGAATGGCATCACTTGTAAAGCGCAATCCGCTAACACCGTCCATTTCATTCAAACAGAATAAGCCCCCCCGAATCCCGCGGCCAGATCCCCAACTTCTCTCTCCAGGGCAACCCCTCGCAGCCCGAGGTCCTCTCCAACAAGGTCATTCTCACACCCCTCGCCCCGGGCAACCAACGTGGCGCCGTCTGGGCCACACAGACGCTACAGCGCACCCATTGGATCGCCGACGTCGACTTCCGTGCCAATGGACCTGAACGAGGTGGCGGTAACCTGAACATCTGGCTTGTGCGGGGTGGGCCTGGGTCTGTCGGCTCCAGCAGCGTCTACACAGTTGGCAAGTTTGACGGTCTCGCTCTCGTCATCGACAAGCAGGGGAGCTCTGGAGGCATCGTTCGCGGCTTCTTGAACGATGGCACCATCGACTACAGCAGCAAGCAGCGGGTTGAGGAGCTTGCCTTTGGCCACTGCTCCTATGCCTACCGAAACCTCGGACGACCTTCTCAGGTGAAGTTTCGCCAGAATGCTCGCTCGTTCCGTGTCGAGATTGACGGCCAGCTCTGCTTTGATACGGACAAGATCAGCATCCCCCAGGGATACCAGTTTGGTGTCACCGCCGCAACCCCTGACGTTCCTGATTCGTTTGAGGTCTTCAAGATGGTTGTTATGAGCGACAATAGCGACAGCAGCTCCAACGCCCCCCCAAGCGACAACTCCAAGCAGCAGCAGCAGCAGCAGTCCTCCTCGTCCGGCAGGTTCAATGCCAACAGCAACAATAATAACAATAACAACGCCAAGAAGGACTCGTATGATAGTGGCGAGCTGGCTGATGAAAATCCCGACGTCTTTCAGACATCCAAGGCTCAGTTCATGGACCTGCACAACCGGCTCCAAAACACCAACCACCAACTCTCAGCTCTGCACCGTGTATCTTCGCGACACCAGCAGCAGGACGAAAAGCGGCACGAGGACCTGACGCAGCTTATCGGGCAGTTGCGCGCCGACATGCGCAAGATCGAGGACATCGCAGAGCTCCAGCACCGCATCACGGATCTTAACCGTGACGTTCAGGAGCTCCGCAAGGACCTGAATCGCAAGTTCCAGGCCAACGAGCGCTCCGTCCGCGGCATCCTTGACACTCACCACTCATCTATCACCGAGACACTCATCGACAGCACCCCCGGCCACAAGTTCCTTATCCTGTTCATCCTCGGTTCTCAGGCACTTCTCGTCGCCGGCTTTGTCGTCTACAAACGCCGTCGTGCGAACATGCCCAAGAAGTACTTGTAAACAACATGGAGGGAGAAATAGGGGCGTCAAGCATTTTACTCTGATGGTGACTTTTTATTTGGCATACAGAGAAAAGTAACAGATCTGGAGTTGGGATCTAGAAAGAAAGGAAAGAAGCGGCCCTGGATTGTGTACGGGCAACGCGGATCACGGCCATTTTAGTGTATTTGCTGGCGGGTTGATTTGAGGCCTTGCTGTGTAGCCCAGTATTCATATACCTTGGTTGCTCTCTTTTTTTTTGTACATTACATGCATGGGTTACACATGACTAGAGATGCATGTTATTTTTTTTCTTAGTGTAACAATGAGTATGAATATTTTTTTCACGTTATCATGACATTTCAAGATGGAGAGAATTGCAGTTCGCAGCGGTTTACTGGCGATAGAGCCTTTCGCAATGCCAATTACCACTTGTTTGCTTGGTTCAATCATCTCGAAGATTCTTTTTCCTCTTCTTGTTTATTTATGCTACTGTTGAAGTGGTGGGTATATAGATTTCTGCAACGGGGTTACTGCACCATTGAGAATAGCAAATATCAATGCCAAAGCGTTGATTATAACAATAGATAAGACAAAGGCTTGTATCTTGAATGTCATACTTGGACAATGAAGGGGATTGGATCGTCTCACCGGTATTGACACCAATTCCATAATGGGG